>OY735223.1:44297025-44372025 GCA_963457665.1 Thysanoteuthis rhombus
GTTTCTAGATGTTTTTACTCTATTTTAGATTCTTTCAAGTGGGAAATGCCAATGATGTTATCAATAGAATATATTTTGACCATATTTTTTTTTCAATAGATTTTTTTTACATGACTTCAAAGTTTCACGAAACGGTTGTTCAATTATTGACTCCGATGGCGAGTATTTTTTTATTTCTTTATTATGTGAACTTCAGTAACGATACAGTTATTTAGTCGCTTCTATACATCAGAAGGTTAACGAGTTGAGCATTTGCTACCACGGAATCTATATTAAAACTAGTAATTAACAATATTGTGTAACTAGGAATTAGTAGTATTTCATAATTAGGAATTACTCGATTAAGCTATAACATGACTCATATTTGGACCACGGCATGCTTTTCGCTCTTTGCAATAAAATTCCTAATTTCTGTCGAATATATTCAAGGGACTTCATGGCGTAAATCATCGTAAAGAATGCAATCAATGGCTTCATTTTGATGGTCTCTCACCTGGATTCGATTCTTCTTTGCTCAACAGTAAGCAAGAGATTTCCTCTCCTTCCTATTTTTGATAACTGAAAAAATAGTTTCATCTTATTGTGATATTCATGAGTAACGTTTGTTATTGGTAATAATTGACAACTTTGCTTCACTTCTCATTGCTTCTTGTTTCTCCCCGTAACGGGAATCATTGGGATCGTGAATTAAGAGAGCATTTATACAGAGGTTTGTGGAGATAAAATAATGGATTAGCCGAGAAAATAACTTCATTTCATCGTTATTTTTATGAGTAAAGTTTATTACGGTTGATAGATAATATTCTTTCCTTGTTTTTTTATCTATTCTTGCTGTTCCGCGTCGTTTCTCGTATTTTATTACCTTCTCGCCATGTTTAAACAATTTCTGCTTCATGCAAAGTTCTTAATATACATTCTTATCTGAAATTGCTGATTTCTTTCTATAGAACCTAAGAATAGGACATGTGTACGTCCATTTTTTAAAAATTTCTCTCCCAAAAGAGATAACTGTCAATTGCTAATTATAGAGTAGTCTCCCTTGCTTGATATTAATTCTAATCATTTTTGCAAATATGTAAAAAAAAATCTGTTTCTATTCTTGTTGAACATAATTGGGATAATGCGAGAGAATCATGCTCACACAAGACGGCACGGTATATCAAGAAGAAAACGGGAGTCAGAGACATCATAGAATCTTTGAGGAAACTTAAATGGCAATGGGTAGGCCATGTTGCAAGAATGACAGACAACTGATGGACATCACGACTCACAACCTGGATCCCCAGAGATCACATGCGAAACCGAGGTCGACAGTATTAAAGATGGAGAGATGAACTATACAAATTTAGAAAATACTGGCTCTGCGACGCCAATGATGGGGGAATTGTGGAGAAACCCAGGGAAGGTCAATGTTCAACGACTGACGTTAAAAGACTGATGATGATGATGATGATGATGATGATGCAAAGCAACAAATTATTCTAGCTGTGTTCATACACATCTCTATGGGAGAGTTTATCGGTTGCATTTAACTGAAGACATTAAATAACAAACATTTATTCTTTTTTCAATCAATTGATATTCCTATAGTTTACCTTTCAGCATTCCCCCTCCATTATACGCGTTTCCCCTTTCAGTGGTCCCCCCTATCTGCAACCCCCTTTGGTACATGGACACTTCATTAGACTCCTGTTCTTGTTCTATAATCCCAAGGTACAATGCAAAAGGAAAATTACTTCAATACAGCCGTCTCTCTCTGACTGTATGGGTAAACTAATGATTTGATAAAGGTAGACACAGAAGTTCCAACTATTTGAGACAGTTTTATCATTTATTTATTTATTTATCTTGCAATTCTTCACCTAATTGATTAATCCTCTTAAAAATAATGGATATTTTTTCTTCACTTCCTTTCTACCTACACCGACCCTCCAGGTGTCAAAACCATATTTTTGACGGATCATTCTTCTTTTTTTTCTCATCAGAAACTGCCAACTATAACTGTCACCTTATCCGTCCCTACAGATTTTTTTTCAGATTGTTTGATTGGCCATCTAACCAACAGACTGGCTATGTACGTATCACTCGTGCAAGCTACACCAATGGTGCTAGAGGACTTAACTTTTCAACATTCACTCATTATTATGTCTACAAAAATGGCCTTTTTGCTCTTTTTTTCAATTTCCCCTTAATAGGTTTTAAGAGATGATTCAATTTGCAATGTAACTTAATGCTAATTTGGTTCCTTAGTTTTTACCAGGTAGAATTCATGCTTGTTTTTTCAACATTTAGACATTTTTAATGATCACTGCACTAACAAAAATGCAAGAAATAAGTAACTTAATAATTGATCATTCCTTTTTATTCCAATTTTTATTGATCACCCCTAACACAGCATGCTACTAAAAGACATTGCATGACGGTTTCTACTGAGTGACTTACCAGACCAGTTGTTTCCTTATTATTTATTCTTCTCATTAGAGGAAGTATTATAATCCATTGTCATAATCAGAGTTGTGATAAGAACATCTATTAATTAAAAAGAAGTAAAAAGTAGTAAAAATGAATAAGATAAACCATGTCCTCTGTCTGCCCTCACACCAGTCGAGGGGGTCGCCTGCCCTGGGTTGGTTATCTTTGATTTTCGCTGCTGAGGTGAAATGAGGTTATAAAAAAACGAAACGAAATGGACATTTCCTGTTTTCCTCAATTTTGGCAGGCGGAAGATGATGTCAAATCGACACAGGTAAAAAAACATTTTTCGTACTCAAAAGGGGAGATAATTGGCCATGGAATGTATTGTTTGAAAAACACAAAAACATTACAATTCTATCTTACTTTTTTTTGAAATCGTTCGATCGTAGGTCTATTGTATCGAAAATTCCACGCGTCTTTAAGGGTAAATAAGCAAATACAATGTATTTTTACCGATAAGATTACCCATTTTTAATAAAACATTCGTTTTCTTCCTAAGGATAGTAATTTGGCAGCTGGATGACCTTATTCAATTCAATGGATGACGATAGGACGAGATGTTGCGAGTGTCAATTCTTCGGTAAGCTGTCGATGATTTTCTACCATTTTGGCGACTGTTCAGGTCAACAAGTATATCTCTTTCCTCTTACTGCAAAGATAGTTCAAATGTCAACGAACGGTCACGGGCTTATGTATGCAGAGGATACCAGTTATTTCAAAGAAAAAATAAACCGAACGTTGAAAAGCAGCAGGTGTCATATTTGTATTGAAAAAGGACCAGCCAGACAACTCCCATCATATATAAGTGGCGCAAGATGCCTCAAATTGAATGTAAAATTGACACGATAGAGTAGGAACGGTGGTACACTGGGGATTGTGCAAACGACTTGTGTTCGGCAACAATATTTTGAGCTATTTCATCAGATGAAGCATTTTCAACCATTGCTATTACTTATTTTTGAGCGATATTTTCCTTCAACAATTTTTAAGAATCCGAGGAAGAAATGAGAGCACTACCAAAATCAGCCAGAATACTAAGAGAAACCTTGGAATATCAGAGATACTTGCAGCCACTTGATCTTAAATGAAGGTCATCAGTCGCATCTGTCTCGGAATAATAATAATAATAATAATAATAATAATAATAATAATAATAATAATAATGATGATGATGATGATGATGATGATAAGCTTGTCTAAGAGATCATGGAAGTCTCAAATATGAAAGCTTCGTTTGTCGTCCTTTTATCTCAGGTTATTTCAAGCAGTTTTCGCAATAATTTCACTGAGCTGTTGTGCGTATCTTGCAAATCCTGTTTTCACCATTAGGAAACAAATCTCGATGATAGCGGATCTTTCTTTCTTTTTACACATCGTCTGCCAGTGCCATCGTTTTCATTATTATTACTATCATCATTATTATCATTGATAATAATAATAATAATAGTAATAATAATAATAACAATAATAATGATGATAATAATAATAATGATATGTTCAGTACTATCTATATTGACGTGTATTCAAGTATTAGTCTTTATCAATACGAGTTTGATCAAATACCGTTGACAACGGTTTTTTCAAAGAGTTTTAGTAACTTTGCTTGAACGTATGTCAGGCTTCAACGAATGCAAAATATTGTCCAATTGTTCAGGATTTAGCGCGCCCAACTTTACTTCTAGCCAATAGAAGATGAAGGGAAAACAATGGACCTTATTTGTATTTTCTTTTTTCATTTACAAATACTTCAAAACTTGGCCGTATTACATTTGTGTTATTGAGAGGTAAGGTGATATCCGAGCCAAATTTTCCACTATGCTGAATGCTTCTGTCAGTTAACATTCAAAATTCCTGTTCCAGTCCCCAAACTGAATATATTATTTAGCTGGGAGTTTCTTGAAATTATGAAAAGGACTTCAGGAATCTAATGCTTTAATTAAAATTTACTTTCAGAATAGACGTATTGTTCACAAATATCTGGAGTATACTAGTAGAAATATCTGTTTCTGATAGTCAATGTTCATCAATGAATGGCATTTTAATCTAACAAATGACTAGTTAACTTACGGAAAGGGTGGTAGTTGTATGTCCAACATACGAGATTTCTGTTTGTTCATCGTAGGAGAAGTGCAGAACATTTGTATATAATATGAGTATTGTTTAACGGTTGTTTTGAAAATAAAAATTATATATCTATCTATACCGCATAAAAATTTCTAAAAAAAAAATTCCCTTTCGATGTTAACGCGCAGATTCAAAGTCTATATTTATACAGAAGCCGCTTATCATATTCAAGGATATTGCTATTAAAAGCTATTGTTATCGAAATCAGTCAGTTTCAAATACTTTATTTGAAATATATTCCCCCACTCAATGTTATCAAATGGTTATTGTTATCTAAAAAGACCCTGTCCCAAAATAATCACAATAAACGTCTTCTGTATGTTGAGATTTTCTTTTTTTTTTCTCGATATTTCCGGTATTGGTTTCCAGTTCCGGCGGCCACGATTGATAGTTACTCGACCTCCTCCCGGCACGTGACTTGTCCCCCTAAAGCATGCCTGTCGCCTGCGGCCATATTTTCCTATTTCTTTATTTTGTTATTCTTGAATTCTATTTCAGTTCCCCTTTTTTTCTTTCTATATTTCGTTCATTTCTATTGTTCTTTTTTCTTTCCCATTATTGTTTGTTTATTTTTTTTTTCTTTCTTATCTATTGCTCTTTCCCTCATTCTCTTTTTCTTTCTTTTCCATCGTATCAGCTTTCTTCCTCTCTTCCCTTTCATGGTTGCTTGTTTTTTTGTTTTTGTTTTTTTGTGTTTTTTTCCACTCTTCCTTTTAGTACATTCTTTATTTTCTATTGCCGTTTCTTTCTTTTTCGCTGTTCTTTTCTCTTTCTTTTTTCCGTTGTTCATTCTTTCTCACACTCTTTTTCATTATCATTTGTTTCTTTCTCGTTTTTGTTTGTGAGTTCTCGTTTCATTCTTTTTCATTGTTCTTTTCTTTTTCCCTCTCTAATTCTCTCTTTTTCTATCTTTCTCTCACTTTTGTTCTTTCTTTCTCTCTTTCTTTCCTTTCCATTGTTTGTTCTTTCTGTCCTTTCGATTGCTCCACCTTTCTTTTCTTCATGGTCGTCTTTTTTTTTCCTTTCTTTCAGTTCATTCTTTCTTTTCCATGTTTCTTCATTTGTTTGTCTCTTTCTTTCTTTCTTTCTTTCTTTCTTTCGTATTTTTTATTTGTTTCTTTCAGTTCTTTTTTTTAGATTTCATTCCTTTCTTCCGATCTTTCTTCCATTCTCATTTTCTCCCTTCCTTCCTCTTTTTCTTTTCTCTCTCTCTTTCCTCCCAACTTTATTTCTCTCTTTCCGCCTTTCTTTTTTAATTCCCTGTTAATGGCGGACAAGACCTAAAAGCGTGAAGTCGTTTATTTACCCGATGGCAGACCGAACGGATTAAAATAGAAAACTGGCAAAAATTAATTAATTTTTCGCCTTTGTCACACGACCTGTCGATCACCAGAGGCAGGGCTGACCATAGAAGCCAATTCGACCCCCAATCAGTGCCCCCTATCCCCACTACTTCTTTCACATTATTTAACCACAAAACCGCAGCCTGCCATAATGATAGACAGCATCATCAACATTACGCACATTAACATCATCATCTAATCAGCACAATGATTGTCATTTGAATTATTGAAAGCGTTCACTCAATGACATCATCACCAGTATTATCATGATTTGCCTTATAATGATAGTTACAGATATTAGAATCCTATTCTCTCAGTACATGTTGCATTAATTCCTGACCACTGAAAATTCTTTTCTTCCCAATTTTCAATGCATGTCTATCGTAAAATTACTAACGATGCCTTTACATAATCTAACTACAATCAAAATAATCTCTGCATATGTGTCAGTATGTATGCACTGCGATTACTCGACAACTGGCGATTGTACGAAGCTGACATTTATTACTTATATTGGTTAGCAAACAAGGCAGTTCAGTGTCGAGTTTTCAGTCTTTGGAATCATTAGTTCTAAAGAAATCCAATAAAAATAAATGAAAATTTAAAAATTTTTAAAAAAATCATTTTATGGGTCTTTTTTCATGATTCCTTAAAATGATCTCCGTTGATTTTCTACTCTTTGGAATTATCTAAATTTAGATACAAAATATCTAAATTGCCAACATTGAAAAAGAGTATCCGAAATACTTCGAAGCTGTAGTTTCGTACGATGAACGGAAAATTATTATGATTGACAATCATGACGAATTAGCCCCATCGAACATGAACCTTTGGAATAGACACTGCCCAAGTGCAGACTAAATTCGTCGCTAATGATTGGCTTGATTTGTAACCAATGAAAATCCATTTCCTCCTGATTTGCAATATACTGTTCTAGCGAAGGAATTTATATTCTACATATTATAGACCTATTCCGTCTGTAATGTTTGCCTTAATTCCAGACAATCCATTTTTCCTGACTTTTGATACATTGATCAGAAATTGAATGTTACTGACAATATATATATATATATACATATATATATACATATATATCCATATGTGTGTGTGTGTGTGTGTGTGAGTGAGTGTGTGTGTGTGTGAGTGTGTGTGTGTGTGAGTGTGTGTGTGTGTGTGTGTGTGAGTGTGTGTGTATGTGTAATAAGCTAGTAGTGATCTCATTATAGAAAGAAATTGCAAATGATTTCAGAGCACACAACCAATGCATCCTTCCAATATTCACACGTGAAGCTGAAATATGGAACCTAACCAAGAGAATGACCTCCATTTATTAGAGGAGAACAAGAGTCCGAAATATGGATATCGAATCAATTAAAACACTTAAATTGCTGGTCATGTTGCAATTATACAAGACAATTGCTGAACCTCATGACTCACAACATTTGCGTTCGTACTTCACAGTCAATCAAAGAGGAAAACATACAACTTCTACGATGACTTGATCTCTTTACCAGATACCAGAAAACGATTCAATGTCATTATGGGAGACTTCAACGCACAGGTAGGACAGGGAAATTCATTTATGTATTGGGATTTAAAAAAGAGTCTGAGGCATCATAGAATCCATTAAGGAACTCAAATGATAAAGGGCTGGTTATGCTGCAATAATGTCAGACAACCGCTGGATATCATGACTCAGAAAGTGGATCCCCAGATATCACATGCAAAACTGCCACCAGCAAAATATAAGACGGCGAAACGAACTAGACAAGTTCAGAGAATACTGGCTCCGTGACACTAACGATAGAGAGGTTTGGCGAATCTTGGGTAAGGTCTATGTCCAACACCAGACGATAAAAGCCAGATGGTAATGATGATAAAAGAAGTTATACAGACAGAATAGGGCAATCACCGACATAACAAGCTTGGCTGCGCCACGGTCAAACACCCTAAAATCTAAAAGTAACAAAA
Source organism: Thysanoteuthis rhombus (assembly GCA_963457665.1). NCBI lineage: Eukaryota > Metazoa > Mollusca > Cephalopoda > Oegopsida > Thysanoteuthidae > Thysanoteuthis > Thysanoteuthis major. The sequence continues at coordinate 44,304,939 of OY735223.1, forward strand.
CAGACTTTATTTCTCCATACAATATTATTTTGATATAACGTATCCGATATCAACTTTTTTTTAATTAATAATTCCTGTAAAAAGGGGTTTGTAAATCTCAGCAAAACAAGTCGACCAAAGATATGTGTTTATCGAATTCAAAGATTCAATTGATATCGATATTTTCTTTCTTTTCCCTTTCTCTGTCATCTTCTAATAAGTCTATATCTAGTTTTAATCGTTTATCCTTCAAATTAACGCCTTTCCTTCCCTCATTAATTCTTAGTAGAGCTCGTATGAAGGAAATTATTGGATTAAACGTCAATTTTTCATTCTGTACAAATACTTCTTGCCTCCAATATGTTCATCTCTGTTAACTCAATCTACTTTAGTCTCTGTTTTTCACTAATTCTTTCACTCCCCTTCTCACTCTCCTCTCTCTCTCTCTCTCTCTCTCTCTCTCTTCCACTCTCTTTCTCTCTCCTAAGCACATACACTCATACATACATGCACACACAAACACGTAGTAGTTGCGAGTGTGTGATTGCACACACACCTTCTGGTTCCCCCTCCCCTCTCTCTCTCTCTCTCTCTCTCCCTTTCTCTCTCTCTCTCTCTCCTAAGCACATAAACTCACACATACATGCACACATACTCGTGCTCGTTGCGAGGGTGCGATTGCACACACACCTTCTGCTCCCCCCTCTCTCTCTCTCTCTCTCTCACTCTGTTTCTATTGCGTATTTCAACGTTGTTGTTGTTGTTTTTTTTCTTTCGCTCGAGAATGCAGTGGTGGGTTTTGTAGAGGGAACCAGGTCTGGGTCTGTGTTAGGGGGTTGGAAGCAAGCCGACACCTTTTTGTTCCGGGATTGTTTCGTCAGTTCTATATTCGTAAGTTGTGCCCGAATTTCTTGACTTACTGAAAATGTGAGTGAGAGATTCAGAGACTGGGAAAGAGAAAAATAGAATCGAGGTCAGTAAGTGAACAAAGAGAGACACGGAAAGAAATACCTTTAATGAAAAGGTATACGTCAACTCTCCCATGTCGTTTCGTTATAACATCGTTTCGTTATAATGTCGTTTCGTTATAACATCGTTTCGTTATAATGCCGTTTCGTTATAACATCGTTTCGTTATAATGCCGTTTCGTTATAACATCGTTTCGTTATAACATCGTTTCGTTATAATGTCGTTTTGTAATAACGTCATTTTGTAATAACGTCGTTTTGTAATAACGTCATTTTGTAATAACGTCGATGAGAAAAAAATGATAAATATACGATGATACAAAATATTGAAGGTGGGATGTCAAATTAAGTGATTTACTGACTTGACAAAAGTTTGTCGCAGAATTTCTATCATAAAAATAATCTAATAACCCCTATTTTTAACATAATGTCTATGTTTATATCTGTTTTGATCGACGCTGAGTCGGTCGAGGCTCTCAAAAATCTAACAACAACGAGAGTTGGTATGAATACGTTTTTGAGAACACCTACGTAATTAAGCCCTTTGTTGCAAAAAAATTGGATGTGTAGTATAAAATAACATCTATAAACAATATAGTTATGATAATACCCTGTATGAAATAACAAACTATGTGTATTATGACACGAGTCCAATTGTTTCCAAATCGTTGAAACAGGTGAAATACGAATGATCTCAACAAAAGAAATTCGCACGTAGAAATCTTGATATCTATTTTTGTCTAAAAAAAAAAAACCCATTGAAAACAACATAGACTACTTTAACAGATATAGGGAAATGATTGACTATATATATATATATATATATATATATATATATATATATATATATATATATATATATATGTATATATATATATATATATATATATATATATATATATATATATATATATATATATATATATATATATATCCAGTCAATTATTATATATATATATATATATACATCTAGTTAAATACGACGGACAAGGAACATTGTGTTAATCTTTTATTAAATTGTCCTTGTTTCTGCACAAGAGAACGTATGTTTGGATTTTGTGTAAGAGATAAGAAGTAACGAATAGCCACACTGTTTGGATATAAATTTATTATTTCAATAACTTGGTTATTTAGTAAAAAGATGAGTGTTCAAAGTTGTATTTTCAGCACACAGAACGAAAATTCTCTTGGCTGGTTTCAATGAGATTTTCAAATTAGAATTCTCAGTTCCAATCAGTGTGGCTATTCATAATTTCTATTTATCTCTTACACTTACACCCACCTTTTATGGAATAGTAGTTACTTTTTCTTTCGCTCTCTCTCTCTCTCTCTCTCTCTCTCTCTCTCTCTATCTATCTATCTATCTCCCTCTCTCTCTCTATCTATCTCTCTATCTATCAATCTCTCTGTCTATCTATCTCCCTTTCTCTCTCCTCCTCCTCTCTCTCTCTTTATATATATATATATATATATATATATATATATACATATATACATATATATATATATATATATATATATATATATATACATATATATATATATAGAGAGAGAGAGAGAGAGAGAGATGGAGAGGGAGAGAGAGAGAGAGAGAGAGAGTGAGAGTAACATTTCTGTCCTTAAAAGTTACCCGGAGCAACTGAGAAAACCGTGACTCACACCATTCAACATGCTGTGGCCATTTGCTACGGACCGGTCATTTGGGAGCTATTTCCCAATCTTTGACACTCTTTCCAGCTTCAGTAAATCGCGATAAACAGTCATATGGCAGAAATTGAATAGCTCGTGACTGTAACAGCAGGATAGGGAGGCATTTCAGCTATCTTGATCAAGTACTATCAATACAATACATGTATTTGTGTACACGTTGTGAGCATACTTTTCGGGTATATGCGCAATCATGTTATTGAATACATGCAAAATTCCACATCCTTACAAATATGATATCATAACCAAGAGGCAATGAATTATGTAGATTACATATGGACAACCATGGGTCTGTTGGCCAGATTTGGTCCACAGCAACATTCTTTGTGACCTACGGTCAATCTGGTAATTTATTCAAAATCCTATGTTATGTTGTAAAATCATTATCGTTTGATATTTCATCATTTACTTAAATATCAAATAATTGCCGTAATTTTCAAATTTAACATTCTTGAAGGGACTGTGTACATTGAATAAACATGAGAAATGTCCTATGGTGCCTGTTAGACCAAAAAAGGTGTCCATGCCTAATGTAGATGAATTTTCACGTAATTTCTAGCAAGAATGTAATGAATGCAGTCCGTTTTTTCAGAGAATACCCTCACTGATTTTATATACATTTAGTCAAAATAAATAATTCAAACGTCAAGAATATTAAGGATTACAGTATTGTCTGTATTCTAGAGGAGGGACACCGACATTCAAAGAGTCAACTTGTTCTTATTGTTTATGTTGTTAAGACAACCTTTTGGCTGATCCATTCTACGGCTGATGTGACCCCCGTTACTCAACAGGGACAAAGCATGGACATCCAGGCCCAACAAGGAAAGGAAAGGGAAACAGCCAAATCCTACGTTTTAAACGTTGTTACTATTGGAGAAATCAATTTCCCATTTACAACCATTACGTTTTGAAGGTAAACTGAAGAAGGCTGTAAAATGGATCGGTTGAAACAGCATATGCAACAATATAAATAATCAGGAGAGGTCTAATCGTCTGAAAAGAAAAAAACCTTTCCAAGATTACAGTCGACCAATATTTCTGTAATTCTATGAAAATATGAAAAAACATAATTGCCTTCAAGATGCGTAATTAATTAGGTTCAGTTTATGTTTGATACAAGGTCTCCATACGTTGCGTATTCCAAGTTATGTCCTCTATTTAGGTATTGGAATCACCACGAAGGAATTCTTAAAATTCTGCAAAAGTTTCGAATTTCAACTTCTATAATTTCCTCCTTGTAACAAAACATGAAACTATAATGACGAAAAGATGGAGAGACTGGGAGAGGGAGAGAGAGAGAGAGAGAGATGTGGAGGCCTGTATGTGTCTTCTTAGTAGCTTTAGGGCTAGCTCGTAATGTTAGGTACTACTTTTTCTTGTTCTTCACCCATGCACGTTAATTTTTTTCTATCACAGCCATAATTGAAAAGTTGAAGGTATACCATTTCCATGGCTTTTTTAACACTGCTGCATTATGTTTTTTTATTTCCCTACATTTCAAGCATTTTAGCAATTTTCAACCATAATCTAGCTACTGTCGCTATATTATTTGCGTGTTGACAACAACGACCAAGACTGGAACGCCCTCTTTTTTTTATTCTTCAGATATGGCAACCCTTGTTTAATACTAAAAGTTTAGTTTTTCAAGCTAGGAAAGGCGGGGGGGGGGATCGTTTGGTATTTCCTAATATTCACACTTTGCATAGAAACTATATTCAAAAGGTTTTTATATTCATGTTGCATAACTGGGACAGCTGCCTAATAGGGGCAAATTGCTGTTTTCCCGTTATATCCAGATTAATGGCAATATGCTGTACGAGGATGGGATTAGATACAAGGAGGGGAAAGGCAGACGGACAGACAGACAGACAGACAGAGGGATAGACAGACAGACAGACAGACAGACTGACAGAGGGATAGGTAGACAGACAGATAGAGAGAGAGAGACCGACATACAGACAGACAGAAAGAGAGAGTTTTTCATATGCAGGATTGATGAAATCTTTGTTTGATTCTCTGGTTATCCCCAGTGGAAAAATTCACAGATATATAAAAAGTTTCGTATAATCGCTAATAGGGAGTTTATTCTCACTCACCCTGTACTATATACGCACGCTCGCCGTCATTCATATGTAGAGTAGCGGCCCCTTGTGTAAGTGGGGAAGGGGTGTGTGTGTGTGTGTGTGTGTGTGTGTGTGTGCGAGAGAGAGAGAGACTGGGGGAGGAGTTAACTCATTCATCGTAAGCAACGAGTTGAGGGGCAAAACAATAAAAACAGTACGTTATACAAAAAAACAAGCCAACATTGTAAGCGGAAGAGAGTTAGATAAAGCACGGCTTCATTACCAAAAGAGGGATGAACCAGCGTGCAGAGATGTGTCAGCGGGTGGCGGGTGGTCCTGTTCGGGGATGGGGTGGATATTACGTAAACTTGAGGTTTAGGCGCGAAGCCGTTGTACCTACACATGTGAGAGGGTCTACGCACGCGCTGTAGTGTTTGCGTCCGAAATGCACAAGACGCGGTAATTCGGGGAAGAACAGATAGGACTACTCCACGACTACTCTATTTATAAAAGCATCTGATTGTGTGTTTAGAATTGATATTTATCATCTTGGGATTTGCGTACTCCGCTGTGTAAACTTCCAGGGCGTATGCAACAATACCCTTGCTAAGCCCTATCCCATTAAGGATTGATTCGAAATAACGCTCTTTTTCAAACATTTCTCGAATTAATTCAGTTAAGCTGAATTTCCAAAATGTTTTCTGAATGGATGAAGACAGCATCAGAGACAGTGTCCAAAATAACTGCATAGTGAACACTTTGATTGATATGCCATATGTATGAGAATGAACACAAATACAAGAATTTAGCATGTAGCGATATACATCAACACGTAGTGATATTTCCGCGGCTCTGAACGGTAGCTGCCATATGAGATACACAGCACTAATCCATTCAATCTCGTTGAGGCTCGACAAAGACGTCATATGTATAAAAATGATAAAGATATGAAATGTTTTGATTAGTGGGTCAGATGTATATGTCATTGAATTATCATTTTGCGACCACTCTTGATCCCGCTAAATCGATGTTTAAACGGCAACCCTTTAGCATTAACTTTATCTTAGGAAAGAGGCAGAAGTCACTGGGGGACAAAGCCGGAGAGAAAGGCGAGTGTAGAGCGACGATCTTGCTGGTACAGCACAAAAACAACGCACTGTGTCCAATCGCACCTCAGTTCAGGTCGTTTGCACCGAATGTTCTTTCTCTGGACTGATCAAAATGACCCTTTGACAATATCTACAACTTCATTGATAGTGATCCAATGTTTCTGAGGCAGATTTCGTCCAATTACTATGATGATGTCTGGGGTAGTGCTTGTTGAAGGTCGCCCTGACCTTACGGCATCCTCCAATGATGTTCTACCACTCTTGAAGCGCGAGTACCACTGGGAACACCCTCTCGGCTTATGGGTTCAACCTTTCAAGGGTCTCTGTTGCCGATTCCCCAGCTTTCAAGATTGAGGTCTGTCCTTATACCACAAATGAGCATGTGTTCGTGGTAACAATTACGCGTGTAACACAGACCCGAATATTCACAGCATGACATTGCGTGACATGCAAGACTGGCTACGATTACTGCTGATTTCCTGCTGTGCAGTATCCATGTCCCACGCTTAGTTTGTTTGCAACAGGGACAGTCTTGGAACTTTTTGATGGCACCACATATATGTGAGTGTATGGATAAGTAAACCTATAACCCAATACGTACATGATCAATAATCTCCACTGGATTTAATGCATTGACAAAGAAGGAGAATATGTTATACGTTGTAAACTTATTGACATACCTACGTCTGCATATGTATAGAAATGGATTGATATGCACTAATATATATATATATATATGAATAATGAAGCAAAGGATTCGCTACACAAACACGGTTATGTTTCTGTCCTGTTTGAGCTTCTGAATTTTGAGGCGAATGATTCGGTTAATTCTAGATCCCTATCCGGACATTTTTTTTGGGGGGAAGGGGTCTCTTTTCACTAAGTAAAAGGAATTTCCTCTTATTCTATTCATGTATCTTTTCTTTTCTTTTTCCCATTTTCTTTGTTTAGTGGTTGGTCATTGCTTGTCATTGTTATGTCTTTCTTTTTAATTTAGTGGAGATTCTGTGCTTGTTTCCAGTTATAAATTATTACTTAGCAGGATATAGTGTAGGCATTTTTTTATCAGTATGTTGTTGAACCATCAGGTCATTGTAGTATGCTTCCTGTTAGAATTTATATATATATATATATATATATATATGATCAAATTATAGATTTGCCATGTAGGCACGCTCATTTTTCTGTCTCTCTCAGGCTTTTTCAGGCGAAACTCGAAATAGACATTAACATAAGTGTGTCTGTGCATCAAATATATCATTTTATAATATCTAACGCTCTACTCTAACTATATGTTCTATATGAAAATAAACTACTTGTATGAATATACCAATTATAAATTGTATGTTGAATTTTAGACTTGTACCTTTGTGTGTGTGTGTGTATATATATATATATATATATATATATATAATATCACACAATTTATAATCATTACGTATTTATATATATGATATACTTTTGAGATAACTCTTGAATGAGATCACTTTATACATGCTTCAGTTGACTTTTCCGAGGGTGACAAAGGAAACTGTGCGTAAGGATATTTAGTTTTTCCGGGCTCAAATTATCTGAACTTCGTCCCTCACACACACACACACACACACACACATATATATATATATATATATATATATATATATATATATATACTTTGTGTGTGTGTGTGTGTGTGTGTGCGTGTTTGTGTGCATGTTTGTGTGTGTGTGCGTGCGTTGATCATCAGGCTCAATGACATATCGGGAAACTCCCAAAAGCACTAGCTGTTGAGTAGAGAGATGGTTGGCGTAACAGTCTCACCGTTATTGCTTGTGCACTGAGTTCAATACTCGCTTTATGCTTTGCTTTGTAGCCCTGTGCAATATTGAGCTGTTTAAATCCCCCCACCTCTCTCTCCCCGTAGAGCGATAGGTAGGAAGCTTGTTTCGAACGATAGTGATTCTGATCCTCATCAAGTGCCCAACGATTGTGACCCTGTACATGACTAGCGAGCTAACAAGACAGGCTATGGCTGCAGTAATGAGTTCGATCTTCAGAGAAATGAGTTTAAATAATTGGAAAGAAAAGTTATGAAGAAAGGAAAAAGTGAATTTGAGATGGAGAGAAGGAAAAAATGGAAAAGAACCAGATGGAGGAAATTGAAGAAAGAAACGTAAAGGGAATTGAAAGATTGATAGTGAGGTGTAATGGGAGTCGGAGAAGGTAAGGAATGAGAGAAGAAGAAGTACTGAAGGAAAATCAGAAGAATAGTTGATTGGGAGGAAGAAAAAGAAGGAAAACTGTCCAGAAATGCAGAGAGTTGATTGGGAAAAAGACAGAAAGAAAACCATCGGTGGAGGAAGAGAAAGGAAAGAAAGAAAAAAGAAAGAATGAAAGATGCCACCAAAATACAGAAGGTTGTCAATAAGAAAGAAAGAAAGAAAGAAAGAAAGGAAGGAAGAAAAGAAAGAAAAGAAAGAGAGAAAAAAAGAAGGAGAAAACTAGAGAAAAGAAAAGAAAGTTACTTAAGATACATAAGACTGTCAAAAAAGGAAAGAAAAGAAGAAAAAGTGCTTGAAGACTGCCGAATATTTCTTGGTAGTTTATTGAGAACTGAAAGCATGTTGAAGTAGTAGATATCTTCTGCTTGGTACTTGGCTTTAGTATGATTATCATTCAGGTGGGCCGAATGCCTGTCGAATGTTATCTGAGACCCCCTTGACGTCATAGGTGTGAATCGTATGGTTAAGGGAGAGACGGAAAGGACTTAGTCGGAATTGCTGCTGTAGAGAATGGAGGGGGCAGAACTGGATGGAAAGCCGGTGCCAAAGAAAAGAAAAGACAAGCACAGATAAAGATAATAGTTATGACAATAAGAAATAAAGGAAGACAGAAGGAAAGAAGGAAAAAAATAAGGAATGAAAGAAAGAAGAAAAAGATAGAAGAAGTAGAATGAAAATTCTGAGAAAAGGAAAAAAGCCTAAAAGAAAAAAGAGTAAAATATACAAGGTCTAACTGGAAAATATCCAGCCATTTCGAATATCTCGAATACCGGTTGCGTGGCCTTGATGATACTCGGTAGTCAAAATTCACCGCGAATTTGTAAACGGACACACTCCTGTAGGCTTATTCAGTCGGCTATTGAGTGAGTTTGCGTACTGTGTAATTGTCAAATTCAAAACGACTGAAGCTACCCATTGTTCACACCTTGGGAAGCTTCTTTTGACAGAATATCGTAGATCTTCCACCCTGACCCCCTTTCAGTCTACATTTGGCTCACTGTGACAATCGACTTTTTGACGAAGGGAGGGAGGACATTCCAGACTGTGGATTAGATTAAGGACAACATAACGAGGCAGCTGATGGCGATATCGAAAGAGGACTGTTTTAGAAGATATAGAGGACGTTGGGTTCAGCATATGAGGTCCCAAGGAAAGTTTTTTGAAAGTATGCTATTTTTTTTTCGTTAATAATGAATATCTGGATACTTTCCGGACAGAGCTCCTATGTACGTATTGAGACACAGCTCAACTGATTAGGATACCTACCTTTCCACCAGCCTGCCCAATCTCTGTATGTCTGTGAACTGAACTAAAAATATCCTCTCGTACCTAAAAATGATATCCACCCACTCATCTGAAGGAATACCTTCCTACTAACCTAAAAAAAAAGGATATCAACCTTTCTACCTACCAGTCTATCTAATTACCATCCTACTGCAATACCTCGCTTATCGCAACTCGCGTTAGTGCTGATTTGCCTAAGTGCTCTTATTTTAGAAACCGTCAACCAACCCTGTCAACAAGGTCAGAGGTTTCTTCAGTCTTCAAGTGAGTCTGGTTGTGTGTATGTATCACGCATTCAGGTCGCACCAATGGAGCTAGAGGGGTGAAAATTTAAATATTTACTCAATATGTCATGGAAAAAAAAAAGATTTTTTTTTAGATGTCGTCCTTGAGGTTTTCCAGTGGTAGAGTTAAACTTACCATGAAAGTTTATATTTGACATCTTAGTTCGTGCCCAAAAGCATTTACGCTTGTTTGTTTGTTTTTTTGAAAATTTGGACATTTAGTGATCACCAGCCAACAAAAGGCGAAGGAAGTAATTGATTCATTGACCACCCCTTTGTCTAATTTTTTCAATTGGTCGCCCACGACGCCGCATGCTACCAAAAGATGTCGGGCAGGTGGCGGTTCCTATCGAGAGAATAACCAGAGCTGTTTCAAATAGTTTCCAATATACATAAATAATAACAAAATACAGCACTATGGTCTGTCTACGTAATAAATTTGGTTAATGTGCCATTTGCATGAGAATGAACGCAGACACATGACCGTGCACACATACAATAATTTATCATGTAGCGCTATATATTGACAACTAATGATATTTCAACAACTCCGGAAAGTAGCTAGCAGATGAGATACACAGCACTAATCTATTCCATCTTGTTGAGGCTCAACAACAACATCAGACATATTTTAATGATTAGTAGCAGAATAACGGGATAGCGCAAAACGGGGTATTACTGTACAGTCGTAGGAACATCGAGAGTTTCCTGGTGAATAAATCGTGTGTGATCTCGGCAACAGGGGTAGTGAGAGGCCGGGGGGCCATGATAAGACGTAGATGTGTTTCTCAATAAAACAAAAATGCAACAAAAATCAACGAAGACAACGAAAAAAGAAATTAGTTATTTTAAGAACTTCCGGTATTCTGCGGTAGAAACACGATTAGCTTTTATTTCTTTTGTTATTCTTATTTTTTTCTTCTTATCCTTTCATCTAATAAGATTCTTCCCCTCCATCTTATTCTGTAATGTTATTCCCCTCCTCCTCCTCCTCCTTCTTCTTCTTCTTCTTCTTCTTCTTCTTCTTCTTCTTCTTCTTCTTCTTCTTCTTCTTCTCCATTTTGTTCTGTCATATTTCTCCTTTTCTTCGTATTTTATTATTTTTCATTCTTATCCTTCAGTCTCTTTTAATTCTCCTTCTTCTTTTTCCTCTTGTGTTTTCTGTCATCTTCTCTTTTTTATCCTTTTGTTTCAAGTAAGTCTTCTTCTTCTTCTTCTTCTTCTCCTTCTCCTTCTCCTTCTCCTTCTCCTTCTCCTTCTTCTTCTTCTTCTTCTTCTTTTTCTTCTTCTTCTTCTTCTTCTTCTTCTTCTTCTTCTTCTTCTTCTTCTTCTTCTTCTTCTTCTTCTTCTTCTTCTTCCACACTGTCTTTCCTCACCTTTTTTGTTAAATATTTAATCATTTCTTTTGCGCTGAATTGGTCTTTTTCTTCATGCTTTTTTCTTTATATATGGTAAATTATCTTCTTCTGCAAGTCTCCTTCGGTCTCTAACCATAGTCAATGTTGTTCTCCTTATTCAGTCTCGTTTTCTCTCTTCTTTTCAATCACTATCTCCATTCCTTCCTTTCTTTCTTTCTTTCTTTCTTTCTTTCTTTCTTTCTTTCTCCGTTGATTTCGTATAAGCAACCAATTGTGTTTGACCCATTACTCGTTGCTCTCTTCACTCTTTCTTTTATGCTTACTAAATTTTTTCTTTTTTTCTCTCTTTCTCAGTCTTATATATATATATATATATTTTTAAATTTTATTTTTCTTCATCTCCTTCATTATCTCCTTCTCCTTCTTGATTTTTTTCTTTATTGTCTTTCTCCATGTATATAGATACATAAAGTGAATGGTTGAAAGAGATCTTCTTCAATTTGGGACCTCAGGTTTGAATGTATGTAACAACTGAGCCCAGAGAAGAATTTCGCTCGAGCGTTCCATCATGATAGCACATTCACTGTAAACGTTATGATTCCACGTTTAAAAGTATTTACAAATAAAGGACGGATAGTATGTAAAGCTTTTCCAAGATATTCATAATAGCCAGGAGGATTCTCAAAAGCGCTACACCTCAAACATATGGTCAGTAAATACATTCATTGAATCCAGACATGTATTCTCCCGTACGTAAACAAGAAAACTTGACTAAAATAAGTTTCAAAAGTGTACAAGCATATATATATATATATATATATATATATATATATATATATATATATATATGTGTGTGTGTGTGTGTGTAAATATATATGTATATATATATATATATATATATATATATATATATATATATATAGATAGATAGATAGATAGATAGATAGATAGATTGATGTATAGATGTATAGATAGATTGCCCAGGTGTTTTTAATTATTTGTTTTCTATCACGCTCAAGAAAACCAATATGAAATTAAGTGGAACTGCCGCAAATCAAACTCCGACGTGGATCTTGGCAATCTGATGACTAACCAATAGGCCGAGTGATGACACACTGTTTAAATCTAAGCATTAGTTATGTCAGTCAGAATGGATACCAGGGGGGGACTATATATCAAAGTAGCTAACGGCCTAGACGGACAGCATTTAAATAAAATCATAACATAAATAAAACTGTCGTCATTTTTACGACACGGATACTCTAGTACTAATATAATTAACAGTGTGACACTTTCTGTTTCTCTTTCCGTAATGATGCACTCCTCCACTTAACAATTCTGCCAATAAGAAATATCTACTACAAACCAATCGAAATAATTGACTTTTACTGAAATCAGTCCAGTACTTTCTCTACTAAAAAAGGTCATCTCAGAATTTGAAATGTATCCACAAACAGAGAATATATATATATATATATATATATATATATATATATACATACATATATATATATATATATATATATATATATATATATATATATATATATATATATATATATATATATATATATATAAATATAAATACCACATAGTACAGATCAGGGATGTAATATAATATAGTTTAGTATAATACGATATAATGCAATATCTGATGTATGATGGGTTTATTCCGTCGAGTGATTGATACACTCAACTTTAAATATTAAGTTGGCTTAGGGTAGAGATATAATCTTCCTGATCTCATTCCGGGCTTAATTTATATTCTCATATGATGTCTTGACTTCAAAAAACAAACATTTCAAAGGGGTCTTCACGGTTTGGGGGGCCCTCGTGGCTACGCCTGAACGTGAATAGCCCTCCAGCCCGCGAAATGAACCTTTAAGTGCATTGTGCACGTAACAGCCAGCATCACTCAAACCCAGGAAATGCATAACATGGACCATTTGCATTGGGGCCATGGGTAAGAACGGAAATTTGGCCAAGGGTTCCTTTCGTGGCAAACGTAATTAGCAATGTGAAGTAAACCTCAGAAGTGGTCACAAAAAGGTCATTTCTAGCCAACTCTCTAACTTGTCGGCCACAACTTTGAACCTTTGATGTTGAAATTGAGCGCATCATCTCGCAAAAGTAACAGGCTAAGTAGATTTACCTTGGAAGTAATTCAAGGTCACTGTGAATAATTCTTCCCCTAAGATAACGCCAGGTAATTCAGCTAATATGGAACAGAGCACATTGGTGGATGGAAAATTATGCGTAAGTAATTATATCGGTTAATTCGATCCTACTGACCGTCCAGGGCAGGGGTAGAGCATCTTCCTCAGGGTCAGAAGCGAAGGTTTCGACCCTACCTTGTGGTACTACAAGGGATATTGGATAGTCTATAGCCACACTGTAGGGATGTAATACAACAAAATGACACATTAGTTAATTATTATTATGATTAACGCTCTCTTCTTCAAGGTTGACCACTCTTGAACACTCGTATACTACCGCTACTATGCAATGCTCTTCCAACTCTGGAATGGAGCACTTTGGTTGACGGGGAATTGTGCGTAAGAGAATATATCGTTTAAATCAGACCTACTGACCGTCAAGTTCTGCGTAGGGCAGGGGTAGAGCATCTGCCGATCGGTATGAAGCGAAGGTCTTGATCCTACCTCGTGGTATTGGAAGTGATATTGGATAGTCTATAGCCATACTGAAGAGGTGTAATACAACGAAACAACTGGCTGTGGATTACTCAATTATTATATATATATATATATATATATATATATATATATATATAGGATGTCCCGAAATTCCGTGTGCCTTTTTAAACAATATCAACTAGAAATGTACAAATGTTGAAATCATGCAGTAAATAGCATGCAAAAGCCCAACTAATACAAATTTTAGCAAGTTGTTACATCAATATTGCACCAATTATGCCTTTTGTTTTAGAGATTTTTTGAGGAGTCAAAAATGGCGACTGTCGAAAAAAAACTTAATTGAGTGCCATGGCTGCCAGAATTGAAATCAGTATCTGCTGTGAGAAAAAAGTTTGTTACACATTATGGAAAAGATGCATACCATAAAAACTCAATAAAGAACTGGATGAAACACACACACACACACACACACACACACACACAAATACACTTATAAGGCATCCCTGATTCCAGATTAGGAATGTGTTCCCAGAGGAGGTGGTGCCGACCAAAATAAATACATTCTGTTAACATATTGATCTAAGTTCTTAGTAATAAATATATGATTAATTTGTTATTTCAATACATAAAATGAATAAATAGTGGGTCAATAAAATACAAAAAGAAGAAAAATTGCAAATTTCAAACCAGCATTATTTTCAATCACTATATATCTAACCGGTATAAAATCAGGACAGTGTGTGAGTATAAATAAATGAATATATATATATATATATATATATATATATATATATATATATATATATATATATATAGATAGATAGATAGATAGATAGATAGATAGATAGATTGATAGATTGATAGATAGATAGACGAACGACGTACATTGATAAATAGATAGGAACTACGTGACATAGATAGATAGATAAATAAATACAAACAACGTGACAGATAGATAGAATGGTAGATAAAAAGATAGTAAATAAATACGTACAATGTGACTGATAGATCGATTGATAGATAGATAGATAGACAGATACACACGACGTGACATAGATATGAGCAGAGCAAGATAGAATTTAGCGTCGTTCTCTTCTATTTTAGTTTAAAGGGAGAACTAAACTGGTGCGATCGATCTCTTCTGCTAAAAATGCAAACCAGACTTTATTTCCAGTCTGTTGTTTACAACTTCGTTTTGTTGTCATGATGAAAGGGAACTGGTTAGGGGTGACAATGTTTTCGTCTCGTTTTTAAAGACCGTGGCACTTCGGTGTCAGTTCGCATAACTCAACCGACTTTCTTCAATTAGAAACCCCACCCTGCACTCACGACCCTGACCCTGACCCTAAATTTAAGCTTAACCCCGTAATCCCCGTTCCCAGTACCCCTATTTCCGTCTCCTTTCGCCCCACCACACAAACCTTCTTTTTTTTTTTCGTCTCCGATGAAATTATTTGAAGAGGCACGTTGACTCTGTTAACACCTGCCGAAAGTTTTTTTTTTGAAACTGTCATTGAAAACTATCATCAAAATTGTCATCATGGGTTTCTTAAGTTTCTAAACTCGTCTGGCTGGCTGGCTACGTATGTACGTATCAAGCGTACAGGCCTCAACTATGGAGCTACAGTGTTGATAATTTAATCATATATCCCTTTTTGAGTCTAGTAAGAAAAACGTTCTTTTTGTTTTTTAGAATCCCCTACATGTGTCTCTAGTATGGGGAGTCAGTTTGTAATGTAAGTTTATGCTAAATTGATCACTTTATTTGTGTCTGCGAACATTCACGCGTTTTGGTTTAGTTTTTCGAGAATTCGGACTTTTATATTGATCACTGCCTCCAAAAAACCGTTCATGGATCACCCTTTTCTCCAACTTTTAATTGATCATCCCATCCACAGCATGCAACCAAAAAACGTTAGTCACATATCTGTTTCTATTGAGTGACTAACCAGACCTGTTTCTTTCTTTCTTTCTTTCTTTCTTTGGCATCAACGGTTGTCGCCTTCATTTTGCCTCTATAACCATAGCTGCTAGTAATAACAGACGGTACGCAGGCGCACTCGCGGCTCAAAATGAAAGTGAAAGTAAAAATGGCGCGAAAGGAGATGCTCCCCTCCCTTTCTTCTAATTGTCTCTGTCATCACATTTCTTTTCCCTCCTTGCATTACGTTATCTATAGATACCTTATTCTCCCTTTCTCGCTCGCCCTTTATTTCCCTATCGATCTGCTCAGTGCAAAATTCGGAAAAGTTAGCATTTTAGAAAATAACATAGTTCGATAAAAATAGATGTCTATACCCAATTTATTTATAATCTCGAACGAAGGGAGCTTTCTTTTCTATAAATAAGACTTGACATGCCTATTCCAAAGCCATTAATCATTGGGAATCATTATTGATGTTTTTGTTTGTTTGTTTTTATTTAAAAAACATTTGGTAGTGGGGACGTACTATTATGGTTAGCTTGCTAGTCTCGCAAATCAATGAAAATGGAATAGTTCAGTGGTGGTCCAATAGGTCTTGATCTATAAACATGATTGCAAATAGAAGGGTTCGATGGATCCTTAAACCTGTTACTGATGATAAACGATTATCGACAACGGTGGCCACATGATCCATGGAAAACGGTTCCAGCTCGTTCTTGGGACTTTGGGACTTCAACAGCGACCATATTACGAAATGCCAAGGCAATAGGAAAGGTCAAAGAGTTGAAAAAAATGGACCCGAAATGAACTGAATGAAATACTCCATGACTGTGTCTCAGCTTAGAGATTTCGGATTTGAAGTGTTGCTCTTATTTCATATTCTCTTGACAATTCTCTTACAGATTATAATCTTTTGGAGAATTTTGAATATCATATCCGTAAAGAAATCGTTGGGTAAGGATATTGCTTCAAATGGGTCATATCTGATTGAAATATTCAGCGTTTTCAGTTGTTTATATCAAGTTTCATCCGTCTATTTGAAAACAGACATTTCATACGCAATAACCTATTAATAGTTCACTGTTGGTGAGAGTCGGTTTCCGTACGAAATGTGAAGGTCGTTCATAAGGCTATGATTGAGTGAATACAAGCGCTCAAAAGTGGAATTTTATGATTTAAACAAAGGATTTTGTTAATTTATCAACAGCAATTTTTAAAAGTTTCAGCATTGTATGTCGTGCATTGATCATTAGGAAGAAAAGGATTACCTGTCAGGGTCAGGAATCGACACAAGCCTTACTGACAGCATAAACCTTTTATATAAATAATATAAATATATTCTAAACGATTTTGCTCTAGAAATGTAATGCAAAGTAAGCTACTGTAGAAATAGTAAATAGGAAATAGGAAATAGTAAATGAAAGCAAATGTCAGTGGTAAGGGATTAGGATGGATGTTACTAAAGAATTTGGTTATATATATGTATATATATATACATGATTAATTGCGTTATATTATATAGAAACTCTTATTTGACATTTCAGAAAAGAATTTCTATTTAACATAGTTTATAATCATTCTGTCGGATCATACATATTCATTTCTTGATATATATATATATACATATATACATATATATATATATATATATATATATATATATATATATATATATATATATGTGTGTGTGTGTGTGTGTGTGTGTGTGTGTGTGTGTGTGTGTGTGTGTGTGTGTGTGTGTGTGTTTCCCAAAAGATTTCATTATATTTATTACATTATTATATGTATATCTGACTATTGAAGTAAACTGTAATGTCCTGGGTAGGATTATAAAATGCAGCAAAACTTTATTCACTTTATTCACATATAAAAGCCAAATATATCAATCAATACATTTGTTTTGTCGTCTGTCTGGTCAGTCCTGCTATAACCTAAAAGTTATAATGAACTGGTCAATTAGAATTACATCAACAAAGCTAATAAAACAATAAAAGGGTTGTAAGATGAGATAGTCCGTTGCCATAACAATGAAGAATATATTAAAATTTGGATGGACAATTGTGTCACAGAAACGCTGATCGTTTGAAACAAAAAAATATAAGCAAGTGAGGGACTGAAAGAAAGAAGAGTCATTGAGTTCGTGAGTGAGTAAAAGAGTGGTATATTGAATGAGAGAGTAGGTTAAAGGGAGTGAAGAGTGATTTAGTGAGTCTCTCCTTCTCCTTCTCTTTCGGTCTTCTTTTAGTTGTAGCCAACTTAGTGATAATTTAGCTGAGAATGAGAAAGGGGAGCAGAGTTGCTAGATACTCGCATCCGTTTTTGGCTAAAATCTTGCAAAGGTGGCCGAAAATGAGCAAAAAACAAAAATGCTTATAATTATTGTTTATAAAACAAAACGATTCTCTAAGCGCAAACCAAAAAAGGAATTTATCAAAATTACAACTGAAACAAAGTCAAGATTGCTCAAAATTCAAATATGGCCAAATCAAATGATTTTTTCAATTCCCAAATACAATAATATTCAATTTTATTTTGTAATGAAATCAGTTATATTTTTGGTAAGATAAATTATTTTCCAATAACTTTTCCCATACTGCACGTTTAGCAGTGAATTCTTACAAATCATTTTGTCTCCAAACTTTATTTATGATAGCGATTCAAAACAGTCTGAGTTGAGTTTAGACTTTCAAAAGAACTTCAAATTAGAATATTTGATTATTAAAAGTAAATGATCGAATAAATTAAGCTGTTTAGAGCCTATTCACACATAAGTAATGCTGTTAGTTTTTACAGGTATATAGTAGTGATAACATATATAGTAATTCGTCAAAAACTAAAGGCAAACGTGAAATGAGCAGACACCAAAATTTTAAACAGTAAAAAAAATGAGTGCTTAACAGATTGAAAGCTTCGACGGGTTTGGCAAGCCAAAAGTGGATGATAACAAACGCTAACGTAAATAAACCTGCGACACACTCAATGGTATAAGTGGATGGATGATATACGTTTATTTTACTTATAGTTTTTTTTTTGTTTTGTTTTTTTTTACAGGTTTCTATCTCTATCTGATGGTTGATAATTCCTATGGAACCCGTTGTAAGCCGAGATGGCGTGAAGCGAAGAAGCGATTCCAATTAATTCATATAGAAAAAATGTTGAACATTTTTTAAAAAAAATAGGCTTGCGTGAGATTTTCGATTCAACTGACTGATAATTGCGGAAAAATATGACAATAATTTTGAAAGGGCGCGTAGGTTTAGGGTAGGTTTGCAGGAAGGTTGGAGTGCCTACAATGAAGTATGTGAAAGAAAAATGCTTTACGCAAAGCATACAGACGAACCTCAAGATTTGGCATTTGAGAAAAGAAGAAGGTTATTTTGGAGGTCTTTGATCGCTCAAAAAGTTTCCCATGCAAATTAGAGAAAACTGCTTCTTCCTTTTTGTCCATTTCGGATAGCGGGTATACAATGATACAGATCTTTTGTAAAAGCCAAGTCGCATGAAGCGACCTATCAAAAAGTAGGAGATACCTGTAATCATCATCATCATCATCAGTCTTTTAACGTCCGTCGTTGGACATAGATCTTCCCAAGGATTCGCCACAGTTCTCTATCATGGGCGTCACGGAGCCAGTATTTCCTGAATTTGTCTGGTTCATCTCTCCATCTTGTGTTCAGTCGGCCTCAGTTTCTCATGTGATCTCAGGGGATCCATGTTGTGCGTCGTGATGTCCATCGGTTGTCTTTCATTCTTGCAACATGGCGTGCCCATTGCCATTTGAGCTTTTTAATAGTTTCTATGATGTCTCAGACTCCTGTTTTCTTCCTGATATACTGTGCTGTCTTGTGATCTCTCCATGTAAGGTTGAGCATAATTCTTTCATGTGCACGTTGCATGGTTCTCTATTTGTGGATCTGTCTCTTGGTTAGGTTCCATGTTTCAGTTCCATAAGTGACTATCGGGAGAAAAGAAGAGATACCTGTATTTGCTCTTAAACCAAACGATTCCCATTTTTTGTTTACCCGCAACAACAGAGTTAGAAATAGGAAACGTTCTGGGTGTCTGGTTAGATTGGAAACGGGTGCATATTCGGGTGGAATAATGTCAGATGATGGTGAGGGTGGGTGACAAAAAGTACGAGAAGGAAGAACAAGCTGGTGGCGTCGGGTGGGTAGTAATGGTGGCAAAATTCTCCCCCGCTTTCTCTCTGTGTCTTGGATTTTGTCTCCCTGGATTTTGTTTTGCAAATACTGGAGTCTGGTAATATAACCGCATTCCATGAATAGTGAGATCTCCGGACGTTCACGCGAGAAGAGCCGAGATTTGAGGGATGTGGAAGTGAGGTACGGTTAATGACAATAGCTGTGTCGATCGTGTTTCGACTGGGTTTCGGAATATCTTCCGTTTCTCTCGCATTTTCACTGTTTTTTCTTCTGTTTTTGCACCCCCTCTACTACAGTCAGGATTTCATTCTTTTTTTTTTTTTCTTTTCATGTTATCCTTCAGTTCCCCTAACTTTTTCCACACGTCTCATTCCAGTTTTGTTACTTTTACATTATCGACTTTTCATTTTTTTTCTTTGTAGAATTACCTGATGGCTTTCACTCGCGATCAAGTGACAACAAGTCTCCACAATACTTCAGGACACTCCTCTGTATCCTAGCTAATTTTTTTTAAATAACTAATGTTGTTGTTTACATGGTTTCAATTCTTCTTCAGATTTTCAATTTTCCCAATCTCTCCCCAAAGTTCTTTAGGACTGTTCCAAGTGTGCCGATAATGATTGGTAAAACTGTCATCATCAGTTAGTTTGAAAAGATTTAGTATTACCACAGTTATCATTTAATTACAAGTTTCTTGTTCATTTTCATCGTAACGTTGGGTCGACTGCAGAGACAAACATCGAGAAATTGGAAACGTGCGTTTTCAATGGACGTCGTCTTAACCACCTCGGTCACGAAAGCGTTGATTATCGAGCAGAGCACTATCTGTAGCCATTCTGACACCCTTTCATCCATAATTATTTACCCCATCTTCCTCTTTGTCTTTCGCTTACCTTTCCTCTCTATACACATTCTCTCTTTCTTTTCACCTTCTTCCTTTCTTTCATGTTTTCCTTTTCAGACTTTTCTTTATTTCCTCTTCCCTTTTTTCTTTTTCTCCTCTCTTTTTTCTTCTCTCGTTTTTTTTGTTCGCTCTTTCATTTTTTTTCTATCTTTCATACTTTCACTCCCTTCTTTCTTCTCTCGTTTCTCTCTTTTTTTTTATCTTTTCAATTTTATCTTCTTTCATTTCTTTCTTCACCCCCTCTTTTTTTCTCTCTCTTTTCTTTTTCTTCTTTCTATTTCCCTCTTTATTTCTTCTCTGATTTCTCTCTCTCTCTCTTTTCTTACTTTCATTTATTTATTCATTTATTAATCTTTTCCTGCTCCCTTTTCCTTTTTTCTTCTCCCTTTCTCTTTCTTTTTTCTCTCTTCCATTCATTCATTAGGTTCTTTTTTCATTTTTTTTTCCATTTCTTTCTTTTCCTACTCATTATTATTATTCTTTTTTTCTCTTCTCTCCTTTCTTTCTTTCTTGTTTCATTCGTTCATTTCTTTTTCCTTCCTTTTTCATTCTTTTTCATCTATATCGACTCTTTTTTTTTTAAACCATGGAATCACCATCCTTTTTGCTTCCTCTTTTTTTTGAAACCCCTACCACTTTTTTTAATGATTGAGTCACCGACCTTTTTTCCGCCTGTCACGTCTTTCCTGGAATCAAAAATAACGATCCTAAATTAGGAGACCCGGAAACACAATCGGGGCGGATCAGGAGTCTTCATTCAATTTATTTGTTTGCCTTTTTAACAAGCCCTAGCCTTAACTGAACACAAGAATAGCCCCACCCTACCGTTGGTGCTTTTACCCCTCGCCCCCCTTAGATTACGGACGATACAACGATACACAGAAATCCTCTCGAAATAAAAATGCACGCTCTTCAGTAATAATCACTGTGTTTATATTTGTAATTTATGTTAGCTCTCACTTCCTTAGATAAGAATTTGTTCGAAAAGTAAAGTCGCATTTCTTGAGACGAAATAAAAACCTGTTCAAATGAAGCAGACATTAATAATAATAGTATTCATTCGTTAAAAACAATAATTGTTACAGGTCTAGTCAGTCACTCAATAGAATCCGTCACGTGACCAGTGTCTTCTGGCAGGATACTGCTTTGGGGTCATCAATTAAAAAATTTGAAAAGGAGGTGACCTCTGAATGAGTTACTTCTTTCGCCTTTTGTTGAACAGTGATCAGAAAAAAAAGCTGAATTTTCAAAAATTAAGTGTGAAAGCTACCGGGCACGAATTAAGGATGACAATTTAGTATTAACTTTCATTGCAAATTGAACCCCTACTGAAAACTTATTCATAGGGAATTTTTAAAAAAGAAGTTTTTTTTTAGCCATAATTTGCAGCAAATGATTAAAATGTCAGCCCTCTAGCTCCATTCGTGTTGTCTGTACGCGTGGCATACACAGCCAGTCGGCAAGGCAGACAGATAGCCAGCAAGACAGACCACCTTTAAAACTGAAGAGACCTATGCTGACATGGTAATTGTATTCGTCAACGATTTTTTTTTATTAGCAATAATAAAAACTGACTGTGAGGCCGAATCTTCCATTCCCTAAAGAAGTCATTAATTAAGCATGATCAAGGGAGAAAATAAAAGAATTTGTTTCATAATGGCTTTATGTCATTGCTAATAATGATAATTAAGCTCTTGACAAGTGGCCATTTAATTCCATGTTGAAATGATCTGTTATTCTGGAGGGGAATGTCAACATTTAAACCAACTCTCCTACATCTAAGATCTTGGTGAACGGTCGGCAAAATATGGTAGGTTTCATTCATAATGGGTTCTTAGAATAGCAGACCCTTCCCTAGAATTCTAGTAGAGAAAAAAACAAAACAATTCTGATGGTACTGAATTAATTCTTTTTTTATTTTTAAATGTTTTTAGAAGAAAGTGTTTCACTTTTCCAAGTAGAGCCCTTACACTGGCCATGGTTTTAGTCATCACTACTTAGGGTATGCATATTCCGTTACAACTTACTTGGCTCCCGTTCGTGATATGTGGAATTGACTGGTGCGAAGTACCCGAAATGGTATTACTTACTCCACTCGAACTGTTAGTCTACAGCAGCGAGTACACAGCATGGATCGGAAATGAAGAGTAAACTACTGGTGAGATACAAACTCACCTCCCTCTTGCCAATGGGGAAGCCTTGTTTACGCCCAGCTGCTATGACCGCTCAGGGTTAAGCAGGAATCAAAATTCACCCATTGAACCTAACTTCTACGCTGAATATCTGTGCAACGTTTGCAATGTGTTTGTCTTCGCTAGTGCCTCATTATTTTGATATGGTTTCAGGCTGAGAAGAAGAAGAAGAAGAAGAAGAAGAAGAAGAAGAAGAAGAAGAAGAAGAAGAAGAAGAAGAAGAAGAAGAAGAAGAAGAAGAAGAAGAAGAAGAAGAAGAAGAAGAAGAAGAAGAAGAAGAAGAAGAAGAAGAAGAAGAAGAAGAAGAAGAAGAAGAAGAAGAAGAAGAAGAAGAAGAAGAAGAAGAAGAAGAAGAAGAAGAAGAAGAAGAAGAAGAAGAAGAAGAAGAAGAAGAAGAAGAAGAAGAAGAAGAAGAAGAAGAAGAAGAAGAAGAAGAAGAAGAAGAAGAAGAAGAAGAAGAAGAAGAAGAAGAAGAAGAAGAAGAAGAAGAAGAAGAAGAAGAAGAAGAAGAAGAAGAAGAAGAAGAAGAAGAAGAAGAAGAAGAAGAAGAAGAAGAAGAAGAAGAAGAAGAAGAAGAAGAAGAAGAAGAAGAAGAAGAAGAAGAAGAAGAAGAAGAAAAGTAGAAGAAAAAAAAGGAGAAGAAAAAAGAAGAAAAGGAGAAGAAAAAAGAAGAAGAAGAAAAGGAGAAGAAGAAGAAGAAGAAGAAGAAGAAGAAGAAGGAGAAGGAGAAGAAGAAGAAGAAGAAGAAGATAACTAAGGGGGAGGAGGTGGTAGTGATGGAGAAGAATTCGAAAAGACGATGAAGCAGAAAAACGTCAAGGCGAAGAAAAAAAAGGAGGGGGGGCGAAAGAAATGAAAAAGAAGTGAAAAGAGGAGAAGGAAGGAAGGAAGGAAGGGAAAAGAAAGATGAATTATTGATGATAACGTTCAGGAGATACGAACGAGATAGACGGTTTGGCGAAACGAACAACACTCTTGTAAGAGCAAGCTGCAATAGAAGAGAAAGCAAGAACATTACAAGAAACAACGGGGAAAATCGAGGAGCCGGACGTGGGGTGATGTGTTGGG
The DNA here is from genome assembly GCA_963457665.1 of Thysanoteuthis rhombus. Taxonomy (NCBI): domain Eukaryota; kingdom Metazoa; phylum Mollusca; class Cephalopoda; order Oegopsida; family Thysanoteuthidae; genus Thysanoteuthis; species Thysanoteuthis major. The sequence goes on from OY735223.1 coordinate 44,328,860, forward strand.
AAGAACTGTGGTATGTCCGGTGGAAGGTGCACTGTTGAGTAAATTCAAGGGGGAAGGGACCTGATTTAATGACAAAAAAATTGTTTTGATTTTTGGCGACATTCTTTTGCAAACAACAAGAAAACCCCGAACCCGACCCCATCGGATACTAACCTCCCAATGTTCTTTTTCTCATTTGGATTCTTCTCTCCAAACGAATCTCATCTCATGCAGCTTCATCATGGTTTTCTCTCAGAACCATTTTAATTTTACCCCTCCAGCTACAAAAGAATCTTATATAGAAGCCCGTGTCACTTTTTTGTTTATTCTTTTTCTGTACATGGTAACGCTAAAGCAAACACATATACAATTCAGAGAATCCCGCCGTGATTAGAACGTCCAACCTGAAGGTAAGAATGCAGATGACGTAACCATTTGGTCATGGTCCTGTTGCTTGAAAATGGGATAAAATTGACATCCAAGTACTAAAATATTCTAACAAGAAGGTCGTTGCTTAAAAAGTTTAAAATATATCATCACTTGGATTTTTTTCAACTGATATTTAATTTCATTGTTATTCAGATATTAATTTCAAAGATGAAAAATCCAAGTAGAATTCAATGTTTCTTTTTAAATATGGTGAATGGGATAATATGTTGACGGAAGAGCCTCCAACAGCGCTTGTAATACATTCATATTAAAATATATATTCGAATGATTTATCAATATATGAAGGATCCCATCATTTATGCTCGGTTTAAGTTAATTTAGACACCAGAACTACCTGAATATCCACTAGGGGGCGTTTTTCCAGCTAGTAAGGACAAACCCTCATCTGAGAGATTTGGATTACTTAGTACTATTATGTTTACTACTGCTGTTCGGTATGAACAAGCTACAAACATACCATGAAAGAAAAATAATCGAGATTTAGTGATGAATATACTTCATCAAATTCGGACAACTTGAGACTCTATTGTCTGCTACGCAGTGGAAATAAGACGTATTTTTCACATTTAAGTGTCATTCAATTGTCTATCAAGACAGACGAAGGCCTTCTCCATTTATCATAATTGTTGTTTCCTCTTGATTTGCTGTTTGATACAATCATTTACCAAACCGTTCACCTGAGACCTAAGATAAATACAGGGTTTTTTTTCCCAATAAGTTATTGAGCATGTTTTTTCTCTCTCCCTCTGTTTCTCTCTCTCTCTCTGTCTCTATCTGTCTCTGTCTCTCTTTCTTTCTCTCTCTCCTTCCCATTCTTCTTCCGTATTATTCATTTGCCTTCGACCAATGCAGATTTGAAAACAAATAGAAAATTCAAGAATCATAAGGGTACATGAGTTGGATACAAGGTTTAGGCAGGAGGATATTAGATTGAGAGAGTTTCTTGTAAGTATTTGAGCAGAGCACACCAGCATGATATTTTTTACCTCAGATAGAGATGGGCTTCCTGGTATTTTTTAGGGGTGCATCAGTGTTTTTCTTAATCATTCTTAGCGCTCCGACCACAACAGGGATATTGGTTGTGTTCAAATGTAACATTTTTGCAATTTATATTTTAAGATCCTCGTCCTCACGAATGACAACAGCGATGTGGCCTGTCCCAACTTTCACTCGCTTGTTGTATGCCTTGTTTATTCTAGCTGTTTGGCTATTATTGACGACTGTGTGAGTCTTGAGGCTATGCCCTGTTCATCCTAGCTGTTTGGCTATTATTGACGACTGTGTGAGTCTTGAGGCTCAAGGTCGCTAGATTTCCAGTATCCTCTCCTATATTCTTGCAGACACCAGCAGCACCATGGTCTGCATAGTCTCAATTCTTATTCTTATCTCCAACTACAATATTGACTTCATTGTCTTTGGCACAATTCCCAGAGTAATTTATGGCTTTTACTTTCCAGAACAGTCTCTGGTTTGTATTGGTACTATTTGTCTACGTGGTCGACAAAGTGTGTATACATTTTTTGAAACCTTATGTGCATGTGGTTTGATTGTGGTAACGGGGTCGGCACAAGGGTTTCATGTACTTTAGGCGAGACTTGAAATATACACAAGGGTTTTACGTACCGTAAGCAAGACTAAAAATTCTCGCCCCCAGTTTTATCCCAATAAGTATTTTTTATTTTCAGTTTGAGGTGCTTAGGTTCATTTAGTGGACGGAACGGCCCTATGTTAGGAAAATCCAAGCGTCACTAATCACTGGTAATGATTATCTATTTTGCTTTCCTTGACTTTGACAGGAATCGGTTTTGGGATGTCCGACTTGGAAGGTTTCCAAAAGTTGTTCCCCACTGGTTAAAACATGAGTCACTTATTGATAAACATTTTGATATCTACATTCAAAAACAGAAGATATGGTCATGGCTCATCTTGTAAACACGGTCTGCCTTTTTTCACAGCTATTCACACAGATGTACAAACGTGATTAATTAGCTAAATCAGCATCCAGTCTCTGAGGAGTCTTTATGATTCGAGGAGTCTTTATGATTCTCTAGTGATAACGGTCCATGTTGCTTATGTAAAATACAGTATACTCTCGTCACTATGGCACCCAATAGTGCCGTTATAGCGAATCTGCCAGATAGGTTTTATACGAAGGGTAGTATCAATGAGAAATAAAAAAAATTTTGAAAAAAGGACCAGCAAAAACGAATTTTTATTGCCCCTTTCACAGAGGATCAATAAAGTCCATAAGTTTCGCTTTGGACTTTTTCTAGCCCTACAGTGTAGAAGTCCAAATGTTGATTTCGGAAATTAATGTACTTATACTTACACTTTTCACCATCTTTTTATTATTTCAAGCTTATCATCAATTTGATAAGAATTTTATTTTGAATTTCTTTTCAGATTTCTGTGTTACTCGAGGCGGCGTTATTTCAAGAGTTTACTAATTTTAGTCTCGAAAATAATGCACTGGAACCTTCAAGTGATGTTGCTGCAAAGTAGTCTCCAATATTTAAAAACAGACGTGCCTGGAGAAGTGTCCGTCTTTGAATAGTGCCGCTAGAATGAGTTCCGTTGCAACGAGAGTTCACTGTATACTGATTTTATCCTTGGGAAGGCCATATTTAGGAACATTCAAAGACGAACTAACGCAATAACGAACCAATATTTTCTGAGTAGCGAGTCTAATTGATCCTTATTTGCAGCCTAGTACCAGACTAAGTCAAGCTTAATTAACATTAAAGGGATGTCTAGCTATTAGGCAATCATTAGCTGGTCTAGCAGACCCTTATTACTGAGTCTTGAGTTCGATCCTTATTAAGTGACTCGTTGTCTTACGCCAAACTAAACTAAGCCTAGTAAATATCTATATATTTCTCATGTATCTCGCTTTATTTATTTCAAACAATGTGTGGATTTCAATCTGTTTATATTTATTTATCTCATGTTCACCATATTATTTTCTATCTATCAATTCATGTCAACAGAGATATTTCAGTCTGTTCTAATCTATCCATCGATATATATATATATATATATATATATATATATATATATATATATATATATATATATATATATCGACATAAATAGATCTGTCGGTTCTTATATATATATATATACATATATATATATATATATATATATATATATATAGAGAGAGAGAGAGAGAGAGAGAGAGATAAATAGATAGATACGTTGATAGATAAGAATTTGTCTGTTCTCATCTATAGATAGACAGATAGATAAGAATATGTTTGTTCTCGTAGATAGATAGATAGATAGATAGATAGATAGATAGATAGATTGAAACTGGCTAAAGTTGTGCGAATCACCGTGGTACAATGGTTAGCTAACTAGGACCATCACTACAAAATTTTCACGGGTTGCCCTATATTTATAACTGTGCACCGTACTAAGCTAAGCTTAGCCACTCAACTACATTCAGGTTTTCAGGCAAAAATTAATTGAAAATTGAAGTTAGTTTGGTTGGGGGATCATCGTTCCATTCAGGCCCTTAGTAACAGCGGCTGAATCCCGCCACTTTCATCATGAATCGTCGCTGAACATAATTTACATAATTCGCGATCAAAATCAATGGCTTCCATGAAATGCCCTGGCAAACAGTCGGGCAGATATCAAAAAGGTCGAACGATGGAATGGGTGAATAAAAACGAAACAAAAAAATCAACATGATTCGATTTTTTCCTCCTTTATCCCATTTTGAGCGGCATTCTATCATGGAATCTGTGGGGATAGACAATAGTCTGTTGCCAGTGATTTTAGAATCTTTTGTAGTTACTATGCTTAAAGGCGCCTTTTTTCTCCGATTAATGCCATTGTATCTATTTACTCTGAACTAAATGCCCGGATGAGCGAGTGTGTTAACCGAGCCGGTCCGACATATAAGCGTACTAAGCAGCTGCTTAGGGTCCAGTTGTCATTAAAGGGCCCCAAAGAGTCGGTGGGGGATCCAAATCAAATTCTACTTAGGGTCCCATAAAGGCAATCGGACCCTCAAATCAAATTTGGCCTAGGGCCCAAATGTAGCCTTGTGTTGTCCTGTGCATTTGTGTACGTACTTTCTTTTCTTTTTTTCTTTTTTTGAGAATGCTCATTATATTTGTACTCGTTGAGTTTTCACATCAGTTGTATTTGGTGGTTTTTCACCGGATATCAAGTGACAACATGTCTCTCTTCTATTTTTATGCTGATTGAATCCTCATACTTGTTATATTAGAATGACTCTACAATCTTGTTGGGACATTTTTTTTAGTTCAGAATATTGTCAATCCTCCAAGTTTCTTTCATTGTCCTGTTCTAGTCAGCTTGAATAGACTTGCCAGTTATTAGGCATTACCATTTACAAAGGTTCAAGATGATAATGTCTAGCCGAAGATGCTCTAACACACGTCCTGTTTCTGAATCGTTGTCCCCAAAGCTGTTTGTTTTGTCTGGTTAACTCGAACTCATTGAAGTAGTAATGAAATACAAGACTGGCTTGCAATTTGCAAGTAATAGAAAAAGTATTTATCGTAGTCTGGCACAAGGCCACAAGTATGAGGTATCCAGTGAGGATCGGACTCAAAGAGTTTTAATGGTCTACGAGCTATTTGTCTTTCTTTCTTTCATTCTTGGTTTCTTTCAATTTTTCGGTTACTTCTTTTGGTCTATGTTGTTCCCACTTTCTCAATGTATTTACATGGTTAGACTGCTAAATCAATGACTACAGATGGGAAATCGTATAAAAATTAACAAACGATGGAGCAGCACAAATTCTTATATATATACATGTGTGTGTGTGTGTGTGTCTATGTATATATATATCTGTGTGCGTGCGTGTGTGTATGTGTGTGTGTGTGTGTGTAAATCCAACTTCATGCATTCGCATCACACCACTTTTACGGAAGATCTCAAACTACCATAATTTGAACTGTGTCTGTGAGCATCTGTGCTTATTTTGTTTAATTTTGTGCATCTTTTTGCAAGATGTGTCCTAAGGTATCAGGAAAGCCTGAGACAGCTTTTAAGTGTATTATGCTATGCGTGACATTGATTTCTTTACTCCATTTGGGCCTACGAAAGGAAGTGGGGGCCAGTAAGATTGCCTTTAAAATTTGCCTTCGAAAACTTGCCCTCGCTGGGGAGATACGCAACTCTCCGATACATTAGGAAAATTTCATTGCTATTCACGATGCTTTACATAGTACAGTACAAAGGCAAATGATTGTCCACAGTGGAAGAAAGGATGTATTGCACCAAATATCTAGAGAACAATAAACAATACTTGAAAAAACAACTGAAAAATCCACCGAGAGAAGACGGCTCCGTTGTGATAGGGATGAGAATTGGAGAGTAAGGAGGGCTTGCCTACCTACCTCGAAAATCAGCAAAAATCAAGGGTAACAAAGTCGGGGAAAACTATGTATATTTACAAAAATCCATACATAAACTTGGTATACGCATTTATCAACACACACACACACACACACACACACACGCACACACACACACATATATATATATATATATATATATATATATTTTATTATTGTTCTCATATATATATATATATATATATATATATATATATATATATATTATTATTGTTCTCACATATATATATATATATATATATATATACATATATATATATATAAGAGAACAATAATAAAATATACAACATACGTGTATGTACGTATTGCTGTATCCAGTAGATCTTAGGGAAAAAAAACTTGCTCAATACCATTAGTAGAGCAGTTATAAAGAGAGTAAAGATTTTTTTCAATATCTCATTACAGTTTCACTGAAAAAACTCTCTTCATTTGAAAATCTGTTTCAAGTGAAATAAAATGTATAATCTGTAATGAGCCCTAAAAATCTTTACTCATTATATATATATATATATATATATATATATATATATATATATATATATATATATATATATATATATACGTGTGTTTGCACGTGCCCAGATATAAGTAAGTATATAGATATGAACGAATATAGGATCAGAGACATATTTACATTTTATGCCATTATGTATAAATGTATGTATATTTTTATGCTCATACATGTATATAAGTATATATAAAAAGGCACACTCTCTCTCTATCATCATCATCATCATCATCATCTCTCTCTCTCTCTCTCTCTCTCTCTCTCTTTCATACTCATATACACGCACACACACACAGAATTACATAGTGAGTGTGAGGTCTTCATGAATGAGAAGACTTTGGTTGTTAGTTGAATGCTAAATATCGAATTACCCTTTCTTCCTCGCTTTTTCAAAATTTTCTCCATTCATTGTTTACCGCCGGCGGTAGGCGGCGATTTTTGAAGTGGCCACGTTCACGACAATCTGATGACGTGGCCACTTCTGATTGGCTTGGTTACATCATACTGCGATAGAGAAGACGGATCAGTCAATATCGATCCAGTGTAATTGCTTAAGCATTGCATCTATTTTATTTATTTGACTGGATGGACATGCTATCAAGTGGATATGGGATGTATGATGGGATATATATATATATATATATATATATATATATATATATATATATATATATATATATATATATATATATATATATATATATATATATATATATTCTTAGTGACTCAATAGAAACCGTCACGTAACCAATGCTTTCTGGAAGTATGCCGTGTTGGGGGTAATCAATATAAAAAATGCAAAAATGAGTGATCAATGAATAAGTTACTACTCTTGCCTCTTGTTGAACGGTGGTCACTAAAAAAAGCACGAATTTGAAAAGAAAAATGAATAAAAAAAACAAGCAAGACACAAACTAAGGTACCAATTTAGGATTAACGTTAAATTGCAAATTGAATTCCCTCTAAAAACAACAGTTTAACGGGGCAATTCAGAAAAAAACTAAAAAAAAACTGGATTTTTTTTTCTTGACATCATTATTATCATCATCATCCTTCCAACATCTGTCGTTGGACATAGACCTTCTCCAGGATTCGCCACATTTCTCTATCATGGGCGTCGCAAAACCAGCATTTTCTGAATATGTCTAGCTCGTCGTTCCAGCAGTTCAGTCCCATTGGCGTGGCCTGTATTTGTGATACATCCATTGCCAGCCAGCCAGAAAAATTAGAAAACATATTTCCCATCTTGACAGATTTGGTGACAGATTCTAAAAAATATATATAATGAACCATCATAAGTCCACTGCTGGACAAAAGCCTCTTCTAGCTCCTTCCATGTCGACCTTTATTGTGCTAACATGTCAAGTCTTACCTGCAAACCATTTGATCCCATCTGTCGAACTTATATATGTTTGCTTTCTCTGGGGAAACGATCTAGCCTTTAGCACCACCATCTGTTATCCTTTCTCTTTGTGTCCACTCCATCATTTTCCTCTTGATTATTTCTTTGATATCTTTTAATTTGAATTGTTCTCTGACCCATATTGATCTTTTTCCTATCTTTCATGTAATTCCCAACGTTGATATTTCCTTTTATCTTTGTGTTATTCTGAGTTTGTTTTAATTTCATTCGATTTGTTTCCATGTTTCACATTATGACGTCATAGCTGACATTATGCATTCATCGTTCACTTCACGTTTCAAACATATCAGCAAGAAGCTTTTCAATATGTTTCTATAATTACTGAACGTTTTCCAATCAATATATATATATATATATATATATATATATATATATATATATATATGAATGCACTTTATTATTTGTAGCTCCATTCTAAATGACCTCCCGTTGTTATATGAGTCACTCTGCATACACAGCGTAGATAGAACAGATAATTAGAGAAAAGGGGACTGCTACAGGAATCGAACCCTGGACCAATAATATAGTGTCACTCTCGACCATTGAGCTAAACAGACCGATGGAAAGGCGAAGGCCCAAATAACAGCTTTATCCCCACACTCCTCATTTGTTTATTCACTGTCCATGTCAGCTCCGTTATTTCTAATGCGGACCATCATATAATTAAGAAGTGGATATATAATCTGACAGAATATTCATGAGTGCATTATATAATTCAAAACGCCCCATTGTAAGAATAGAGTTTCAAATATTATAACGGATTCATAAATATTCAGTCGGATTATATATCCATTTCTTATATATATATATATATAGAGAGAGAGAGAGAGAGAGATCTGTGTGTGAGTGTGTGTGTGTGTGTGTACGTGTGTGTGTGTGTGTGTGTGTAACAACGGAGGATCGTTTGAAATAGAATTTCAAATGTTATAGCGCATTCATAAATTTCATGTCGGATTTTATACCCATATCTTAATAATATATATATAACAACGGGAGGTCTTTTTTGAATAGAGTTTCAAATAATGTAATGCATTAATATCTTGTCGGATTATATATCCACTTCCAAATTGTACATATGTATATTATTAAGAAATGGATATATGATCCAACAGAAATGATTATATATTGGATTATATTACATCAAAACTCTTTTTGAAATCATCTCCTGTCATTACTCAGGGAATGTATCATTTGTCCTAGGGCGCTGGATCGATTTCTGCCGCAGCCCCATTTTTAAAATTGTTTATTTCATTTACGTTGTCTTGGCCAAATGATACATTCACTGTGTAACGACGGGAAATTATTCTTGATAAATCTAGTTTCTATATAATACAATGATATTTTCAATCACATACATATACTCACAGTTTATTAAACCGTTATATTTCGGGTAGGGTTCATTACACAAACGCGTTAAAACTAATCTTCATTGTAACGATAATATACGAGGTCTGTTCTGAAATTATGCAGTCACTTTGAATATTTTGAGAACCTGTCGCACAACCTTGTTGTCACTTCGCAACCAACCACTCGGGACCTATTCACAGGGTTTACTCGGTCGGCAGCGGGACGCCCTTGAGTCAGCTCTAGTACGAGTAACCGTTGCACTTGCAATGACCGACCCTCCCGATTCGTCACATCTTATGCAGGTTTTTGTTTGCTTGAACATCAATTCACCTCAGTCTGTCAGCATTCTACATCCTGTATTTAGTTTCCAATAACTTTTGGCTTTTCCCAGGGAAATTTCAGACTCAAGGAGAACGCAACGAGGCAGGTGGAACGGACGCTGTGATAAGTGCACGAATTTGAAGAGGAATAAGGTACCATTGCCCTAGGTAGGCTACTTTTTCGGTAATATTGAATGACTAGACACTATACAGGCAAACCCCGTATATAGTATTGACACGAGGAGATTCTGGCTGTAAGGTTAGAAGCGACATACAATACTGCATCTATAAAAAGAAATTTAAATAAAGAAGAAGTTTCAAAGATTTTTTTTGAAGAAAGATTTATATATCTCTCCCTTGACTTTTCATGGAACTATTGAATGACTAGATACTATACAGGCAGGCCCCGTATATAGTATTGACACGAGGAGATTCTGGCTGTAAGGTTAGAAGCAACATACAATACTGCATCTATAAAAAGAAATTTTAAAAAATAACAAGTTTCAAAGTTTGTTTTTTTTTGAAGAGAAAGATTTATATATCTCTCCCTTGACTTTTCATGGAACTACAACGGCGATTCATCGTCTTGTCTTCATCCAAGAATCGGTTGGCTCTTCAGTATCCAATCTATCTCTGCCTTCCCATATCTCAACTCTTTGAAGCAACGTGGCTTAAATTTCATCTCACTTTTGAAGTGTTGCTGCCTGAGTGGCAGGTCTTTTTTTAATACCACTTTTTTTTTTATTATCTCCATATATCTATGAGCCCAGGGGTTTATATTCTCTGCCCCCATTTTGTTATTAGTACCGATGCCGATCAACAGATGGGGGAGGAGCTCAAAGAGGAAGGAAAGGAAATGATCTCTAAAGAGTTTGCCCATTATGTACGACAGTAATGTCCATCATTGAAGTTCTACGATTAACTCAATAAAACTTTCATCTTATTGTGATTAATGGCAACTCAGTTCTATTTGTAGATCAGGGCATTGGATGACTTACAAAGGATAAGGGGACAAACGAGGCATTTCATCCCTCTAAATCTCGCCAAAGGCGATGTGGTTTGAAAGCTGGAACCTTATAGCCGATAAAGAATAATGGCATGGTACAATTGTATAATGAAACCCCAACTTAATGTTACCATAACAAAAAGACTTATTAATGGTTCTTATCCAATCGTCTCACTCAGGGGTCAGGTCATGTGTCCCTGTCAACATCAAGTGCACCATCGGACATCTGGATCACACAGTGTGTCCTCCTTACACTTCACTACAAGTGTCGAATGCAACATCTCTACAGAATGTCTATTATATAACAAAAATCGGTTAACCACTAAAATATATTCCGAATATACTCTTTGCCCCCCCACTCCTGGTATATACGTTTTTGCCCCGACCCGGAAATATGCCATTGGACGCCCATGAACGATGATTTCATCTTGTGATGGATAACTATTACTCCTTGCCACTTTCCGCAGTTGAAGAGTTAATTTGTTCAGTCCATCTTAGAATGTTCGTTTTTATGTCAGCGATTTCGTGTCTCCCCGTTAATCCACCAAGCTCTCTCTTTATCCACTCTTCTCAAATAACAGAGACATTCCACATTATATTCGAATCTATTTATCCATCGAACTTGTTTAAGTGACGCGAAGTAATACTCATCTTAGTTCACTCCGTTTAGCGCCGATTCGCAACAGCAATCGTTTTCAAATATATATATATATATATATATATATATATATATATATATATATATTGAAAACGATATATATATATATATATTTGAAAACGATTGCTGTTGCGAATCGGTGCTATATATATATATATATATATATATATATATATATATATATATATATATATATATATATATATATATATATATATATATATATAAATATATAGATATATAGATATATAGATATATATATATCGCTGCTCTTCCAACATTGAATGGTGGATGAGTGGTGAATGAATGAGAAATATATACGATAAATAAATATATAGCTTATAATTCAACCTTACTAACCGTCCAGTTCCGTGGAGTCGAGGGATAATACCAGCCTCCAGGTCTGAAGCTAAGGTTTCGATCCTATCTCGCGGTACTGGATTGGGATTATGAATAGTCTATAGCCACACTGAAGAGTTGTAATACAACGAAACAGCTGTCTGTGGATGACACAATAATATATATATATATAGATATATATATATATATATATCTCGATATTACTGATTCTTCACCCGGTCCCAGTTTTGTTTGGCACTGCATTTTGGGGGGACGTATATAGAGCTTATGCGTCACTGTATCTAAAATGTTCTACACGTATCAGTCAATGGATCAATCTAGCTATCAGTCTGTTCGTTCTCTCCCTCTCTCTATCTATATCTATCTATATATATATATGATATAACGCTCCTTTATTCAGGGTTGAGCACTCTTTAAGTGAGGTAACTCGTTATAAGCTTATGCAATGCTCTTCCAACTTAGGAATAGAGCATTATGGGGGATGGGGAATTATGCATGAAGTAAATATATAGCTTAAATTCAACCTAATTGATCGTCCAGTTCTGCGTGGGGCAGAGGTAAGATGCCAGCCTCTGGGTCTGAAGTGAAAGTTACGATCCTACCTTGTGGTATTGGATGGGATAATGGATAGTCTATTGCCACACTGAACAGTTGTAATACAACGAAACAGCTATCTGTGGATGACATAATTACTTAATTATTATGTATGTATGGATGTGTCTATCTATCTATCTATCTCTATATATATGAATTAGTAGTTAATCCCCAGAAAATATCACAGATATATTTTGATTACTTTTTAGAAAAGAAATAATTGAAACAGTCCATCCTTTCAAATGATTCGGAAGAGAATATTTTATCAACAAAATAGTTACATTTAAGTAGAAAAGTCCGTTGTTACCGATTGAGAAACTCAAAAAAATGCTCAGTTGATTATATACGTCGACTTACATCCAACTGACTTACTCCCAATCATACGTCCCTAAACCCATTAACTGCGGATGACGGGAATTTAAGTCACCACCGTTTTATGGTTTAACTACAAACGTCGAAAATTTCAGTCATACTATTGTTATCTTGCCAAAAAGAACACATTATATTTTATTTTTCAATATCACCAGACAGGGTAGGCGAGAAAAATGAAGTAAAAGGAAAAACACACTGTTGGGTTGAGCAAATGATTTAGTGGAAGAAACGTAATGGATGACATTTACATTTTCATTTTGGAAAGTCAAGGGAGACGTATGTGCAATATAGAGGATTGGGTACATATGTATGCGTCATGGCATTTGATATGATGTAGTGCGCATATTTTTCACTATTCTATAATGTTCGACTTACACCTAAATCGACCTGCGTCCTTATTACCAGAACGTAAACCAGACGCAAGTTGACGTATGGCTGTAATATTGTTGTTGGTGGTGCTGTTTTTTTTTTTTTGCCGTTGTGGTTTGTGTTGTTGTTGTTGTTGTTGTTTATTTAATTTTATCTCTCCTCAAAGTATATTTCGGATACAAAACTTCTTTGTTTTTAGTCCCGAACAGGATGCGCATCTTCTATCTTATACATACCATCGTTATCAACATTGGTATTTAAAAGCAAAGTAAAATGTAGACGAACAAAAAAAATATTCTGTCCATCCTACATGGTAAAATAATCATAAAACATTGAAAAAAATATCTTGAATTCACTCATAAAAATAACATATTTACAAAGAAACAATTATAAATGTTAATAAAAAAAATTGAAAAAATAGTGGCGCAGACACAAACGTTGGTAACCTATTTATTATTATTTTTCATCATTTTTTTATTTTAGTTTTGTCAGTCACGGTTCTTGAGGTCAAGATTAAAATTTAATGTTCCAATTGTCGGTTGTGTTCTAAAGGCGGTCAGAAAAAATATTATTAGAAACCGTCAACTAAAACTGTCACCGAAACTGTAAACATAGGTCTCATCAATTTTCAAGTGAGTCAGGCTGGCTGGCTATTTATCAATGTCTACAGGTCGTACCAACGGAACCAGACAGCTGAAAGCGTAAATATCTACTCTTTATCAGTTTTCCAAAAATGGCTTTCTTGTTTTTTTTTTTGAAAATACCCTCCTCCCAGCCCCTCAACTAGGTTTTCAATGGGGAAATTCAATTCACAATGTAAGTTTATTCTAAATTGGTCTCCTGATTTTTTTTTGAATTTTCACTTTTTTATGATCATTGCCCAACAAACGGTGAGAGAAGTAACTTTATTAATTGATCGTTTTTTTTCAATTTTTTCAATCAATCCCCCCAGCACAGCATGTTTGTAAAAGGTGTTGGTTTCGTGACAGTTTCCATTGAGTGACTAACCAGATCTCTCTCTCCATCCCTCTCTCTCTCTCTCTCTCTCTTCCTCTTCTATCTCTTTCTCTCTGTCTCTATCTCTGTCTTTATCTCTCTCTGTGTCTCTCTGTCTGTATCTCTCTCTGCCCTTATTTCTCTGTCTGTCTCTCTCTCTCTCCCTCTTTCTCTCTCTCTCTCTTCCTCTTTCCTCTTTCTCTCTCTCTCTTTCTCTCTCTCTGTTTCTATATCTGTCTTTATCTCTCTCTGTGTCTCTCTGTATCTCTGTCTCTATTTCTCTCTCTGTCTCTATCTCTCTCTGTCTCTACATCTCTTTCTCTCTCTCTGTTCCTCTTTTATCTCTCTGTCTCTCTCTCTCTGTTTCTATCTCTGTCTTTATCTCTCTCTGTGTCTCTCTGTCTGTATCTCTCTCTGTCTCTATTTCTCTCTCTGTCTCTATCTCTCTCTCTCTCTCTCTCTCTCTCTTTCTCTCTCTCTCTCTCGTTGTCTCTCTGTCTCTATCTCTATGTATATATCGCTGAGTTTCTTCACAAGGAACTGCATGTGAGGGGAGACAATCTTCACTCAAACAAAATGTCGGTTTCCCATTTTAGGCATTAGAGGCATAATGGCGACATTTGTTATGGGAATCAACGTTCCGGAAATATCCATCGCGAACTTTGGCTAATCTCGGCAAATTTGGGGAGGGAAAGGCATTTTGAACAATAACAATTACAAGGCAGAGCTCACACTGCTTCCTTGTTTAATTATCTACAAAACTGTACTCAATTTCATCATCTTGCTTCGGCTTGTCCACTTGAATATATTAATGTCTTTTTTTAGATTGATGATATCGTATACCTCAGAGAATTACGGGAATAAGTGCCTTAGTGATAATATGATACCCCTCTTTCTCCCTCTCTCCCCCTCTCTCTCTCTCTTTCCCTCTCTATCTATCTATCTATCTATCTATCTATCTCTGTCCCTCTTTGTACATCTGTTTCTACACAGTGACTGACCATTGCTACTATACTGAATGCTATCCTCACTTGATGATCCAGACGTGTGACCTTGTGTCAGACTAAGCTGTATCTGTATATACAATGTAAATACTGAATCAGAATATACTTGATAATTTGTTTAGTTTAACACGAAGACCCAGAATTGGGCACTCAATGAGGCTCAAACTCATTACACTAGTAATAGTCAGCATCACAAACTTGTCAACCATTACTACACTAATTGTGGAACTAGGGATTTTGTGAAATTGATGAAAAGTTCAGGGATTACAAGGAATCATTAATTCCGTAATCTCATCGTAACATATATAGCGATCTCAGGAAGGGTTCTGCACACAAAATGATAGTGGCAGAAGTGCACACAACTCTAATTTGGGATGCAAAAGGTACTTAATACGTTTTCACACACACACACACACACACACACACACACACATATATATATATATATATATATATATATATATATATATATATATATATATATATATATATATATATGATGTACCGAGGCTGCAATTTTTCTCTCAAATATCTTATCAAAAGTGATTGACAAGGTTCATCTTTTAAATTGTTTTTGTTGGTTTTCCTTGTTTGCTGACTGGCTGTTCCAAAACAGGATTGAAACCATGAACTAAACATTCTGAAGTTTGTATAACTGGTAAATTGAGCATCTTCGATCGTTGTCTGTCAAGAATTATTGCTTTTGTGTGAAGTTAGCGCTCTAGATACGTTGCCTTGCTAAACGGAACACTACTATACGAAGGAGTTATAATATTCTTCTTACTTTAAAATGTATGATGCGGTTGTTGAGCCTCAACAATATGGGATGGAATAATGCTATGTAACTCACCTGGTAGCTTCTTTCCAGATTTGGTGAAATATCTTGAGGTGTTGATGCATATCAGGTCTCGATAAATTGTTGCATACGTGTGTGCGTTTGTTTTCATACGTATGGTACGTTGACTAAAGCGTACAGTATACAATTATTTCGAAGATTATGCGTGGTGTCTCTTTTCATCATTTATAGTCTATTTCGGAGATTTAACATTAATAATTTTTTTACGAAACGATATTTGAAAAAGAGAGTTATAGTGATCCAGTGTTAAACGGTATCGCATTAAGCGGGATATTACTGTATACCAATCTATATTCGCGGATGTTGGCGCTTCCCATTCAATTAATTTCTCATCCCCCCCCCCTCTCTCTCTCTCTCCGCCATTTTGTCTGTGCGCTCCATCTGCATTTGAAAGCCTCTTCAAACATAAACCAGACAGCTTACTTATTGCGTCACAAACTGCGTAAGATCTTAATGAGTCTTATTTATATATTTCCCCATTTTCTTTCTCATCCCGCGAGCGGGAAAATATTTGCCGACCGCCGGTCAAACTCTTTAAATATCTACTTTATCTCTTCACTAAAAACGAGGTTGCTATTATTATACAGTGCAACGGACAGTAGTTGTTTTATTCATTTACAACGAAGTGTCGACTTGTATCCAGGTTACGTTCTGGAAGTATGAACGCAACTCTACTTGGGCATAAGTCGTCTATCATAGGATGAAGTGAAGCACACGTACTACATAATATTAGTCACCATGACACTTAGATATTAATCTAGATTTCTATACTGTATCTACACATGTCTAAATACTTTAGCTACTCGTCTAAATTGATGACAGGCTTCTTTTTATTCTTCCATAGGTTTGCCTGGGTGGCCATAATACCTTGTATATACTCAGATGCACACGAACAAGAGACCGCACATGATCTCATGTTGGAAGCCAGCGTTTTATGTGTTATCGAGACTGGAAAAATGTTATACAGTACGCAGAGCCAAATTGAAGCCGTTTGATGTCCCAAGCACAGACCCCTTCCACTGCTTAACTGGCAAGAAATGAAACATTCCCGAAAAAATGAAGATTATATCAATTCGAAACATATCGAAATACGTTAGAAATATATTTTCCCCACAAAAAATTCTACTTCACTAAACCAGATCTTCTGCAACGAAATTTGTGCTTGCATAATGACCAGTTTTATTCGAGGGTATTTGGATGATTGAATCAATTTGAAATTTCGAATTAACTATACGAGAGAAACAATTAAATTTCGAATTCATACTTCCATGTCAAACAAGAGTCGAAAGGGGTCGAAATAAATCACCCTGGAAAGAATTGAATTGGAGGTACCTCAGTTCAATCTAAGTTTTCGGCGTCATGAGCTATTTTTGTTTTGTTTAAATATTTTAGTAGTTTTTTGGGGGGGAGGGGATTGCTGATTCTTTCAATAGAGGTGATAAGTTTGAAAATCATTTTCAAAATATTGTAGTTACTACAATTGGCCTTGACCTTTTTCAATAAATAATCTGTATTATGTGGCTTAGTTTTTGAGCTACACGTGTCAGAGTGAATGCGTATGGTGTGCTTGGCGTTTTTTGAACTATGAAGAATCATGAACAACAACGAGTGTGAAATTCTGTTTCAAATAAGGGGAGACATTTCGAAAATCTCCTAATGTTGCAATCGGCCAATAAGATGTATTGTATGGACTGTGCTCAATGCCACGATTGGTATCAGTGATTCACATCGAAGAGAACATCCACCAAAGAAATGCCAAATCTGGGCGACATTTCTCGTCGACGGACGAATATTACATTAAAAGTGCGTGCTGTGATCCGTCGAAATCGTCGCCTGACTATCCGTGAAGTTTCCGAAAATTTATGAATTTGCAAAAGTTCACGCAATATGACTTTAAAACAAAAAAACAAAAACAATAATGTATCGTGTATGTACTGACAGATTAATAAGATTTCCCAAACACCACCCTACTCCCCGGATTTGGCTGATGTCGGCTTGTTCCCTAATTTGATATCTACTCTGAAAAGTCTTTGATTTCAGAATAAAAGCTATCGAAGAAAGTACACTTTGAGACCTGAACACCATCAAAAAACAACTTCCATTACGAATTCCAGTCTTTAAGAACGCTGACAAGTAAAATGAAAAAAAAAAACTTCTCCGTTGAAGTTAGCACTCGGTGTACCGATTTCATTTTCCGTACTTTTAACCATTGAGTCGATCGGGTCACAAATATTTTTGATGAAAGTTAAATGACATTCAACCTACATTGTTTATTCAATGTGACCCTTCTGCTTGATGCTTTACTTTTAGATTCTGAATACTTGGATTGATATTAGTATGTATGATATATATATATATATATATATATATATATATATATATATATATATATATACATATACTCTACACAAGATAAAATAAAGCCGACTGCATACCACTCATAACCACTTTTCATAATACACTCCCACCTTTGTCTCATATACTTAATAAGAGATGGAATATACTCACACTCAAAATAGAGCTCTAATAAACCATGTGTTATCGCCTACTGCAGACCCCAAATCATCAGAGATATGATTTGCATTAATACTATAACAGCAACAAAGTCTCACATAACACCATCACTAAAACCGTTCAATTCTACCAATCCTGCGACAAAAGAAATAGTCTATGCTGCAACTACCTTATGCGTACAAATATCTTCACTAGCTCTACCATTGAAAAGACTTTATACATCTACCAAAATTCTAACTGTAGAAGCAAAAATGTCGTCTACCACCTAGAATATGATAGATGCAAATTGCAATACATAGGCAAATCTGAGTGGCAATTCATTATAAGACTTAATAACTATAGGCACAGAATTAAAACACTCAATCATCCCAACCTACTCCCAGTAGAACAACATTTCCGCATACCAACCAAAATTTCGATGCAGACTCTAAATTCACAATCACTGAAAGAATAGAAAAAAAGTACACTTTCAAACACGACTAAAATTCTAGAACTACGTGAAGATATGTGGATTAAAGAAACTCTCCCCTGACGGACCCAACACTAAACTTGACAATCCTAACCACACCAATCTCTAACACCATAACCCTCGGACTCCTATTTACTCTATACTCACCAACACACTATTCTTTGGACTATACTTTTACCCATGCCCAAACACCTTTTAATATTCATATACTCTCATTCCCCACAACAACTCAACATCCATACCCAACCCCCCTTTATATAAATCCAACATTGGAATGAACTTTACACACTCACACAGACCCCTACCTGTAGACACCTATGTATGGTATTTCATTTGTACTACTCAAAGCCACCAGACTTTGCAGAACATCCACAATGACCATTAAAGATACAAAACACCGATGCTTAAGATTGCCCATCCCTTCGACCAGCACAACCAATAAAATACCCATTACTGCTGAAACTACTTCCGGCAGAATATATGACCATACAGCAAAAGATTTCTTCACAAACACCATGCAGTTGGACTCACCATTATGACATCTTAGGAATCCTCCTCGTTGATTTACATTTTTGCTTCCAAAGCAAAACACCTGATTCCTAATTTGTTTTCTACAGAAAGATAAAAGGTATACACATGCTACTGAAGGAACATGTATAACACACTAATTAATTTTTTTATGGATTAATTTATTAACAAATGAAAAATGAAGTACCCATATACTTCTGAATCTCATTACCAATTGCTGAGATATATATATATATATATATATATATATATATATATATATATATCATTGTGTCATTTATAGACAGCTGTTTCGATGTGTTACATCTCTTCAGTGTGGCTATAGACTCTTCATTATCTCACCCAGCACCGTGTGGCAGAATTGAAACCTTCACTTCAGAATCGGAGGCTGATAACCTACCTCTGGACTACGGAACTGGATGGTCACTAAGGCTGAATTTTAGCGATATATCTATTTACAAAGAAATTCCTCATCCACCAGAGTACTCTATTCCTATGGAAGAGCATTGCATAAGCTTACGATGGATTAATTACCTCACTTAAAGAGTGCTCAACCCTGAATAGAGGAGCATTAATTATTCTATCATCCACAGACTGCTGTTTCGATGTATAACATCTCTTCAGTGTGGCTATTCTGTCTCCAATGTTTGTTTTTTTCAAGTGAATAGTGTGTAATGAAAAAATATGTATATGTATGGGCTGTATGTGTTTATTTGTATATATTTATTTACACTGTATTTTCTTGCATACCAGTGATGTTCAGGCGAATGCTGTCCTCGAGTATCAGTCAATTGATAAAGAATTTGTTACAATGATGCTTCAACTACTGTGTAAATAAATAAACATCTAACTATACTCTATTTCAAGTTATTGAGAACTCCTAACATAGATAAAGCAACTTCAGAACGCAGTAACGATATATATATATATATATATATATATATATATATATATATATATATATATATATATATGTATATATATATATATATATATATATATATATATATATATTCTTGAATACTATGCATTGAGGTCTATTCTCATATGATTCCACTTGTCCTTCCAGTGGTTATGATATTCTAAAACTCTTACTTCTTACTCAAACGCATCTTTATTAATGTTAATACTCTAACTGGTTGAATTTCATATTTCTCAATTATAACAATTCTGCATATTTAACGAATCTGTACTTACAAGCAAGATAACTTACTTGCCCCATCATATTGTGCCAACTATCCCCATAGTTGAGTAGGTTTGTACATTTTCTACCCAATGTTTAAATGGTAATTTAATCAACTTAACTGATGTTTTAGATTGAAACGAACCTCGAAAGCAAGTCTATATTCTAGTAACTGTTGGTGATATTTGCATTTTGATTGATTCATTTGATAGGGAGTTATAGAAACCAAAGCTAAAGTTATACCAACTCGCCCCGGTCTCCAATTTTTATAGATAATGATCCTGATATTACCTCAGTTGAGACTGACTGGCTCAGAACTTCCAAGCGTTGTTCGGGGTATTAATCTTAATCTTTCAAGTTGTTATTTCAATGTTTCGTCTCATTCATTCTTTGACTTGCCCTGGGTGTAAAATCCATTTCCTTTAGCGATCGAAGTGTTGCAATAAAACGCAAAAGAGAGTGTAAGGTTAGTTATAAAATAGGCCTGGTTAGTCATTCAATAGAAACTCTCTCGTTGCCAACGTCTATTGGCGGCATGCCGTGTTTGGGGTGATAATTTTGTTTTGAATGCAACGAGGGTGATCAATGTCTAAATTATTTCTCTCGTCTTTTGTTGGAGCGTAGTCACTAAAAAAGTTTGAATTAAAAAAAAAACAAAAAAACGTAAACGTAGCTTGGCACAAACTATAAGACCATTAAAACCCATTTAGAGGGGATTTTCAAAATCAGCAAAAAAAAGATTTCCTAAACACAATAAGGAGTTTAAATTTTCAGCTCTCAGCCTCCATTGGTGAGGCATATACGCGTGACACCTATATATTCTGATAGTCTGCCGGTCATCCAGACTCACTTGAAAACTGACGTAACCTATGTTGCTACTGTTGGTGACAGTGTTGGTTCACAGTTTCTAATGAAATAAGAGAACGTAATTGGACACGTTGGAGAGCAGATCAATTCACCTGTGTAAAGTGTTCCTTCCTTACAAGGTAGCCTAAGAGTATGGCCTTGGGCCAAATTAAGCTTAGGGAATAAATAGAATAAAAGGTTAGTGTGTAGGGTACCCCTTACTCTTGGAAAGGTAAGAAATATTTTGGCTTCCAAGTGGCAGTTTTTGTACGAGTCTCCCACCTCAGAATTCTTATTTTCTAGCTGTTTTTTAAAAAACGTTTTTCTTAATTTTGCCCGCCACACCATTCCCTCATAGCTGCCTTCTCTTGATAGCTTTCTCTACACATACTTTGAAAATGCCAGGAATGTTGATTCCCTCAAATTTTTTAATCTCTTTCTTGCGTTCGAACCCGACGGCTACTTCGAATGAAAATGCTAATCGTTCCGGTGGGTTAGTGGTTGGGACTGGAGTTCGTTGGGGGTCGGGGCGACTGTAATTTGGATTGCGGGGGATGAGGAAACTGAAAGGATAAAGACAAGCAGAATAACTACAAAAAAATAAAGAAAACAAAACAGAAAAAATCACAGAGAAGACAACGAAAATAGTAAGGAGTTTGTTATTAAATAAACGTCTTAGCTAAAGAAAGATACGCATAGATTTACACACACAGAGACACACATACACACACTCACATATATATATATATATATATATATATATATATATATATATATATATATATATATATATATATATATATAATGATAGGTTTCTGAGGAACAAGAGATCGAGCGGAAAATGCTAAATGACATTTTAAGGCCGGATATTAAAATGGGGGAAACGTTGAAACAATTATGTGCATACCGCGTTTTATAAGTTATTGGGCTTGAGCGTAGAGTTTAAGCAACAACAAAAACAACAATATAACCAGAGCTGCCTTCCACGCATGCACATACGCTCACTCTCATAGAAACATAAACATACGCAAGTATTATGCTTTTATTCATCGATTGCTATACATATATGTTTTACATTTACAGAAATATATGTGCATGTATATATCAAATATATGTGCATGTATGTATCAAATATACATACATACATGCATATATATGTGTATATATATATATATATATATATATATATATATATATATATATATATGTATACATATATATATGTATATATATATATATATATATATATATATATATATATATATATATATATACACGTACATAGTGATTTTAAACATTTTTCTTCAATTGTAAACTCTTTGTTTATTTTTTTATAAATTCTCATCACACACATGCATGTGCGTGCGCATAGATGAACACAGAAACACACGTAGATCCCGATGATAATGGTACCTCTCTCTCTCTCTCTCTCTCTCTCTCTCTCTATATATATATATATATATATATGTATATATATATATATATATATATGTATATATATATACTCGTATGTGACCGTGACTCAGTAAGAAAGCGCACATTTAAGGAGGATCTTTTTAGTCTCGTATTTTCAAGATGTTCTGATTTGAAGAATAAAATCAAATCCTGATGCTTTTTACCAGTAACATTATGTTTCAGTTTCAGTTTGTTATAATGAGAAACTGGACCCTAATATTTGGCCCACTTGATGTCTCAGAAATTCCTGAATGCATTCCAATGAAATTTTGTTGAAACACAATATCTCCAAAACTTCTCAATGTTATTCATTGAGAATTTGTGAAAGTCTGGGCAATGGGCTGGGCAATGCATGTTTACATTTGGGGCGGATCAAGAATTTTATGCCGATCATCCTTAAATCGTAACTGTATGTACAATATGTACAATATTTCAAAAAGTTTTCAATTGATTTCAGTGAAATTTTGTGGAAAGTAGGCAATGGGTTTAGGAAGAAGTGTTTGCATTTTGGAGTGGGTCCGGGAATTTTTCACTGACTCCTTCCTAGCGTCGTAGTTATACGTACACAACACTATATGTCCATGTTATAGCTGTCACTAGCCTCTGCTGATGTCTCAAGGTCAACTTACGGTCAGGTCAATTTAAGCATTTCGAAACCCAAGGGAAACGTATGAGTTGCAGAATTGTGTACATGGATGAGTTAACCTCAGGAAACACATAGTGACTTGTAATAGTCAATTCTAGGTCATGCCAATTGTTTCATTTTTATATTTATTTTTTTCCAGATTGAAATTGTGGCCCTCCTTGTTTCGATTGACCATAATTTCAGTCTAAAAGATGCAAAGATAACAAGGGTAAAAAAGACAACAGATCATAGAATCTGCACTAATTTCAAAGTAATACTATCCAATAACGCTTCGGAAAAATGCACGCATCTTCAACATTAGCAAAAATAATATTAACCATCTATACCAAACAACCTCTCAACCACACTCTACCATTTGGGCATTTGTGCAAATTTCACCATGTCTCTCAAACCAACTTCCCGTTTCAAAAACCCGAAGAAGCATTGGACGAGTGAAATGCACATTGGTTGTTACACTCTTTAATTAAAAAAAAAAAAGATATAGTAAGTAGTCTCAAGTCTCTTTCCTTCTCTACATTGTCAACTTTTCGACAACATTCGGATCTACACCCCTCTCTTCGCACTCATTCATTTATAACATTTAATAGACAATAAGGAAACATGCAAGTTTCGAAACTGGATTGAATTCATTCCTATCATGTGTTCCAATAGATTTTCTGCTTTCGTTGTCAAACATTGAATTGGGAGAATGATAAATTTTTGCAAATAACACGCATATATTCACTCAGCAAAATACCAATGTAGACACATTTTTCTCCAACAGGTTAGTACAAAAATCAAACATAAAACCAACACATCTGTTCATCTTCTTAAACTGTTGTTGCTGGGCAACGATTCATATTATTGCTCAGTAATATCTGACGTCATCTAGTTACCAACACCATACTATATAGTTTGGTTTTGGTTATATACATATATGGACATATATGCAGTCGTTTAGATACACACGCACACACACACACACACATACACACACACACACACAGATATATACATATATATATATATATATATATATATATATATATATATATATATATATATGAAAGTAGAGGAAGAAACTTTCTTTTTAATTTTCAATTAACTTTTCTTGTTTGCGTACAAGAGTATGTAGGACTTAATTTATTGCGTTTAGCGTTTTTCCGAACGTTTTCGATGTAGTGCTTTCAACCATACTTTATATAGTTTGATGTTTGAAACTTATGTATGTATATATGTAAAATATATATAATGGACACATGTTGCGATCGTGTGGACACACACACGCATATAAATATATATATATATATATATTATATATATATATATATATATAGAGAGAGAGAGAGAGAAGAGAAAGAAAGACAGAAAAATAAATGAAAGTGAAAGAAACGAAGGCTAAAGAAAGAAAGAAAGAAAGAAAGAAAGAAAGAAGGAAATAAAGAAAGAAAGGAAGAAAAAAAAAGAAAGAAAGAAAGAACATGAAAAAAGTCCAGAAACAGCGAAGAAAAGATGGGAAGGAAGTTAGAAAAGGGAAATAAAAGTGAAAGAAATAGAAAAGTAGGATAAATAAAAGACGGAAAGAAAGAAAAACAGCCAAGAAAAGAGAGAAAGGAAGTTAGAAAAAAAGAGATGAAAGTGAAAGAAATGAAGGCTCGAGAAAGGAAGGAAGAAAGGAAAAACACGTAAAAGGTTCAGTAACAGCGAAGGAAAGAAGGAAAAGAAGTTAGAAAAAAGAGAAAAAAAGCGGAAGAAATAAAATATGATAATATCAATACTGAACTAAAGAAAGGAAGAAAGAAAGAAGGAAAGAAATAAAGGAAGAAAGGAAGAACTCGAATAATGTCCAGAAACAGCGAAGAAACTAGAAAAAGAAAGAAGGTTAGAATAAAGGAAAATAAAAGTGAAAGAAATGAAAGAACACGAAAAAGGCCCAAATTCAGCGAATAAAAGAGAGAAAGAGAGACAGAGACAGAGACAGAGACAGACAGAGATAGAGTTAGAAAAAAGAGAAATAAGAGTGAAAGAAATGGAAGAACTTGAAAAAGGTCAAGACAGAAATACAGAAGGAAAGTCAGAGAGAAAGAATGAGCTCGGAGAAAATACGAATATAGGTGAATCGGGTGGTAAAAGTGCGCCATAGTAAAATAGTATCTCTTTCGGGTTTTATCTATTTTGGTCAGATAAGGCATTCCATCAGCACTGAGGAGTCCCTGCAAAAATATTTGTCAGAGCTTGCAGACTGGAAGATGGTTATCGGTTCCTGGAGTACCGGTCTCAACCCCATCTTACCCTTTTCTTTTCTCTCCAAAACAACATCCACCTACCGTTCTCACACTTCATCTCCACTTTTGATTCAGTTTGCACCTTGATCCAAGTTCGTCGTTAGTGACCATTCTCCCAGAACAGAACTTAATTCTAAACTTTCAACGCCCCCACCTTCATTACCTGCTGAAGTACATACCTTTCCCGCTTGCAGTAATCTCATCAATCGTTTGCTATTTGTTTAGTGTTGAGACTTTGTTTGTTAGATCTCAAGTTCGAATTCAGCTTCCTGTTAGGTGTTGATGGTCGCATTTAACGTCGAAGGTTACTTGTGAAACATAATCCCGCCTCCCTCTCTCTCTTCCTTTCACTCTCTCTCTCTTTCCTATCGACCCCCAGGACATGGTCGACATGACCGGCGTTGCAACCAAGAAGTCCGATCATAGTTTTGTAATCTTTTCCATGGAGGTGCGAGGTGGCCCAGCGGTTGAAGGCACGGAAAACGGGATCAGCAAGCCGAGTTCAAACAAGCGACCGAGAAAGTTAAGCGTTCACTTCACTCTGATGCCCTTGGGAAGGCATGCATCCACATCTTCCTTCCTGCGAAGACATTTTTGGCCAGCCTGGCAAGGTAAGGCCCATCATCCCCATCTCAATAACGGACCGTACTTGGCTGAAAAGAAAATCTTTTGTACAGAAATTAGTTATAATAACATGATTGTGCACTTTTTTTTCATTTCTATTATTATTCGGACCATCTTCATCTTGGTTGTTTTTCATACAACGTTTCAGCCATTGTACTCTACGGCCTTCATCATAATAATAGAAATAATAATAATACCTCATCTCAAAAATTCAGAGATGATTCTGCACATGAAAGAAAAGATAGAGCAGATATAGACAGTGAATGAAATAAGAGAGAATTTAGAGTTAAAGTAAATATTTGAGCCTTTGTATTACCGGCAGCTGTTTAGCTCAATGGTAAAAGCAACGCTACGTTGAAGCAGCTACCCTATCGGTCGCAGGTGCGATTCTTGCAACTGTCCCATTTTCTTTAATTGTTTATTCTATTTACGTTGTATGCGTCAAATGATACATTACTCGTGTAATATCGGGTGACCATTTCAAATAGAGTTTCAATATAATATAACGTAATTTATAATCACAATCGTTAGTGTAAAAAAGTACTTACCGGTCATGAGCCAGAAAATTATATTTTAGGGCACGTACATACTCAGAAATTCGAGAACAATAAGCTTACGTGTAGGTATTTGTAAATCGTTAGAGAGTAGTGGTGTGTTAGTTATCAGCACACACAAAAAAAACAGGATCGGCGAATCAAGTTCGAATTACGATTGCGGTATTCACTTCGAAAAATGTCATGAATCAACTTCTCCCCTTTACCCTACCCGTGAAACGGTGAGAATTAGTTTTATAGCTGGATTTTTTCACGGCTAATAATGAAGAAGGTAGCCTTGACAAATTTAACATTTGCTAAATTTGAACGGTTTTTATTACTGCAGAGGTGGGGCGTTACTTTCCAAACAACGCAAGATTGATTTATATTTTTATTTATATGTATATGTGTGAGTGTGCGTATTAATCTTCTGTCCTCTAGTTTGTTTCTATCACGCTAAAGCAAGCACAAAGAGAGGAAAGGGTAAAGCAAAACTACTGACGGTTCAGTAGTTGCTGCGAATAATGATTAATAATAAATGAAGTCATCTCTGATTTTTCAAAAATAAAACTGTTATTTTCCCCGTAATAACATAGGAATTCATTTTCACCCATTTCTGTTGTCATATTGTTTAAAAATTATGAAAAGAAGAAAACATGTGTTGTAGAAATTTAGAGAAAAATAAATTCCATTCGAGGTATGCATTTTTTCTCTTTTATATTCATGCCAAAATACAGACATTCGTGTAATTCATCTCTACGTAAAAATTCCTCTCACTTTTGTCGGTCACTCCAGTAGCTAAGCGGTTACTTTATTGGTCGCAGGTTTGATTCCATGCATTAGCTCTATTTTCTCCAATTGTTTATTCTATTCACGTTGTCTAGGCCAAATGATACATTGCCCGTGTAATAACGGGAGATAATTTCAAGTAGAGTTTCGATATGAAATAACGCAATTTAGAATAATTTCTGCCGGATTATATAAATCCATTTCTTCATAATATAATCATCTCGTTGAAAGAAACTAATAAAGTAGATTAAGACTGTGAATAAACAAAATGAGAATCTGGATTTTTAAAAAAACAACAGTTATTTGGGCTTTTGCATTACTGCTGGCTATTTAACTCAATGGTAAGAGCAATGTTACGTTGAAGCACCTGATATATATATATATATATATATATATATATATATATTGAAGTCATTACGCTTCTTTGGAGCAAAGAGTAGAAATTGGATGACAGCCCGTTTAGAAGTAAAGGAGTTGGTCACGCGAATGCAGAGTCACCGGAAGCTTGGCCAATCAGGGATCAACACAGCAAGTATAAGGAGTGGGACCTTGTTAGCGGGACAAAATCGACAAAGGTTCTTTCTTTCGAGTAAAGATGAAGAATGTGACTCGTTTTTTTCCAAAGTAATTGAGAAGAAACTGTATTCGTAGCAAAGTGAAAATAGGAAGTTCTCGTTTTCTCTGGCCAGCATTCATGTAGTAGTAGTAGTAGTAGTAGTAGTAGTAGTAGCAGTAGTAGCACTCTGGATTTAAAGTAAAAAGATGCGAGTTGCCCTCTTCCACAAGCTCGACATGTGGCAGTTTTTGAGACCAAGACGAAATATGCGGGAAATCATTTCCTTCGGGTCAACTGGTAAGCTAATTTCGTGGACTATTACCATTGAAGTAAGTTCAAACCCCACTGGGTGGCCCATACTTGTGGTTGTGCTGTTCTAAACTCTACTCAAATCATATTGATTAGCTCAGTGGTTCTTGACTTTTTTATTCAATGCACCGTTCAACAGCTCCAAAACGCTGATGTCCCATCTACTATTAAAAAAGCAATTCAATTATACATCACATGGGAAAGAAAAACCACATTTCATACGATTTTGCCGACGTATAATTAGATTCTTGTCCTTCAGCTAAATCTTGCACTATTAAACTTAGATTAATTCCCTCTTGGTATAATAAAACCAAAATGGCGTTGAAAAAGTATGATAATGTTAAATTCAGAAATTTACGATAATTTTATAGTTTTTAATCAAAGAGAAAAGCTTTGATCAATGTATAATCGAGACTTAATAGTAATGCACCCACGTTCAGAATCACTGGATTGCTTATAATTATGTTTCTTGAAGCGACTGTATTCCTTTGTGCGTTCATGTAATGCGTAGACTTTGTACCTACCTGTTAGAGAGAGGGGACTGCATGGTAAGAAAACAACGGTTCCCAACCTTTTTCAAGCACTGCACACCTCCGAGATTTCGAAATCTTCCTTGCACCCCTTAATCTTGAGGCTTAATATTATATTTGAAAAAATCAAACTTGACTAAGTTAATGCAAAATAAGTCTCATTAGTCACTCAATAGAAACTGTCATCTGACCAACGTGTCCTGGCAGCATTCTGTGTTGGTGGTTATATATTGGTAAATTTTTCAAAAAGGGGAGATCAATTAATAGGTTACTTCTCACGCTTTTTTGCTAGGCTGTGATCACTAAAAATGTTTGAGTTTCCAACGAACAAGCGTTAGTGTTGACCAACTGAAGAATACATCTGGCATGAATTTGCATTGCAAATAGAACCCCCACTATAAACCTGGAGGTGGTAAAAAAACGAAAAGAAATTCCAAAGATAAGGATCAATTGTTTACATTTTCGGCCCTCTGGCTCCATTCATGTTGCCTTTGCGCACGGTACATAAATACGTATATAAATACATAGCCAGGTTGTCAAACCAACGTGAAAACTTGAGAAACATATGTTAACAGTTCAGGTGACAGTTCTGGTTGACAGTTTCCAAAAATGTAAATGAGGAAATGTTAAAATTTATAAGATGTCAAAAGTCTTTATCAAGATATTACTTATAAAATCATTTCATGCACTGGCTGCTGGTGCTTTTTCTCAATTAACTTTGAAATGCGTGACATTTTGGCGCTTAGAGTTGTACACATCAGAAAGCAAAAAAATAATTTCTCCAACACTCTCTTCTTACCCACCTCCAAACTTATGTTACTCACCGCTTGGGGTGCGTGTACCCAAGGTTAAGAACCACCGGTATAGAAAGTCGACAGCGGGGAGAACGTCCTTTTTTTTTCTCCGAGCCTGTGTAGATGTTGTAAGACTCTTCAGCTTTTAGCAAACATCGTTTTAAGCATGTTGTTATTTCTGTTACTCAAAAGATGATAAGAGCGAAAGGATTATTAATCGTGAACTGAAGAGGTTCTGGTCTTGTTATTACGTCATATCAGGGTTAAGAGTTCGAGAAAGCTTGTTTTTACTTTTCCTTAAGTGTCTTGGCAAAGTTCCTTTATAAACAGGCTTCAGTCAGCCAAAAAATGACTTCCCGTTTGTGGCTGTTCCGGAAAGGAATGGACTGCGGAAAATGACCTAATGGAGTAAATAAATAAAATTGAAGAAAAAAAAATCAATTATAATCCGCTTGTATCACCGAGGATGTCGTGTGTTAATTCCATGAAAGCATTTATTATAATCCACTCCTGGTTTGCTAGGCACGTCGAAGCTTCATCAGAATACCTTTCGAGAACACGTTCTTTGTGTCCATTTCCAGCCTTTCAGTTTTGCTATACCACTCATAGATTGGGCGGAGTGTGTGTTTGTGTGTGTGTGTGTGTGCGTGTGTGTGTGTGCGTGCGTGTGTGCAGGGGGGTGATGTCCTTACAAAGAGTATTAGTACGTAGTGACCACAGATTGTCTCAGCTGGCGTTCGTACTCGGCTCGATTAAATTTGTCCCGCGGAAAGGGTATTGGTGAACTATATCTATAATCTGGAATCACCTGGGTACTTAAGTGGTAGTATATCAATATCTTTGTGCCCTAGCGCAGGTGAAAGGGATTGATCCAGTTTTTATATTAATGGTCATCTTTTTTTTCCTGTCGCTATTTTCCCAGGAGAAAAAAGTTTTCCCTTTTTTTCGCAGATTATACCTTTGACAAGGGCTGACGAATTGATCGGCCGGAATGTTGTGCTGAAATCAATTATCCGAAAAAGAGGTCGTATTTCCCAAACAAAATCTTTGAACCCTACTGGCATATTTTTTACTGGACCCTGTAAATTCAAATACTCCTTTAGGTGGATAAATCACGGTTTTCCCAATGATTCAATTGGACAAGAACTCAAAACATCAGCAAATTCTACCTTGAAGATTTATATTCTACATGCCGTTCTGACTTTTATGCGTTTGGTAGGATTCAAAAATTCAGCTCTCTGTAGGCGGTGGAAACCTGAGCTGGGCAACAGCGGTTTAGCATCACTTCAATGAAATCTGAACGATTATCTGAATAATAGAGTGTACAGAGACATGTAAGAAGTAAGGAGTCACTCTTAAATTCATCTTATGAACAACCCTCGTTTGAAAGCTTCTGGGAAGGCAGAACATTTCCAAAAAAGCTATAGAAAAGCAAAAAATTATCATCAACTTGGTTAAATATTATGGAAAAGGAACATTTTATTGATTTTTTTCTTGTTTCCGCCCATGAGAATATTTGTTTTGGAATAATAAAGTATAATAGTTGTCCAAAAGTGTTTTCATGCCATTAATCGGGTGGTGGACTTCTGGCAGATGTGTTATATTGTGTATATATATATATATATATACACAGGATTATTAATTGCGTTATATTATATCGAAACTGTATTTGAAATTATATTCTGTTATTAAGTAGAGAATGTAGCATTTGACCAAGACAATGTAAATAAAATAAACAATTGGAGATCCTGCAACCGATGGGGAAGGCACTTCAGGGTAATGTTGCTCTTAACGTTGGGCTAAACAAACAGCTGCCGGTAATGCAAAGGCTCGAATAACTGTTTCAACTCAAGAATTCACATTTTCGCCGATTCATCAGCTCAATTCGTTTCTTTCAACACGACAATTATGTCACTAAGAAATGGATATATGATTTGACAGAATGATCATAAATTCTGTCGGATTATATATATATTTTTATATATATATATATGTGTGTGTGTGTGTGTGTGTGTGTGTGTGTGTGTGTACTAGATGCCTTTGGTAAAATTTTACCCTTCGTTTCTGTTGGGGGTTCCATATTCATATTACTCATTTCAAAGCTTAATAGTTCACTATTCAGACTTCCTGATAACGTTAGTAAATGCTTACGTCTCATCAATTTCATCTGAGGTTTTATCAAAAAGTTACTGAATTCCTTCAAGTGGAATGGTCCGCTGTTTCCCATGGTGGATAGGAAGAAGAGTCCATTTTACGGACAGGGAAACAGAAAAATCTCACACTTCATTTTTGTTGCAGATTCAATGAAAACGCAAGGATGCTGCTTCTGCACAGACAGGCACTTAAAAGTGCTCACTTGCCCACTCTCTTTGTCAACTATAATGGCATGCCACTAATTAAACTTGAAGATCCCTAGCAATGGGCAGAGCACTCAACTTGACATATAGTCTTCAGGGAGTCGTCAATTCATGTTATTAGATGAAAATGTTAGATAAGGAAGTAGCTATCTACTAGTTCAGCGGTTCAGAACATAAGGTCTGCGCATCCCAGGGGGTCCACAAAGGTATTACTAGGGGCGTGAGCTTATTCAGTGGGGAGACCTTTCAAAGGCATGGGGTCCGTGAACTTATTGAGTAAGTCGACTTTTCAACGTTTAGTTATGATCTCTATGTATGTAATCATTTGAGAGAATGATAGCTTTCATTCATTTTTCAAAACAAATCCTACCTGTGATGTCATAACTTACATAAAGAGTTCATACATATCAAAGGATTAATAAGTTTTACTTTAATTAGTTATTTTGGGTACAGAGTTACTTTTCGGTGAGAGGAGGATTCCTCTTGTTGAAATTAAAGGAATTGGTATGCCAGCAATAAAATTATCTTGAATGCTATGAACAAGACAACCTTTCTGTGGCGTTCTGTGCAATAAAGTATTCGGAGTTCGAAATCAAATAAAGGCTACATTTTTCTTCTTTCTCCAACATCAACAAACAAGCATTTGGAGCTATACATTCTTCTCAAAAAGCTAACTTGGTAAATTGTTAGCCAGTTTGATGAATTCTTCTGCTCCTGCGATTTTCTTTACGATTTGTTTTGAATACTACGGATTAATTTTTTCTTTCTCATTTATCTACGGATAAAATACGCCAAATGTATGTCTATATTATGCGTCAGTAACATTAGTGAAAGGAGATAACTATTAAATGCCAATTATAGAGTACTCTCCCTTACTTATTTGAATTATCTTTCTTGCAAATAAATGAGAAAAAATCCGGAACCCTTCGAGTTGAATATGAATAAGAAAATGCACAGCGACATGATGTTTTTGATGTTTTTAAAATCCGATGCAACTGTAGTTTTTCAAAAAATGACTTTAAAATTGAGATAGGAATAATTTCTAATAATTTCTTTGGCTTATCAGTTGAGCCACGTCCCCTGCCCTTTTATAGCGTGACTTCAAGGGGACAAAAAGGGAGAAGGTAGAGACGAACTAAGGAAGTTTTTTCAAGCTATTGTTTTTATTAACAACACAAACATGTATTAGCCGCAACCTCCCACACTTGACCTGAAAACAGGGCACCAGTTCACAATCCCACAATTCTTAGCGAAGCCATACTATCATCATTTCATTTTCTCTTCCCCTATTTTTATAATCTTTATTTTATCTGTTTTAATAGAACGGAGATAATCCAGGATTTTAAACAACATTCCACCCCCAGCCACCACCCCCAGCACTTCCCCCCAGCCCAGCTCTCCGCCATTTCTCCCTTATCATTGAACGCCTTCCCCCCATCTTCTCCCTATTCTCGTCCCAAGAGCGAGTCAGTCGTCTATCACTTCCTCTATTTCTATTTGCACATCATCATAAGCTTTTTGCAATCGACTTCGTTGCCCTTCGGGGACCTCTCTCTCTCTCTCTCTCAATATATATATATATATATATACATATATATATATATATATATATATATATATATATATATATATATATATATACATATATATATATATATACATATATATATATATATATAATCGGACACTTTTACGATTTTTCTCTCAACCCTAACCTCATCAACATCTTTTCTGTCTGCCTGTCAGCTTCTCGCCCTATATCTCCCCGCCTGTCTGTCTGTCTCTCTTTCTCTGTCTCTCTGTCTCTCTCTTCTCTATATCCTTCTCCGTCTTTATCTATCTATCTATCTATTTAATGGGCCACTTTCCCGATTTTTCTCAACTCTATCCCGATCAACATAATTTCTGTCTGCCAGCTTTGCTCTCTCTCTCTCTCTCTCTCTCTCTTTCTCTTGCTCTCTCTTGAACCCTTGATCTCTCTCTCTCTCTTGATCCCTTGATCTCTCTCTCTCTCTCTCTCTCTCTCTCTATCTATCTATCTATCTATCTATCTATCTATCTATCTTTCTCTCTTGATCGACTTCTCTGTCTGATCTTGATCCTTTTATCTCTCTTTTTCAGGAAGCGTCTCCAGCATTGTTTTTATTCCTCTCTCTCTCTCTCTCTCTCTCTCTCTCTCTCTCTCTCTCTCTCTCTCTCTCTCTCTCTCTATCTATCTATCTATCTATCTATCTATCTGTCTGATTTCTCCTCAGTCACAATTTCTTCTTTCTTTTCTATGTCTGCTTTCATCTCCTTATCCTGAGAAATGTCATGAATGATCCAACGTGGTGCCCCGATGATCTGCTAGTTCACGGGATAAATGGAATTTGAATGTTTGCTGGTTTATACGTCAAGTGAATAGCAAAGGAAGACAACACAGAAGGAATGAGCTTCACTTATAGATAACCAGGCATGTGGTCGCTTTCGATTATCAGGCCCATTTCCGATCACTGGTCAACAACGCTGGTCAACATCATCAGGCATGTGTTGTGGTATTCATTATGTGGTTTTGAATACAGATTCCGAAAATGTTATCTGTTTTCTTGTATCACATATTTATGATAAGATGAAAGCTTTATTTAAGCGAATAATTCCTATAGAGCACCGTAGAGTGTCCAAAGATCAACTTTTTAGTTTGCCCTTCTCCATAGTATCTCATTTTTAAATGGGACAAAGATTGACAGTTCTTAGAACGGGGAAAATATAATGTTAAGACCAATTTTCCAATCGGTGAAAAGCGTTTGAAAGAAATTAAGTGACCTGAATAGAGAATGGTTATATATATATAGAGAGAGACAGTTCTTTTCTTTCTCAGAGCGTTAGTAGATATTAAGAGATACGATGTAGAGAGTAGGCAGAGAAAGAAATATATACATTCATTTCTTCTTTTCACACACTGCATCATATCATTCTTTTTTAGATCAATTCTCGAGATAAAAAAATTGAAAATACATGAAACAAAGAGAGGGAAGATAGAAAAAATAAAAGCAGACTATACAGTGTTTATAACTAATGTATACACTCCGTATATATTTTTATAACTTTTTCATTTGCCAATGAATTATATTGCATTTTGGATTATAGTTTTCGTTTTATTACATCTTATATACATAGCAGTTTTTATTTTCTTCATTGAAAAGTTCTGACTGTTATAAATCTTTTTTTCAATCAACCTTACACCTATATTGCTTCGTACAGTAGAACTAAAAACGGAACGCGTCTATAGCAAAAACTGAGACGTCGTAGAGTAAAACAGACTGGAAATTCGTAATCTGTGTCCAAAACCTGTCTTAAAAATTTGATGAGAGAAAAGAAGTTCAATTTTGTAGGCCAGGGTAATCGATCAAAAACAGTCCGTTCTTACGACGTGAAAGAAGCATTAAATATATCATGATTCATTGTTTTCTTCATTGACTTCGTCAGATACCCATTATCATGCATAGTGTAGAATGCTATCAAAAGCAATTAAGTCTTATTTCGAATGTAAAATCAGATGAGTGAAATACAGAGGAAGACCAAGAACATCTCAGCCAATGAAATTAGAAAGTGATCAATGAAAACCCTCCAAATCCAATTCCACATTAAAAGATCCCCCGTGCACAAAAAGACCTGAATTTGACGCAGGGGATGACCGTGAAAACCTCCGACAACTAGCCGGAGACAGACATACAGTGGTAGACAAGATACGTGATATCCATGTAGATAGATTAATATCATGATGTGATATTGCAAGCTAGGCTTCAGGTCAGAAAAGAGAACAAGATTCAAATCTTGATTATGGACTCATGAGCTGAGCTGAAACGAACTAAAATATTGATTAAAACAAAACTGAAACTGGAAATAAGTTATACCATTATGAACACGTCTAGAAATAAAAAATGTGTTCAGCAGTTTTACACAACAGCTCGAAGGATCGGTTGTAAATTGGTAATTTTGTTAATTTTTCAATCTGCTTTTTCTCTTCGTTTACTCTAAGATGACATCTGCGCAGTTGAACATTACCATCATCATCCGGTTCACTGCTGGACGAAGTCCGTGAATGATTTCGTTCCACCATTTGCTTTGCAAGGGTTTGCCAAAAATTCCATTTATAGATTTAATCTTGAAGGGTCAATTCAAAAAATCATACTACATCAGCCCAATAAACAAGATGATGGTCATTTTTATTGAATATTTTAGAAATATTTTTTTAATTGTTCCAGTCTTTGGACGTAACCAATGTCTTCAGAGTTTTACAAGAACCTCCTCATAACGTCTTCTCATTCTTTCCCTTTTCTTTTCCTTCTCTCCTTCATTAATGTATTGTCTTATTTGGAAAATAGTGTAGAACCAATCTACAAGCTTAATTAACTTGGAGGTCAATGTCCTCGACTGGAAATTGGATGGAAGTGAATAGTAACCGCTTTTTTTTTGTAAAGAATTAAGCATGGATAAATAGATAGATATGTACAAACTGAGGTAGATAGATAGATAGATAGATAGATAGATAGATATGTACAGACTAAGAAAAATAAATAGATAGATATTTACAGACTATGATATATACGTAGAGAGAGAGAGAGAGAAAGAGAGAGAGAGAGAGATGTATAGTTATATACATATACCTACATCGATAGGTTGATAGATAGATTGATATGTGGAGACATTGTTATGTATAGACAGGGATATAGATAGACCAATAAATAGATAAATGTGAGCATATATATATATATATATATATATATATATATATATATATATATATATATATATATATATATATATATATATATACACACACACACACACACACACACATATATATATATATATATATATATATATATATATATGTTCAATTATTATGGGTGTTCCGCATCCATAGTCCGATAAGCGCTTTAACTAACGTCAGTAATTGTATTCATAAGTATGTAACAATGTTATTGTTAATACAGTCCCCCACAAATATTGTGTTGTTTTGTTTGTTTATTTGTTTTTTAATAAATAGATTTGTTCTTCTTATGACAAAAATAGTTATACAAAATTAAAAACTACCTATACAAGATATGTAATCCACAGAGACAGGTGCTTTGATGAAAGCGGATTTCAGAACGGCGTGCGTGTCGGGGACGCTCGGTCCTGACGATAAAACCTTGCATTGAGACTGAATTCCCCCCCACCCCGTCCCCAACCAGATCCTTGTTAATCCAACGGCAGGTGTCCTCGACGGCCCCAACCAACCATAAACAAATGCCAATGGTGTGACCAGTGCGATTTTCAGCCACTAAATCCTTCCAAACGTTTGCTGTCATTTTCGGTAAAGGGGGACCACTCTCCTTGATTGTTTTTCGTCATGTTATCGTTATGT
Organism: Thysanoteuthis rhombus; assembly: GCA_963457665.1. Classification (NCBI taxonomy): domain Eukaryota; kingdom Metazoa; phylum Mollusca; class Cephalopoda; order Oegopsida; family Thysanoteuthidae; genus Thysanoteuthis; species Thysanoteuthis major. The sequence goes on from OY735223.1 coordinate 44,366,284, forward strand.
TATAGCTAAAAAGAACGTGATGTATACGTCCTGTAGAAGAGCAGACGCCTTAGTCGGTTGGGCTAATGGCATTGTGAAAGGAACGTAATTTTTTTCAGCTTTAATTACTTTTTCACTAGTCTTGTGTCTGATTCCTATTATTGTTTATCTCAGATTGTCATTCTACGATCTTCAGGTAAACAGTCATTATTAAACACTTTCACCAACATACAATATAACAGCATATAACATCCGGAAATTTTTTTAAAAATATGGGCATGTAGATAAATTTGAAATGCATATACTGATTTGCCGTCGTAGCTCAATTGGTAAAGCAGTCAAAGGATGACTGCGTTCCAAGAAACAAGGTATATGTGTTCTAATATTATCGGAGGCATATTCTTTGGTTCCAAACCATACCATTCATTTAACGATGCCTTATAGATGTTTAATATCTATTTTTGGTCTGTATATGGTTTGTACAATTAAAAACACACATGCATACACATACACACGTATACACGCATACACTTACGCAAACATACATACATACGCATGGTTAACAATGGCGGTATCGTAGAAATCAACATACGTCATTTTAAGAAACATTTGATGATGTTAATCTCCGGTGCAAGTTTAAGTTGTCTTTCCCTCGTTGTAAGAACAACGCTCATCAGATTTATAAGAAATTTCCGACTGTTTGCCCCACCCCCCGTCATAGTGAAACAAACAGATATACAAAATTAGAATTTCCCAACCGTGATTTTAAACCACGACCAGATAATTGTCAGGTGGCTCTCTTACCAACTAGGCCAAACTGGCAGGTCTTGTACATCTACGAATTTACTTATTTCATACACCATACAAAAGTGAAAAGAGTAATCATCTTCACTCGGAATAGAAGTGAGATTGGATTTTGACACAGCAGCAACCCGGCTTGTTTAATTATTATTTAGCTTAATATGCATAGCACCAAAAGACGTTAATAGTTTCGCTACCCTACCTGTTGGGCACCAGAAAAGAAAATGTCGGTGCTAAGGTGTTAAGAATATTTTAACAACAATTTAATTATTTCAAACCATTAAAGGCTCGATGATAATTCAATGAATTGGTTTGTCTCTCCCATCCATTATCGTCATTAATAAAGGGTCAATGCTGACAGCTAAATCCCCTTTGATACACCACTCAGTACCTATGCAATCACCGAAGTTGAGCAATCAAACCTGGTGGATAGTTAGTTGGGTGACCGCTTGCGAATACTTGGTACCGTAAGAAAAGATGATAATTTGATCGACGCCACTTAGGGTGGTTGTCTATTTCATATTTCGCAATTCGAGACAAAAGAAACTTGTGAAATGGAAAGCCCGGTAGGCCCAGGCGACGCAGTGACAAACATAAGGGTACGAACTAGCAAGAAGTAGGAGTCAAGCAGACGGAAGCGGCACCGTCAAAGACATCCCAGTTCTAAATCAAGTCAACGTTGGAAGCGAACACAGAATGGTATGAAGTAAAATGCAAATTAACATCAACAAAGAACAGAGGAAAATGTTCTGCACCAAACTGCAACCACTTACCGTACCAAAAGAGCTCACACGATTCTGCAAGCTTGAACTGAAAAATAGGAATGAACTTCTTACCAAACCAGAAGAGAACGACGCAAACATCAACAAATTCAATGACAAAGTAACAGTCACTCTAATTGAAGACACCATTATGTTTAAACCAAAGAGCATACAGACCATCTGTAAAGTCTCAGATGAAACCAAGAATCTCATTAAAAAAAGGCAGATCCCAAGCCACCGACAACAGCAAACGAACTTATAAAATCACCCAAAAGAAACGAAAATAAGACAAAAGTTACACAACAGCAAGCATCGAAACAATTCTCAAAGAGGCTGAGGCTTCAAAGTTATGAACAAAACTCTCAATATAGGACAAAAGTAAATAACTACTGTACTAGATGAAAATGTAGATCTAACAACAGGGACAGGGTCGTCGGATGTGCCCGAAAATTCTACCAAAAACAACGAACAGGATGTGCAAGAAAAACTTATGCCTAAAACAAAGGAAAGGACCAGAAAATTGGAACACTGCAATCATAATGCTGTTCCATAACAAAACGAAACCCAAAAGACGTCAACAACTGCAGACTAATAAGCCTACTCAACTGCATTAACAAACTTTTCACCAAAGTTATCACTAACCTAATCACATGCCGGATGGAATCCAACCACGGAAACAAACTGACTTTAGAAGAAGCTACTCAACCATGGGCCATCTCCAATAATGAATCAACTAGAGGAGAAAGCAGCAGAATATAGAAGGCCACAGTACCACCTGAGGAAGCGTTTATCGACTTCACGGAGGCCTCTGATTCAGTGGAAATTCCCACGGTCATTGATCCTATCACTCTTCAACGTATAGATCCTGTATATGTCTGAGTTCTGGAACATATATACCGTTACAAAAACTCCTTTATCAGGCTACATTAAAATTCAGGTGCCTTTCAGCTCCCCAAAAAGGGTTATACAAGGTGATACAAGCCCACCCCAACTCTTTACAGCCTGCCTCGAGATGATTTTCCGAAACCTAGACTGGGAAAATAGAGGAATCAGAGTATATGGCGTGTACCGAAGCAACCCCAGATTAGCAGTCGACCTCGTCCTTTTTGCAAAGAACCTCCAGGACCTCCAACTAACGCTAGATGAACTGAATGAAGAAAGCAAAAAAGTCGGCCTTCACATGAACGTCAGCAAAACAAAAGCCATGTACAAGAAACATATCGGAAATGAACACCTAACGATCAAAATCGAAAATGCAATTCTGAAGGAAGTGAACCACTACATCTATCTATGTCAATGGATCTCCATGAGATCCTTAAAAGAAGAATCAAGCGAAGAAACAGCATACGATGGCAAGGCTTCGTGGAGCGAAGTCGACCTTCAAGAATAAGGGAATCTCATTAATCAAAAAGAAGTGTATACAACCGATAGATCCTCCCGATAGTCCCCTATGGAACTGAAACATGGATCCCCAGAGATCATATGCGAAACCGAGGCCGACGGAATACAAGATGATGTGACGAACTAGACAAGTTCAGGAACCATTGACTTCGTCGCAAAGAAAGATCTGGTGAATCATGGGAAAGGTCTTTGTCCAACGACGGATAATAAAAGATTGATGATGATGATGATGATGATGATGAACTGTAATTACTTTGGTCGACCCAAAGGAAAAAAGGCCCATCAGTGTTGTTCTGTTAGGGATGATTGTGTTGCACCAAACTTCCAAGCTTCATCTTTAAAGTGCAAAATGTATGCAAACACATCAATAAGTCTCTTTCAAAACAAGGTGTACGCAGGCACATTAATAAGTCACTTTCGGAACAAGGTGTACATAGGCACATTAATGTCTCTTCCTGAACAAGGTATACACAGACACATCAATAAGTCTCTTTGGGAAGAAAGTGTGCGCAAGTGCATCAATTAGTCCATAGCCTAATGATAAAGAAAGATTTATTTCACACAGCTAATATTCATTTTTCATCATAATCTCCTCTTTTGTCAAGTCACTTGATCCAATGCTTCTCAATTAATCAAATAAATCGAACGTTATGTAATGAAAATTTCAGATAAAAATTCGGTTAATAATTAGAAGCCCTCAAGAAGAATCAAATTGCGTTCAACGGAATTGACAAACCTAGTTTGAACTCAGAGTTAGCTGATTCAAGTTTATATTGCCCTAATGTTCATTAGTGAGACATGGATATATTTCTCCTACCCGACTATTTATCATCAGATCATGCCATTAGTAATATCCAAGTTCAAGATTAGAAGAAACATTAAAAAAATTCGTGTTTAATGAGAGTTTTTTCATTAACATAGATTTTCAATAACCTCCCACCAGCTATTCACAGGCTTCATGCACATGATCTCATAAAAGTTTCCTGGTTTGGAGGGAAAGAATGTTGAGAAGGTAGTTTCCGCCTCTTAATGTGTTTTAGGAACTAGTCCATCGTTGGTTCTATAAACAACGGGCTGAGCTAGAGAAAAATTGCCAAAATATTTCTTACTTATAATGCAGCTTCACTTTTATAAAAAAAAAAAAAAAAAACAGCAATAGAACTGTAAACATAGGCTTCTTCAGTTTTTACGAGAGTTCGACTGGCTAACTATGTATGTACGCGTACAGTAGGCACCAATAGAGTTAGAGGGCTGAAAACTGAAAACATTCCCTCTTTATTGTGACTATTAAAAAGTCAATTTTTCTTGTATTTTACATGAATATATCGGGATAATTTTATTAGAGTGATTTCTTGTGTCAGGCACTAGAAGAATCGACTCTTCCACTAACGTCTTGGGTTCCTGGATTTTATTTCCATTGGAAAACATCTAAAATAGAGTAGAATCTAGATGTTACATAAACCGAAAAAAATAAGGCCTCAAACGGTCTGAAGGCCCCTTTTTTTTAATTAAAAAAAATTTCTAGAAAGGGGTCTAGTGGAGCACTGATGAGAATTTTCAAGACTGACGACAAAACTGTACGGCCAGGAGAGCTAGATCACACATATCATGCACATATAAAAAAAATCTAAAAAATGCAACCCTTCCCCATATTTGGGGGCCAAGGTTCAATTATCGTATATCTACACATTTTTCACTCAACGACGCTTTAACAATACGGTGAGGAATAAAATAACCTTAATAGAGGAGTTAGTGTACATATTGTTAATTTGTCTTGCGACTGTCAAAAGGTCATCTACTCGATTGAAATGACATTTTCCCACGTTCCCTTCGAACAGCCGTCACGTCTTATCCCTTAGACTCGGATTTAAAAACAAACGCTAATTAGATTAACGACAGAATGGCATTATTATTTTGATCTCAGCTATTATCAACCACGCCATGATAATCGTCAACTTTATCATGGTCTCTATCACCGCATGGCAGTGACACAGGTCAGCCGTACTGTTGGAATTATACTCCTGAGGTGCTGCAAATCTCTATTGCCAGCTCGTGCATCTATGTACTTCGGAATGACCAGGACCTGAGCTTCTATTTCCCCTTGTAAGCTACACTAGTAGAGACCTCCTCAAAAGGATTGGGTTGATCATCTTCTTCGGAGAAGTAAACTACAACGAAATCTACGACCTGGAGATCTTGCCCCAATTGTCCCAGATCGCTGAGCCATTGCATGCAAAACTTTGGATCAAGGGAGGGGTCAGCGATGGGTACGCCGTCCTACACCTAAAACTTCATCGCACTAGTCCCGCTGGAACCTCAAGGCCTACAAAACGTGGGATACTCTTCCAAATCTTCGCTATGATATTTAAAAAGAAATTTCTTACATTTTTTTATTTGATATATCAAATCATTTTCAAAGAATTTGTCTTGTTATTTTCTAATAGAAACATGGGAAAGTCGTGTCAAACTAATAGAATTTCCTGTTTGTAATTTTCTGAATGCATATATTGGACAAATAGAATAGATTCCTACAATAATATCCACGACATTGAATTAGAAAAATGAACAACACACATCTAATAAAGATAGAATAAGATAATATAATAACAAATATGGCGAGATGGTCCACGTAAATTAATAGAATCGTAAAATTTAATCCAGGACATCAAATTGAATTTGATATCAGTAAAATAAAAGTAAATATGATAATCAAAATAACTGAAGACGAGTGAAAGTCAAATAAAAGAAAATGCAATTATCCTAGATTAAATATTAAACTTGAATAGAGACAAAGAGCTCG
>OY735223.1:44377025-44389525 GCA_963457665.1 Thysanoteuthis rhombus
AACAATTTGGCATGACTCATCGAATGAGTAAGGTATAGATATATGACTATAGATTTGACCTGGATTTGTCCATGTCAGACTTCCAGTGGGATGTGTTCAAATAGGATGCTGCTTCATTATTTGCAATCCATGTTACTTATTGACAAACGGTCGTAGATTGTAACGACCTGAACGTTGAGATAAAAGTCACATGTTGAGTGAAAAACTCGTATTAAAAATTGGCCATCAAAGAGATTCAGACACCCGTGAGACTACTGGGTCATTATGTTTTTGTCGGAGATTTTAGATAAGCTATTACGATTACTAAATAGATTTTTCGTCTCAACTTCCCTGTATTTTTAATGACCGGAATCGAGTATATATAATCCCTTACATAAATGAAAAGATGGAAATTTGGTGCAAAATTCGTAGCGGAAGAGAAATTGTGCACTAAAAAAGCTCTACATTATCTTCAAGCAGTCGACTCTTCCAAAGGAAAGATAGGTGAGCAGCACTGAAATAACAGATCTCGAACAGCTGATGTATGTAAAACTATTGAAGTGTGATCGGAGTTGGGGTGTTGACGCTGTCGGCGCAGGAATAGTTAGGGGATCGGGCATAGGTTCTGTTTGGAGGAGGATTGTGCGCCTATCCTGGATCCGTGTTTCTGTTTAAGGTTTGCGTTCTAGAGTGCCATATGCTAGACGGAAAATTTGCACGGATACATAGGCCTGCAACCCTCCCTTTGACATACAGAGACTTTCACATAACCATACTAACAATTATTCATGACATCAAAACACGTTAATTTATCCATAGCAAGACTGGAATGAACACGCTAAAAATATACGCCTAATATAGAAGCCGTGGCCATTTTTTTTCTGGGCTTGTTCGTTACTTTTCTGAGTGTTATTTTGGGGGGTATTTCCCCCTTTTGTTCAATGTTTATTATTTTTTATTATTCTCTGTTCCTGTGTATAGATGCTGGCAGTCAGGGGGTTGTGCATGATCCATCCAGTGCTAAATAGTTTCTAGATGGGTGTGATGCTTTCTCGATGTGATGTTGATGCCAGATGTAGTGGGATAGATGTTTATATCGTTGTGTTATATTGGGGGAAGATGTGGTGAGTGGGGCGGTGGTTCAATTTGGATTTTCAAGATGGTATTCTTGACTTAGCTTTTTCATTGCCTTGCATAATCTATATGGTAATTAATGGACTGTGCATAGTCTGTATGGGTATAAATGGGAATATAAGTAAGACTATGAATTAAATTGAATTAGATTTTTTTAATTATATATATATATATATATATATATATATATATATATATATATATATATATATGTTATAGACGTTTGAGTAACATCAGGGTTGACAGTGTGGACAATGGAGTTGGTAAGCCGAGTTTCATCTCTGGCAGAAACTGCTTACGTTCATTATGCAGAAATCCCCATGTAAAAAAGTATGAATTCATCTTTTTCCCCCCATTCCCCCCACTGAAGAGCAGAAAAGTATCGCAAACTGGACTCCACCGACTTTGGAGATAACCAGTCTAGGTGATTACGTTAAATTCAAAACAAGCTCACCTGAAAATAGTGGTATCGAGTGAGCTGAATTTGTTGCTACCATCCCAGAACCAAAATTACCATACCTTCGTAATGGAAAGAATACATTTGTCCTGCAGTGGACTTGAGATGATGATGATAGTTTTACACACACATGCAGGCACACACACTTATATATATATATATATATATATATATATATATATATATATATATATATATATATATGTATATATATATATATATATATATATAAATGTATTCTTGCGATGTATCCCGTATCATGTTGAAAAAGCCGGGCATAAAACACCGTAAAACAAGGCCCGGCTTCTTCAACGTTCTTCATACATTGCAAAAATTATTTCATTGTAGAACAGCCTCAACATAACCAATTCCACAGAGACACACCTGCTAATAGACGAAGGTTACGTACATCTTAATAGATACATATATATATACATATATATATATATATATGTGTGTCTGCCCTTACTTAAACGTACGCACGAGAACCCTTACATGCTATAACGGATGCATGAACACGTTTGGTTCGGGCACACATGTGCTAGAACTGTTTTACATTAAGCCTTCCTGCATGAACGTTTAAGCATGTATTATGTATATGACTGAACTGACGTATATTGGTGCATGACTGTATACTTTATATCAATCAAGCTGATGTATATCATTGTATTAGTATATTCTGTGCGTACTGTTATGCGACATATGGACTTAATGTTCCTTTGTTGTAATGATGTATACTATGCATTCCCGGCATATGTATGTTTGTATTGTGGGTGTAAAGTAATCCGACGGAAACTGTCGACTCATTTATATGTATTATTTATGTAATTCAGTATCGGATAGATACTATGTCTGATCTGGACACAGTTGTACGAATGCAGACTGCGTACCAGTCGGATGTGTAGTATTATGCGATTGCATACTGTTTGTAAGGTTGTATGTTATATAGATGTACGACATATTCGTATGCTTATACGTGTACGTGCTATACATTCCGACACACATATATATATATATATATATGAGGATATTATCAACTTATCCTATATGTACACATACATGCACACACGTGCGCTCACACGCGAAAGACACTGTTTTCCCTCACAGAAAAAACAAAAGGAACCAGCCTTAATATCACTCTTACATAAATGCCAATTCCCATATCTAACATAACATGATGAAATATACGAACCTTCATTCCAAACAGACTCCAGTCATCAACAGAAAACCTCGAATATAGTCAAACCCCACCCTATTACTAAATAGATAACTCCGGCAAGAGAGGCTCTCCCCTTCATTTTTCTTATCTCGCTGATGATGTGGGGTCATTTCCTACAAAACGTCTGTGAATAGTTATCCAATTACCCAATCTGTTTTTCTGCATTGTCGATAAAAATGTTCAATATATATATGTGTGTGTATGTATTACATTAGTAATGAAAATGTGGGAAGAAACTTGAATTGTTTGTGATAATAAACCGTTTATTTCATTTACATGTTTCGCTAAGAAAGCATGTTTTTGTCAGAATGAGTAGGAATACAAATGAAACAGAAAATTCACTGTACTAAAAATTATCTTTAAAAAAATTGTATTTCTACTATTTCTTTACATTCTACTTACATCATCTTGTCGGATAAATCACATCCAATCACTGATCACACAAACACACACACACACGCACATATCGTCGAACTCAGTCGAAGGCTGAAGTTTTTCAACCGTAACAATAACACCCACTTAACTGTCTGCTTTATCACGTTAAACCAGACTGATGCATAAATCAGTATTCCCGAATACAATTTGAAATTACAACCAAGTGATCGATTGGCAGCTCTCTTGCCAACTGAGCCAACTGACCAGTTTTTCATATCTACGAAAATTCATTTTTATAAATACGCAAGGGGGTTGAAATAGGAGTGGAGTTTCACCCAGCAACGGCCAGGCTAATATATATATATTGAATTTAATAGACACTATGGAAACAGAAGTTTCGAAGATAGATCGTATTCATTTCCATTATGTTTCGAGGGATAGTTCAATGAGATAAAACATTCTTTCGAAACATGTCGAATTAAACACATCCAATCCCTTACCATGTATACATATATAAGTGTGTTTGTGTGTGTGTGTGTGTGTTTGTGTGTGTGTGTGTGTGTGTGTGTGTGGGAGTGTCCGACTGTCTGTAATTGTGTCATATTACTTTGGAACTTTATTTGAAATGACCTCCCATTATTACACGGTGAATATATATATATATATATATATATATATATATATATATATATATATATATATATATATAGCTCTTCATCGATTTGGAAAAATCTGTTTCGCATGGAACTCGTCGGCCATCAGTGGCTCTAAGAAGGGAATGCAATCCCTTCAAAAATCTTTGCCAATAAGACGATGTATATATATACATGTAGATGTGTGTGTGTGAGAGAGAGAGGAGAGAGAGAGGGGAGACAGAGAGAGGAGACAGAGGGAGAGAGAGAGAGAGCACAAGCACGTGTGTGAGCACTTGTACACACTCCAGTCAATAACGTACGTAAGTATCCCTTCATTAGTTTAAAACCGAGAAAAGACTTCGTACTAAATGACTCCATCTTGAAAATCAAAATGCGTGCCCGCCAAGTTTCTGTCTTCTTTTTTTTTTTTTTTTACCCAGTTTTAGAACGACGGCTGTAGCATAACCAGGATGGAGGTAGTGGTTGGGGTCTGGGTTCGATCCGGTCAAGCCGTCTATGCCCATCGTATATACTCTCAGAAACATCTTGCGAAATAGGGAGCAAGGTTACATCCGGCACAGCACACACCCTCTCCTCTTCCTACTGGCACCCACTTCTTATACGTAGAATTAAGGGCTTAGGGCCCAAGAAAAGGATGATAAAGACCAGGGATTCCTTATTTGCAATACCGTTCCCCACCTATCTAAAAGGTTCACAGACGGAGAAAAATAGACGTACGAAAACACAGACGGTGGTGTCATTAAGACGCATTTTTCTCCCCCCACCTTCCACTCCGTTTTTGTTGCTTTTTGTTTGCTTTTGTTATATATTTGATATCGTTCCTTACAACCTAACCGAAAAAAGGACGGAGAATTTCTTTCTTTCTTCTTCTTTTTCTTTTTCGTTGTTGTCAGTGAACGGGGGTCACTTCCTGTTCTGTTGAAATTCTCTCACTGTTCAGTAAAAATTAGAGCATAAAAATAGTGGGTTTTTCCTCTGTTAGTCCCTACCAAAGGCCGATGTCCAAAATTCATAGTACGGAAGCATAAATAGAAAATAAAAATTCACATTTCCTTTTTCTTGCCGAAAATTGCTGGGTCAATTTTGTTAGTTACCCCCACAGAAATAAAAACCCTAACCCTAACCTCTAACCCTGGGTTCGGTAGGGTCGAATAACAAACCAAACTTAAAACATCAGTTACCACTGTTGATGAATATTTTAGTTTGGTGGGACCAACGAAAAAGCACGTTTGAACTATGTTCTATAATGGTAATTTTCTTCTTCTTCCAAACTGTAAACAGCATTAGCCTCTTCGAGAAAAAGCTTTAAAAATTGGATAACCTTACTGATCTGTGACCCAACTGTAAACATTTACAAGACAGATCTTTCAGGAGAAATTTGAAATATTCACGCTTTTTTATGCAGTTAAAATTTGACTCCAAACTGACATGTTGCAATAGTTAGCAACCTCATCTTGCAAGCCTATTCAAGATGGTTAACAAGGACTAAAAACCAATCTGCGATGATAATCAAGTCGTGAAATTCAATTCGCGATGGTTAACAAGCTTTGCCTTTCAAACCACTACCAAGCTCACCTTGCAAACCATCGTAATGGTTAGCATGGTTGTATTACAAACCAATCCGTCTGCGATTGTTAGTAAGCTCGTCTCACGAACGAATTCGCTATTCGCGCGAATTCGATCCTCAATATCTCTCATTCGAAAATCGGCCGTAAAATTTAAGCCCCCTCCCTCCAATCATTGAAATCCATCCAGTACCTTTGAATACACCTTGTGAACAGACAGAGAGAGGGAAAGACAAAATGAAATGACCGAATATTTCGTTGGAAGAGGTATCTTCCGAAATGCAAAGGCCGGTGTGACTGAGATGCCGTTGCTCTGCAAGTTTGCCTTCCTCATGCTTACCATAATAAAAAGATAGAAAGTTCTCACTGCTTTCTGTGTATCTATACTTTCGTCTCTTATTGTATCTCCATTGGTGGTACCAGTTACTGAAATGCTGTGATGAAATCAACGAAGACGAAAAAACTACCCCAGAAAAAATAATCGTATCTTAGTAACGTCACCTCAATTCAGAAATTCAAAGATAATTTGTACGATCGGTATGGAGCTAATGTGATTTAGGAACACAGACTATCGGAGAAGTTTGGCACAGATGTCTCGGCATCGAACATTCCTCTGCAGACGTGAAAATCTGACACTTATTTTTTTTCTAAAGTGGATATATCTGAAGGCTAAGGAAACAAGCTAAGATAGAAGGAAGGGAAGAAGGAAGAGAAGAAATGAAGCGAGAAAGGAAGAAAGAGAGAAAAAGGGGAAGGAATTGATCAATTCAGATATGAATGGGTTGAGATAGATATGAAGAGACATACTGATTAATATATATATATATATATATATATATATATATATATATATATATATGTATATATATATATATATATATATATATATATATATAAATATATATATATATATAGAGAGAGAGAGAGAGAGAAAGATAGATAGATAGATAGATAGATAGATGGGTGGATGGATAGACATACATGAACCGACAAAATGAATAGACTTGGATAGGTTTAAACGGACGGATAGCTGTGAAGGAACTTTGATATGAACATTGATAGATAGATAGATAGATAGATAGACAGATAGATAGATTCATGGAGTTTATGTATATATAAACGGCATCAAAAACACTATGGAAAGGCCATGAACTAAGGTATCAATTAACCTAACTTTTCTTTTATTTATCTATTTTTTGTGGTGGCTGCTGTTTCGTGTGAATGTTACTTTTAATAGAGATTATGTGAGCAAGCCAAATATTAGTCTACACTCAATAACTTTTCCCGCGCCTACCTGCCACCAAGAAACCATTTTGGGGGTCTCAGGTACTGTAACAGACAACCCAGCTCCCAATGACAACACCGGCTGTTCTGTGTTATTGTCTATGTATCGCTGCAGGCTAATAAAAGAAGGCGTCGTGTTCATAGCGTGTATGTCTATCAAGGTAGCTAGCTCGGTCTTATACATGTTTTATATATTTATATATTTCAGTATATCCTTATCTATCTCTGTTGATAGCCATCTATCTACGACAGATGATGATTTATATATTCATACACAGACACAGATACACACACACACGCGCGCATAAATGGATTAGTTGGTTCGTGATTTTTGAAGATTTTCGGTTAGTTACCCACGAGAGCCGGACCTTAGTACATAGAGTATCCTTTCTGGTCAACACAATGAAATTTTAAGGAGAAACGCGACGTGCACAAGGCCGACCCACCCTTTAAAACCAAGAATTTGCATCCCATAGTCCATCAAGATGGGAGGTCCTATGGTTGTCGCTTTGATGGGGTTTCCTTCTCCTGATAGCCGCTGAATTCGCTATGGGACACTGCTGCCGCTCGGTGGGGTCATCCCTTCGACATCAATCGACGAATTTTTTGCTGCACCATCTTACACCCTTCCTTCTTGCTATGTGTCCAGCCATTATCCATGCTTGTACATTATTTTACTTTGGTACGCAATCATGTTAGTTTTTTTTAATGTTTCATTGTTATTTCTAGCACTGATTTTTTTTTATTGCTGTAAGTGTTAGTTTGAGTGTGTTTTCAAACGATTGTTAGTTTCCATGTTCAAATCCGGTAGGAAGCTGGGAAAGGCCTTTGTCTAACAATGAACCTGACGGCTGATTATGCTGATGATGATACGATTATATATATATATGATCGTTGTATATATATATATATATGTATTTATTATTATTATTATTATTATTATTATTATTATTATTATTATTATTATTATTATTATTATTATTATTATCATCATTAACGCTCCCTTATTCAGGGTTTAGCACAAGAAAGGTAACTCATTCATTACAAGCTATATGCAATGCTGTACCAACTCTGTAATAGAGCACTTTGGTAGATGGGGAATTTTGTGTAAGTAAACACATCGCTTAAGTTCAGCCTTACTGACCGTTCAGTTCTGTGAAGGGCAGAGGTAAAATGCCAGCCTCTGGGTCTGAAGCGAAGGTTTCGATCCTACCTTGTGGTACTGGATGGGATAATGGATAGTCTATAGCCACACCGAAGAGTTGTAATACAACGAAATTGCTGTCTGTGGATTTAATTATATATATATATATATATATATATATATATATATATATATATCAGTGGGGTTGTATCATATATCAATATATAAATTTTCATAACTGTTAACATATCTATCTCTCTTGCTTACAGTTGAGGCTGTTTGCGCTCGCTTCTCACAGATGCTCATTGGAAAGGCGTGGATTCATCCCTTCTCCCCTTGGCTTTCAAGGGGGAAAACTAGCGATTTTGGGGAACTTGTGTTGGAAATGGACAACACTGATTCTCCTGATCCTTAACTAGGAAATGGAGGTTTGTTAATGGCTTGCAATGGCTTGCAATGGCCAGCGAAGCGCGAAGAGGATGGCCCCCAGTCGTCTTGGTTAGTCTTGCCGCTGGATCTATGCAGACAAGGAGTAGAGAGTGAGGTGCGCATTTCTCCCTCATTTCGATGCTAGTGAAGGTCATGACCCACTGCAGTTGCTTCACCACGGTCATCTTAGCCCACGAAGGACAAACATGATGATGATAATGATCTATCTATCTATGCCTGTTCAAATCCTCTGTTCGTATTTATCTCAAGTAGAGATAAATTATCTATAAGTATCGATTTCATAGTGTTCACAGCTGTTTATCAACCAATCCATCTGGAAGACGCTGTTCAGAACGCCATATTTTTTTTTTCTTTACTAGTGGTTGACATTCGTCTATGATTATCTATCACTCTATGCGTCCAAAATTGAGTAAAACCTACAGATGCCCATCCATAGGAGGAATATGTGTAGGTCTTACTTTATATAGATAATATATCTAAACATACAAATACCATTTTCGTATTTTGTCCAGAAATCTGTTTGTCTGTCTCACTATTCCATATCGATATATAAAATCAAGAAACAGTACAGCAACTCAATCGCCTGACGTAGATCTTCGTAGGCTGATGATATGCACAGATTTAAATGAATCAGGGTTCAAAGCCTGAAATACTGTAAGTTTATATTGAGTAGGAGGAAGTGGATATCAAACTACGAAAGTCGCTCAGCAGACGGTCTGATTATTAAAAATTTTTTTAAAAAAACAATATCACCGGATATTGTAGATCGATTTAACAAGCAAATCACGGAAGGATTGAAAAAGCATACAATGAGCTACAATCACAATATATTCATCAGTTAAATATTTTATCTTCATTAATTCAATATTTGTCACTGCATTTACTCGAGTGCAATATAACCTCGAGTATAATGTCTATTTGTAGCTAAAAATCAGTTGTATATTTTATCTTCTCGTAGCAGCAAATTTAAAAACTCACGAAAGACATACACTATAAAAATTATAACACAAACACCAAGATTGATGTAATCTCTGCTTTTGCTTACCAACCCTTGGTTAGAATTTACCTGAAAATTCAAATTCTGTATATTTGTTGGTTTGTTACTATAACACAACAAAAAATGTTACCCGCCATTTTTTATGGGTCCTATGCAAATAGATTTAATATATGATATATATTATAGATATATTCGTACATAGCGCATATCCACATATTCTCATGGATTTCAGTGCGTTGACTGGTTATCATTTTATTTGCTTCATTCCATTTTATCTTATTCTATTTTCTTCATCTATTTCATTTGCGGGGGAGGGCTTTTGATTTCGCTTCGAGTAGCGTGTGCGCAATACTGAGATAGAGAAGATTCAAAGATTGGTGTTATCTAATTACCGGGTCGAATATAACATTTTATGTCAAGGATCATGAGCTGTTTTTACATGTTTAAGATTCCAGGTAATTCCTATCAATTTTTTACCGAGTAAATCAACTTCCCCGTTGAGGTCCTGATTAGGTTGCTGAAAACCACGACAGAAACAAGCCTGGCTGCTGCAGGGCCAAACCACATTCACAGTTCTATTCCGACTTCCTACGGAGACTTTAGAACAAATAGGAAATTACATTTTTTTTTTTTTTTGTATAAATGTATTCTTTTATTGAATTCAAATAAGCCGTAGCGTATCTGTGAGATAAATCTTCATAGACATGTAAGACTTGACTGTTGGTCTCAGTTAGTAAGAGAGCTGGCTACCTATCACTTGGTCGCGATTCAGAATCACTGTAGGGAAATGCTAATTTTATAAATGAGTTTATTCATGAGAATTAAAAAAAGCCCTTCCGTATTTCGAACATATATTTTCGTTGATTTGTAAGACTTGTCGATTTGAGAGAGCTTGCCGCCAAACAGTTGGTTGTGAATTCAAATCACAGTGAGGGAACTTTTAATCTCTCAAATTTAGTGAGGATTGTTCTTGTTCTTGTTACGATAGCGAAACAAAAATCAGCTCCCAACTTGCACCGGAGTTTGACAACCTTGAGTGAAACCAACTTTTACCATAGGTACAATTTTTTTAAGTAAGGGTCAAGTTTGATTTATTGTAGTGTAAGAATTTTGTGGCTTACATATGTCAAGTCTGAAAAAAGACTTAATTCGCAATTCCTATCATTTTGTACTATTGTATATTAATATCTTCTTTTCGTTTTAATGACATCCTTAGTAGCACAGTCATAATAAGTATATGTATCTATTTTTCTAATTTTATAACGTTCATGATTCAGTTTGAATAAAACTTTAATCAGCAAGGCTGAATTATCATTAATAAAAATTCAAATAAAGTAGTACGTTTGCCAAAATAAAAAACAAATATATATCCTCATCTTTTTTCTAAACGAAGTAATAAAGAAACGACTTTGAAAAAAACGACGTAAACGGGGGACTTGATGTAAATGAATGATATATCAGTGTGTTTGTTATCGATGTAGAAACTGACACATCCTCTCAAAATTCACTCTCAAGATTGATATACTTGATTATATTGCTAATATACCAGATGCACTGAGATAAACAGTTAGATAAAAGATTTGCTTAATCACTCAATGAAAACCGTCACATCACCATGATCAATTAAATATTGTAAGATAGAGTGATCGTTGTATTTACTGAACAAACTCGTTGAAAGTTTTGGTTGATGAATTTTGATAGATAGATAGATAGATAGATAGATAGATAGATAGATAGATAGATAGATTGATAGATAGATAGATG
Organism: Thysanoteuthis rhombus; assembly: GCA_963457665.1. Lineage (NCBI taxonomy): Eukaryota > Metazoa > Mollusca > Cephalopoda > Oegopsida > Thysanoteuthidae > Thysanoteuthis > Thysanoteuthis major. The sequence goes on from OY735223.1 coordinate 44,388,050, forward strand.
GATAGATAGATAGATAGATAGATAGATAGATAGATAGATAGATCAGTCTAGTCTAGTAAAATCAGATAGATAGATAGATAGATAGATTGATCAGTCTAGTCTGGTAAAATCAGATAGATAGATAGATTGATAGATAGATTGATAGATAGATAGATCAGTCTAGTCTAGTAAAATCTAGCACAGAATTATACAAGGAAGATAAACGAAGAACTTGGTATAAAATCAGAGAGATGGGCATCTAGTGAGGATTGAACAAACTACATTAAAGAATAGTATACAAAACTAGAATCGTACTCAGCGCACTACAGCAAGTACCCAGATAGATAGATAGATAGATAGATAGATAGATAGATAGATAGATAGAGAGTAAACAGATAGATAATGTTGCGTTCAATCTGACTCAGTACCACCATAGATTTATGCCCAGTGAGGATAAAGAGAGATATTTTTTCAAATTAACAAAAATATTAAGATTAAGGTAAATAGTAGCGTTAACATAGAAAGAAGGAAAATACTTAATAATCTCTGCATCGTTGTATTTTGAAATTTGTGGCTTTCTTTAATTAACAGTATATTTCTTTACCAGCATCTACCGCGTTCTTTTTAACGCTGTTTTAAAATGTATTGCAATTATCAAACATCTTCTTCGAAAGTAGATTTTTGGTTATAACGGCAAGAATATAGAAGAAGGTTATTCGTCGAGAAAGGAAAAGAAATCAAATTTACAATTTTTACTGTATGCTCTATTTTTCATTTATTTTTTTGTACATTTACATCTTGAGAATGGGAAAGTGTCTATTTATCAGAATGTTTATGACACGAGATTTATTGGTCTTGGGGATCGGAAAGGTTCGATAGAGAGAGAGGGCGACGAGAAAGATATAGAACAACACTGAGAGAAAGAGAGAGATATAAAGGGATAGAAATGGAGAGAAAAGGGGATAGAGAAGGGAAAAGACGGAGGGAAAGGAAGAGACAGAAAGGGAAAGATAGTGGCAGAGAATAGAGAAGGACGGGAGAGATGGTCAGATAATCAGAGAGAAACAGAGAGGGAGGAAAAAGTGATGGAGAAAGTGAGGGAAAGACAGAGATAACAAGAGGAATAGCAGGAGATATAGGAAGAGTGTGGGGGAGGGTTCTGTCTCTGTGTGTGAATGTGTAGGGAGTATGTGTGTTTTCTCATTGGTGTCTGTGTGGTCGAACAGATTTTTGTATCAGTTTTGTTAATCAGCCCTCACCAGGTAGATTTAATCCCTAATGTGAAAGAATAAATAGTGTGCAAATAACAGTCAGAGCACCTGTGAGATAATAATTATATATATATATATATATATATATATATATATATATATATGAGATTTTTTTACCGTGATCCCTTGTCATTCATGGATTTTTCATTCACGGATCCGATGATCTGCAGTTCCGAATATCCACAGTTCAGTTTTGTACAACACAATGGGAATATATTGGGAGTTT
>OY735223.1:44392025-44509525 GCA_963457665.1 Thysanoteuthis rhombus
CCGCCTCTGGTTCAATTTGAGCTTCGAATGATGAATTTCACCAAAATTAGGTGATATCGATCATAGTGATATCATAGGCGTTACACAATCTTCCGATGAACTATAGACTAAATATTCACAAACATTGGTCGAATAAATGATATATTACTCCACATGAGCATCCATTTTTCACCTATATACATATTCAAGCAAAGATATATGTAAAAATGCATACATTCATTCGTACGCATGCATAAATGCATAAACGTACATAGACATACATGAACAGTGGACGCGTAAAATTACATACACATGCAAACCAATGCATATAAACACTCATATACACGCAAATGCACTGATACACATATAGACGAATGTATAAATATACATACAGATATATACATACACAAGCACATACATACACAAACATAGATGTGATTACAAACTGTGTTATATTATTTTGAAACTCTTATTCGGAATGATCTCCCGTTATCACACGGTTAATGTATCACTTGGTCTAGACAACATAAGTGATTAAACAAAATGGGGCTTTAATTGTATATTCTATTTATGTTGTCTACGCCAAGTGATACATTAACTGCATAATGACGGGAGATCATTTATATAATTATTTCAATAATAGTTTCAAGATAATATAACGGAACTTATAATTATTCGGGAGGTTCATGTATCCATCTCTTGATACAAATATATATGTACGTACTCATTGGCACATACACATATACATACACTTATAAACCTATACATATATACATATATATATACACACACACACGCACAAGTACATACACATGCACACATCCATACAATCATTCGTATATATATACACATACATATACATGCACTCATATTCTAAGGCAGATACACATATCCACGTATACATGCATACATATAAGTATAAGTGTAAGCATATATATATATATATATATATATATATATATATATGTGTGTGTGTGTGTGTGTGTGTGTGTATACTAATGAATGTTCACATATACATGTACACACACACACATATATATACTTAAAAGCAAGTACATGTTCATGCACATAGACACGCATAAATACATGCACAGACATACGCAGACATATTTTTGTATGTGTATATATACGAATAAACATGCATATACATATAGGCATGCGTAGACAGTCATACAAACATGAACATACAGATATTCTTACTCTTTTGTCTGTCTCTTTTAGCCTCCCTTTCCCTTGCCTAACAACTATGTAAAACGGTATCATAGAATCTACCCAGACAGAGCCACACCCATATTCCCGAAGGAGACCTGTCTCGAAACTTACAGACACACATATGCACATAGACACATTTACACGGATCCACAAGAAAACGAGATCAAGATACTTTTGTAGGTTGTGTATCTACTTATATAATGAACGGTATGATTTTATTAGTTCTCCGTCCGTAACCATGGACTCTTCCACTTCTTTCTAATGGTGATAACATTAATTTTTATATAGATATAGATTTTACAATATAGTATCAATCTGTGTCGATACACTTTATTCAATGGAGATTATCAATCGTTTGCATTGAACATTATACGTTGAAACTTCCTATCAAAATTCAGTTGAAAACAACAGGTCAGGTTATGGACTTATTGATCTACCTTCGTTTATATACATATATATGTGTGTGTGTGTGTGTGCGTGCGCGCACGCGTGCATTTCTGTGGATTTGTGGCATACTTTCCTTTCACTCCATCTCTCTCTCACACTCTCTCTCTCTCATTCTCTTTTTTTTTCTCCATCTCCCTCTTCCTCTCTTTCTTAAACTTTTTATGAATCCGTTCTTTCGTGCCAGCTTACCAAAGCACACAAACCCATACACACGAACGTGTTTCATTCTTTTATGTACGTGAAAATCCTTTGTAATCTTTAAAAATTGCCTTTAGGCTTTTGTAAAAGAAGATGAGCACACGCATAAGATAACAATCCATTAATCCACCAGTTTAGTATACATGTAACATAGATAGATAGATAGATAGACAGAGAGTTGCCAAGTTTTATATTTTTACTGATATAGTTTTGGAAAATGTCCGCACTTTCTCATTCATCTGGTCATCGATCCACTTATCTATCCATACACATTTACACGCATATAGTATATGTAAAGATCTTTGTGTGTTCCTGCATGTGCGCATGTTTGTGTATGCATATAAATACTCATCAAGTTTGGTGCCAAATTGGAAAAACGTTGGTAGGAAGATATGCTTCACCAATTTTCCATCTGGCAACGGCCTTCTGTCGTGAAAATCTCCGATTATTGTCAACAGTGAGAAATGTGAAACTCTCTCAATCGTTAGGCAGGCTCTGTAGCTTAGCACGAGTCTGGAATAGAGCTTCATAAGTGGAACACTCGGTGTGCACCAAACTTGCTACCCTAGCTATAGTCTAGAGCGGTGGATCCTAAATTTTGACGACTCGGGGGACCCTTTTTAATGTTTGTATTGACTAGAGAGTCCCTTCAAAAAACAACCTTTCCCTCCACACACGCTCAAACACACATACATTTGGGCCTTGTTTATGGGATTATCCGAATGTGTATAAACCCAAGCGTAAAAACCGTGCAGGAAACGTTTATGTAATGAAAAATTATTAGATAGATAGTAAAATGTCACTTCGTTTCCCGAAGTCCCCGAGAATGCGTCGCGGAATCCTGGGGTTCATGGGAACTCAATTTGAATACCACTGGTCTAGAGCTGTGGTTCTTAAACGTTTTAAATTCATGTCCTATCCTGACAGCTCAAGAAATTCAATGCCCACCTAACTATAATAAAAGGCAATTTAATTATATATCATGTTCCAAAAAGAATTATATGCTTTCGTATAAGTGTAACTAAATTCTTGACCTTCAGCCAATTCTTGTGGTTTGATGATTTGATTTATACCCCCTTTATATAATGAGTCAAGCATAAGTTACTATGCAATCTATGGTAAAATTAGTAATTAATAGTATTGTGTAATTAGGAATTGATAGTATTGTGTAATGAGGAATTAACAGGATTGTGTAATTAGGAATTAGAGGATTGTGTAAATAGGGATTATTAAGTTAAGACCAAACATGAGCCAGGGAACGTTTTCACTCCTCTCACCCCAATTCCAAATCGCTCCCTGGTATATTCAATATCCACTTTTGGGGTGTGTCCCCTACATTCAGGCCACCTACATTGGCGATATTGACACTACGTAATTTTCCGACGTCTCAAAATAAAGAGTTGTATATTTGTTAAATATAGGTAAAGTATATCTCTCTCTCTCTCTCTCTCTCTCTCTCTCTCTCTCTCTCTCTCTCTCTCTCTCTATCTATCTATCTATCTATCTATCTATTTATGTCTCTCTTTTTCTGTTATCTATCTCTAAAATCTATCCGCGGGGATATATATGTCTGTTTGATCACTCACTATGGTGCCTTTTCACAGTACACCTTATTCACACCTTAAACAGCCAGTAATGTCGTTTACCTCTCGAATTTAAAATCTATCGGACAGATAACTCACCGTAGTTCCCTCCCACAATTCACCTTCAAAAAGACCTTTTTTCTCGAAACTTTTTATTTTGAAACATTCCCCAAGGACTATTCAGTATGAACGCCAAATTTGGTTGAGCGACTTAAAATGGATAAGTACTCCTACTACACTCAAGGTGCATTCCAGCAAACATACAACACAATATAAACATAATTAGTGATATTTTCAATTGAAGAAAAAAAGAAACAAATGAAAACACACACAAAAAAAACGCTCGTGAGGCTCCATTGTTTTCTGATCATTTTGTCCCGATGCAAAGGGCACGCATATTAGGTCATATATATATATATATATATATATATATATATATATATATATATATATATATATATATATATATATATATATATATATATATATATATATATATATATATATACTGCATTAAACTCTTACAGATGATTAATCTCACCTTCGACAATGGAGAGCGTCGCAATTTACCTTTTGTGACACGCGATCTTCTCAACAGTGGGTGGGAGGCCACGCCCCCTTTTTCTTGTGTTATGAATATAAGCACGCGACCTGCAAGCGACCGTTAGGAATTTGAAATTTTGAAATGGGGGAGATTATTGAAGGAGCAGGTGGGCTCGGATTAGATAAGAAGTAAAGGCTTATATATATATATATATATATATATATATATATATATATATATATATATATATATATATCAAGCACCCAATACAAATGTAAATTATCCACGTATATATAAATATATATCTGGATACCTTTTAATAATGCAAAGGCAGAATCAATAGGCCCATAGCTTGACACAGTCATTAGCTGAATTTTGATATGTAACTGTTACTGTTTAATATATGAGCCCTGTGAAGTACCTGTAAAATAAATGCCGTTTTGATCATTACGCCAAGGGCTTGTTGATGCTCAAAAACACACAAACACATGCATGTGTGTGTGTGTGTGTGTGTGCGCGTGTGTGTGTGTGTGTGCATGTAAGAGAGATAGAGAGAGATAATTGGAAAGGAAAATGATAACGAATGAATGAGGAATAAGAACGATTGATAATTTATTATTATGATATTGTTGAAAAATGTTGCAAGCTAAACAGAGTTGGAAAAAGAGAAAAAGAAGCTCATTGAGACAAAGGGAAGAAAACTAGAATTAGAAAAAAGACAGAATGAAGAAGAGCATACTGATAAATACTTCTTCACATGAAGGAAAAGATTCCTTCGGTTTAAGTCATAAACGTAAATCCCACAGATGGTAGGTTAGTTAAGGGACACAGACATCGACAATGTATGCGTTTTTTCTTCTTTTTTTTTATAAAACTCTCTCTCTCACTCTCTCTCTCTCTCTCTCTCTCTCTCTCTCTCTCTCTGATATTCATTTTTCTCTTTCTACAGAAAGCATCTCTAACTTTTTTGTCTATTGTTTTTTTCATTTTTTTGCCTCCCTCTCTCTTTCTCTCTCTCTCTCTCTCTCTCTCGTCTTATTTTTCATCTTTATCTGTTTCTCTTTTTTCAGGATGTATCTGGCTTTGTTTCTACCTCACTAATCTCTCTTTCTTTCTCTTCAATATCCCTTCTGTCGCTATTTCTTTTCCTCTCTCTCTTAATTATCTATATCTACTATCATACCCTGATGCCCAAAGAAATGCCACAATAAGCCCAGCATGACTCTATGACTGTGACTCTGTGTGTGTGTGTGTGTGTGTATGCGTGTGTGTGTGTGTTTGCCTCTGTGTGTGTGCCTATGTGCCCCTGTAAAATGACTGATCCGGTTCTTTGTATCGATTAGGGTCATTTTCTAAAATGCCACACCCTACGCCCAGTTGACGCAACAAGTTTTCTTCATATGAGAGAAAAGGAAAGAAAGAGATGTGATGTCAGTGTGTGTGTGTGTGTGGGTGGGCACACGTCAGAGTGCATAAGTGGGCGAGGATGTGTGTGTAGACCATTACCCAGGTAGTCAGTGGAAGCCTCACTGGAGGTCCTATATTTGTGCTCTTATACCCTTTAAGCTTATCAAACATCATAATTGGCTCGCTTTTAAGCTATCAATTCACACACACACACACACACACACACACACACACACATATATATATATATATATATATATATATATATATATATATATATATATACATATATATATATATATATCCTTTATATACATTGATAGCCTGAAAGTATGCCAATTATATGGGCACGAACTTAACCTTCATGTTCTACAGCTTTCTCAATTCCCGTGGAAAGTCCTGGTATTTTTCCAAATTTTCCTTTTGATCTTGTAGCACAGCCATATTTATGTTCTGACATATCTTATTTCCTTCAGTTATGACAATCAAATTTGGTCCTCATTCTTGGACAGAATTGTTGGTCTCAATCATTATTATTTCTACGAGAATTATTACTAAAACTTGTACACCGTGTCGTCAAAAATAACGCCGTATATGAAATATATGAATATACATTGTACTTTATGTACGGAGATAACAGAGATTTGCATTGCAGTGAGCTTTGAGGGAACCATGCCATGGAAAATTGCAGAAACCTCAAGCCATTGACAACAAGAGAAAAGATTGAAGCAACTGAGCTCAACAAAATCATACAAAAGAAACGAGGAGATGAAAATACACGATAGCAGTAATCGAGAACACTCTCGAAAAGGGTAGACGTTTTGAAACTATCAAAAAGGCTTTCAGTATTGGAAAACGAAAATAACTAGTGTGTTCGAACAAAATGGGGACCAAACAACGGATAGAGACCTAAATTGTCAAAAGCTCTCAATAATTCTTTAAAAATGTCTATCCTCCCAAACGAGGGACACTAGACAACAAAAAGGGTTCATAAGTTACGAGTAAGCAGTTTGAAGAATTCCTCCCTGGGAGATGGAATAAGCCATCAAACAAACAAAAAAGAAATAACCCATGGACCAGATAGCATCTATATCTACTCAAAAAAGCTTGTAACGTCAAAAACTATTCATCCTATTCAACTTATGCCAGAGTGAAATCCCATAAGTTGGAACATTGCAATCATAATTGCTGTAGCATTTGTCGACCTCAAGAAGCCTTTCAACTCAGAGAGAACCCCCAAGGTCATCGATGCTATCATACAACAAGGCGTATGTCAGAGTCTTGTAGCATATACCCCGACGCAGCAGTTTGTTTATTAGGCAACATGAAGACTTTCAACACGAAAACAGAGTTGGACGAGGTGATACCAGCACGCCCAAACTCTTCATAGCCTGCCTCAAGATGATCTACCAAAACCTAGACTGAGAAAATAAAGGTATCAGAAAAGACAGCGAATACTTAAGTAACTTTAGATTTTCTTGCGACATCGTCCTTTTTGCAAAACAAATATTCACAATCCCCAAGTAATGTTCGACGAACTGAACGAAAAGAGCAAGAAAGTTGGACAAAGCATGAACTTTAGTGGAACATATGTCATGTACAACAAACATGTCGCGGGCGAAGCCACAAAAATCCTAATCAAAATCGCAGACCTGAAAAAAGATAAACCAGTACATCTAACTTGGACAATGAATCCCTAAGAAATCCCCAAAAGAAGAAATCAAGTGAAGAATCACTCTAGGACGACAAGCTGTCAATAGATAAAGCTCAACCTTTAAGAACGAGATAATCCCATTAGATTCCAAAAGAAGGGTGTATAACCAATGCATCCTCCAGATAATCACCCACGGAGCTGAAACATGGAACCTAACCAAGAGATTGACCCTCAAGCTGAGAACCATGAAACGTCCACATGAGAATCATACTCAAAATCAAAGGAATCACAAAACTACCGCGCATAAGAGAAACTAGGATTCTGAGACACCACAGAATCCATAGAAACTCGAATGGCAATGCGCTGGTCAAGTTGCAAAAATAGCCGCGAACAAATGGATATCATGACTCAAAACGTTAATCCCAAGATATTATATGTAACACTGTGGTCAGCAGGATATAAGATGACATTGCAAAATAGAAAAGTTCAGAAAGTATTGGCTCCGCGAAGCCCATGATAAAGGGGTGTGGCGTATCCTGAAGAAAGTTTATGTCCAACGATGGACGCTAAAAGGCTGTTTTTGTTGATGATGAAGATGATCTTTGAGAATAGTATCCTGTTGACCATAAACAGACGTCTAATTTTATATTACTTATTATTATTACTATTATTATTATTATTATCATTATTATTAATATCATTATTATTATTATTATTATTATTATTATTATTTAGATCCAGTTGCAATTTTCGCTACGTTATCAGAACATGAAGTTCTATTTTACTGTCAGTTACGTCTCTTAAGGTGACAAAGTACAAAAACGCTAAAATAATCATCATATGTGTGGATTATGTAATTCGTGATATCATGGATCTGATTTACTAAATAAGTTCACTTTAACTATCATAATGATTACTTACATAGGGACACAGAGAATCGTGGTGGTAAGGGAAAACTCATTCACACGAAGTAACCTTTTGTCAAAATCTCCATTGTGCAGGGTGAGTGAAAATAGGCTCTCTATTTGAAATTGGTGATACCTTTGTTTTTCATTGGTCAAGTGGAGTCATATTAGCTTCACTTTGGACAATACAATGGTAGACTCAGTGCTGTTTTAAAATCTAACGTACGCACAGGCGTTGGCCGCCAAATTCTGTTTGTGTTTCGAAATGGCCTCGATAGACCTTCGCAGCATGTTGGCCGTAATACGTTGTTTGTGCCCCCCCCAGTTGATCCAGATAATCAATTCAACCAAGAGACTGATTCGCAAATTGAGAACTAAGCAACGTGCACATGAGAAAATTTTGCTGGGCCTCACATGGAGAGACCACAAGACAGCACAGTACATCTGGGAGAAGACAAGAGTCAGGTACATCATAGAATCCATTAAAAAGCTCAAATGGTAGTGGGCAGGAAAGTGAGTGTTGAAAGACTGATGATGATGATGATGATGATGATGATGATGATGATGATGATGATGATGATTGACCAAAATTAAGTAAAAGTTCTTTCACGAAAATCGAGAAATGTATACAAAACTTACAAAAACTTGTTTCAAATAGGGAGTTACTTTTCACCCACCTTGTACATATGAACATATAATTAGAAAACCTAACCTAATCTGGCACAAGATCACAAACTGCATGGAACCAGTGCTTTCAGTGTGATGCGACCGTAGACCGTGAATGAGCAGATATGATGAATGCAGTACGAAAAAAGAAAGTTGATTATTTAATACTTATCTATGTTCTGCTCGAATACTTATGCAGAATATCAACTTCATCATCATCCTGGGCGGTAGAAAGGTTATTTCTGTTCACGATTCCCTATAGAATAACTTTGATGGTTCATTCAAATTGAAGGTCGGTTTTAGTGCAAAACTAATATATTATTTTATCGGGTTGTGACGAAAGTTCTGTCTAATGTTTCAATTTATTTGGAAACGCAACTATAGTGGTGATTGAAGATACACTAAGTCTTTAATATACTTTCCTTCGCTTCCAATAACCTTATTCCATCTACCAACAAGTTTCTCGATACCATATTTGTGAAATTCCTTCGATTTTGACCAGAAGTAAGAGACCTGCTTATTTTCATCCTTATCGATGAAATTGAGTCTTTTTCCATCGAAATAGTTTTGGATGAATGATTTTTCCCGAATCTTAGGTCGTCGAGCGATATGAAGCCGCACATTATCGTGAGGACGAATGGCCCATTTTCTCTTCATTATTGATGGGCATTTTGTGTCCAAAGCTCTTTTGAAACAACGAAGTTGTTGGTAGTAAACCTTATTTGTGAATGTTTGCTTATCGTTTAAAAGTTCTTAATAGACGATTCGTTTCAAATACCACCAGATACACAACAAAGCCTTCTTCGGATGAGGGTTGCCTCTCGGTTGGGGAACAGATTTACCACCACGACTGAGCCACTGACGACGGTGCACAACATTGTGAAAAATGATCCATTTATAATCCCCTGTAACAATTCAGTTTTAAAAAAAGGCACATGGAGCTGTCTACAATGCAGTAATTCAAAACAATTAGCATGTTACTGTCGATCCGATGCAGAGAGGTCGATGGAGAAAAGTCAAATGGCCAACATTGAATTGAGTGGTAAGTTCCCTAGTTGTCAACAGTTTCAGCAAAAAGGTTCACCTTGTCACTTTGCTCTCAGAATAAGTTACTAAATGAAAATTTTCCGGACAAAATGATTAAAAGACGTGAACCATCTTCTGGCCACCACGATCACCAGATTTGGATTTATTTTGAGAGAGCACATACAGATTTATGTTTATATGATAAAGTTTTACACTTCAAACCACATGTAGAACATGATAACTCACACGGTATAGGTTATTGCTAAAATTCTGCAGCAAAACAGATCTGAGGAACTTCAGAATCGTATTATGCCTTGTATATGCAATGACAAAGAACATGCAGAATTTGAAGAACCTCGAGAATACGTCTGGTTAGTCACTCATTAGAAAACTCGTGAACAACGTCACCTGGCAGAATGAATAACTTATATTTCTCACATTTTGTTGGACAATGATCCTTAAAAAGTTTGAATTTTCAAAAGTCTAACGTGAATATTCGTCGATACAAACTAAGAGATCAATTTAGTATAAACTTACATTGTAAATGTACCCTCGAAAAAATTGATGGGGGTACAAAGAAGACAGTTTTCGTTGACAGTTACAATAGATAGTGTAATGGTTAACACGTTGGTCTCACACATAGAGGACTCTGGGTTTGATTCCTGGTATGAGCGAAGAAGACAAATTTCCCTGTGCACTCGACAGCTGATTGAGTACACTAAGCTATGTGATTTGCCGAAGGTGTGGGCATAAAAACTGCACAGGGTGCGGGTATAAAAACTTGTAGGTATAAAGTCTCGACCAAAGGGATAGTCTCTTGAGAGACTTTACCAGTGACAGTTTTTTAATAGATAATTCAAAGTGTTAAAATATATATTAATTTTTACAGGTTGATTTTCATCATATAACGGAACTCAAATTATAGAAATTCAAAACTGTGAAAGGACTTTATGACCTTGTACTATTAAGTAACGAAACAAGAGAAGTTTAAAAAATGATTTCGTTGGAAATGAAGGAGAAAGGGAGCGTTCCAAAGTCATTCCTCTGCTGGGAAGTACGTGGGCGTAGCAGGTGCCAATTACCACCATTCTAAAACATCAGAAGCGGGTGGATATTGGTGTTTGGATTCCGACACTTATCTACCCGGATTCATTTTAGCTTTTAATTTCAGTATCGATTTACTTGAAAGCGGGTGGCTCAGTAGGTACGTAGGAGAGCGTAACGGAGAAATACTTGCAAACAGAGACGAAGTTGGCAAAAGAGATAGCAATAAAAAAATTTTTTATTACTTTGCTAAGGTATGTAATTACTCAAAAGTTTTGACACTGACCTCTGGCAATGTTGGGAAATACTTGGGTATTTCACTTGAGAAGCAGGCCATCATTAATCTTTTTTTGATAATTACTCATCATTGATTAGCGCGTTAAAATTTCAAAAAGCGTTGGAGGGGTAATAGCAGAAGAAAGATTGTCTAACCTGCATTTGAGATCCGTATTCGAAATCCTGGTTTCTACTAGACCTGAACACAGGTCTTTGGTAACAGTGAGACGTACATATTCCGCCCACAGGACCGATCATCATTCGTTATCCTAAAAATTACTGATCGTAGCTCTGTACATTAAGACAGCAAATTCTATCAGAAAAAAAAACAGGAGTTAGAGGGACCTGGCAAATTTGGAGGAAGGACTATGTCAAAATGGCAGACATCAAAAGGCCAATGATGGAGAAAAATGGGTGTAATAAGGAATATTGTGTAGCCTGCTTGAGAATCGGTGTTCGAAATTCTTGCATTTACCTGAGATCGAACACTGACCTCAAGCAACGGTGGGAAATACGTAACTGTTTCAGCCACGAGGCAGGCCACACCTTTGTACACAAATTGCCCACTTGTACACATCTACGCTCAAACATTGCATACACGCTAACATCAAACTCGCATACACAACCTTCATATATGGATAGCCATATAAACAGACATAAATGAAATTCATTCAAGATAATATCCAACTCAACACATGTTTATACACAGTCACATTTTCAATCACGGTAGACACAGATATGAGACGAGCGTATAAATTGATACACAATTTTTTACAAGGCTTTCTTTAGTACGGCACGGGACACAAGAGTGGAGTAGACCGTGAGGGTCAAAGAAGCTATATGAGTGCGATTTTATGTTGAACAACCTAATAATTATTTGCTAAGCTTGAATTCATCATCAGTCTTTCAACATCCGTCGTTGGACATAGACCTTCTCCAAGATTTGCCACACTTCCCTGTCATGGGTGTCGTGGAGTCAGTACTTTCTAAAGTTGTCTTGCTCGTCTCTCCATCTAATATTCTGCCAGCCTCGGTTGCGCATGTGATCTCTTGGGATCTATGTCGTGAGTCGCAATGTCCATCGGTTGTCTGCCATTCTTACGAGATGACCAGCCTACTGCCATTTAAGCTTTTTAATGGATTCTATGATGTCCCTGACTCTTGTCTTTTCCTGGATGTACTGTGCTTGTCTTGTGGTTTCTCCATGTGAGGCCCAGCATTATTCTTTCGTGTGCACGTTGCATGGTTCTCAATTTGCAGATCTGTCTCTTGGTTAGGTTCCATGTTTCAGCTTCATAAGTGACTATTGGGAGGATGCATTGGTTATATACTCTTCTTTTTAGGATTAATGGGATCTTCTTATTGTTGGAGGTTGAGCTTGCTCTGCCAAAGGCTTGCCACCCTAATGTGATTCTTAGCTTGATTTCTTCTTTTGAGGGTCTCATGGAGATTTGTTTTCCTAGGTAGATGTAGTGATCCACTTACTCCAGTTCCGTGTCCTCGATTTCGATCTTAGTGTTTTTATCTCCGACGTGGTTGTTGCACAGACCCTCAGGATCGAACTCAGTATACTAGTGCATATAATGTAAAGAAACCTAATAGTTATTTACTAAGCTTAGTTTAGTGGGGCAAAAAGAACTATGGGAGTACTGTGCGTTAATTGATACTGGGTGTTGCAAAATAAGCTATTCAATTTGTTTTCTCTATAACTCTAGAACCAAATATAACAAATGAAATATCTAAACGATGAACGTGAGCATTATTCTGGAAAATGTTCATCATGTGCAAAGGCCATATCGGCCAAATAACCACCAAATACTAAATTTATTTTGCAACACCCGGTATATCCTCTGTTACAATTACTGAGATGATTTCGTATTTCCCGCAAGCTCCAGTCCCAGCTAACAAATTGATGTTACTTAAACGTTTCTGGAACGTTACATAGACTCTTTGTAAGGTTACATCAACTTTTCTTTGTACTCTCCCAACAATGTCCCGGTAACGTTGTAGACAACGCCTCTTCAAAATTTGATGAAGAAATTAGAAGAAGATAAGTTTTCTAAATAACTGCGTCCAATTGAAGAAATATTCAATGAAGTTTTATACCTTCTATATATATCAACACCATCATCATCAGTCTTTCAACGTCCATCGTTGAACATTAACTTCCCACATGATTCGCCACACCCATCTATATACATGAGAGTCGCAGAGCCAATACTTTCTGAACTTATCTAGTGCATTTCTCCATTTTGTATTCTGCTGGACCTGGTTGCTCGTGATCTCTTGGGATCTATTTTGTGACTCATGATGTCCATCGGTTGTATGCCATTCTTGCAACATGACCAGCCCGTTGCCATTTGAGTTTTCTAAAGGATTCTATGATGTCTCGAAATCCTGTTTTCCCCTGATATATTCTGCTGTCTCTCCATGTGATGTTGAGCACGCTTTTTTCACGTGCACATTGCATGGTTATCAGTTTGAGAGTCATTTTTTTTTTGGTTAGGTTCCATGTTTCAGCTCCAAAGGTGATTATCGGGAGGATGCATTGGTTGTATGCTCTTCTTTTGGTACTATTAGTATTTTCTTATTCTAGAAGGTTGAGCTTGCTTGCCATTTTTGCGTGATTCGTTGCTTGATTTCTTCTTCTTTTGAAAATTTCAGGGAGATTCGTTGTTATAGGTAGACGTAGTGATCTACTCTCTCCAGTTCTGCGTTTTCAATTTTGATCATTGTGTGTTTACTTTCAACGTGATTGTTACACATTTCTTTTACTGAAGTTAATGAGGAGGCTGACTTTTTTGCTGTCTTCGTTCAGTTCATTTGGCATTAGTAGGAGGTCGAGCAGGTTGTCTGCAAAAAGGACGATGTCGTCTGCAAATCTAAAGTTGACCTGGGTGTCCTGGTATCACCTAGTCGTACCCCTTTTTGGAGCTGAAAGAACCCCGAGTCTTTATGTAGCCTAATAAAGGAGCTGCTGCAACTTTATATACGTTGCAATATTCCGAAGTGTAAGGGATATATCAATTCAATGATCAGTGTGACTCATTGTTTTTGTGTTCTCTGACCGTAACTTTCAGCGGAAGTGTCCATTGTCTCAAATAATGGATGAGAGATATGATAAAATTTGGAAGAAATTAAATTTTGCCAATGAAAAAAATATCTTCTACCTACCATTCAAAACAACGAAATCTTCTGTTCAAACGAGTTCAGTCACTTTTTGATAAAACCTCAGTTAAAATCGATAAGACGTAAACTTTTGCTTACACAGCTTACAGCTTTGAAGTAGTGAGTTATCATAAAGTTATAAAATGAATAAGAGAATATGAAGAAACTCAAAAGAAATACGGCTAGATAAGTTTGGCATAAAATGCATGACGGCCTCCAGGGTATATTCAGTTTCTATCCTGAAAAAAATCATCCCACAGAAATTCAAATATATCCGAGAATTTTTTTCACGGGTAATTACTAATTCGTAAATAAAAGTATTAATATAACGCCAGCGATTGTTTGCTTGGTTGGCTGGATCCTGGGAGATGATAATTAGTCTACTGGGGTAACTTGACTCGAAGATGAACATAGGATAGGTGGTACTGATCTTTGAGGTGACTAGAGGCCACCAACGATCAATTTTAGGTCAAAGTTGATATTTCCGGTTAAACTATAAAAAATGACATCTTTTAAGGCGACGTCGTATGAACCGGATGCGCCTTAATGGTAGGCGTCAATGTTAGAAGTAAAAAAATTGGAATTGGTGATAATTTGTGTTCACTTTGCATTAATGCATCCGGGGAGGGCATGAATACGAATAAATTATTCAACTGACAGTAAAAATTTACAGAAATTTTTTTTTTTAAACCAAAAAAAATCCAGTGAAGATGGAATTTCAATTGGGGTCCAACATTTGTTTAGTTATGGTTATGTTATGCAAATTTTCTAAAACTTGAAATATAGCTCTTTTCATGATTGCAACGATTCTGATTGTACAATTAACTTTCCCAGACTAACTGAAAATTATCAGCATCTTTTTTAAAGCAATTGATACCAAGTGTAGCGAACCCATGTGATTGTATTTACTTCAGATATTTATAAACCTGAGCAAAGCCGGGTACTTCTGCCCGTAAATAAATCATCATCATCATCATCATCATCATCATCATCATCATCGGTCTTCCAATGTCCGTCGTTGGATACACACATTCCCTAGGATTTGCCACACTTCTTTCTCATGAGCGTCGCGGAGCCAGTATTTTCTGAATTTGTCTAGCTCGTCTCTCCATCTAATATTCTGCCTACCTCAGTTACGCATGTGATCTTGGGGATCCATGTCGTGAGTCACAATGTCCATCGGTTGCTGCCATTCTTGCAACATGGCCAGCCCACCGCCATTTGAGATTTTTAATGGATTCTATGATGTCCCTGACTCTTGTCTTTTCCTGGATGTACTTTACTGTCTTGTGGTCTCTCCATGAGGGGCCCAGCATAATTCTTTAATGTGCACGTTGCATAGTTCTCAATTTGAAGATCTGTCTCTTGGTTAGGTTCCATGTTTCAGCTCCATACGTGACTATTTGGCGGATGCATCGGTAATACACCCTTCTTTTCAGGATTATCGGGATCTTCTTATTTTTGAAGGTTGAGCTTGCTGTACCAAAGGCTTGCCACCCTAATGTGATTCTTAGCTTGATTTCTTCTTTTGAGGATCTCATGGAGATTTGTTGTCCTAGGTAGATGCAGTGATCTACTTTCTCCAGTTCTGTGTGATCGATTCTGATCTCAGTGTTTTTATCTCCGGTGTGCTTGTTGCGCATGATCTTTCTGTTCATGCGTAGGCCGCTGTCTTGCTCGCAGAGAACCTGCACGACCTCCAACTAATGATAGATGAACTAAATGAAGAGAACAAGAAAGTCGTAAATAAATAAAAGGTGCCAAACGTTTGAATTCTCTTTGGTTGTGCTGATATTTTATTTTATTTATAATTCGACACAAAGAAAACTGTTACGAGATCAAGGACAGCTTCCATCATCTCAAGTGTTACTGAATCTCCCTGGTAATACATACACACACACATACATATACACACGTACTCATACGTTCATTACAGTTTTCTTTAATAAGCTAGTTTTTTCAGAAAAATCGTTCTGTATTGAGACTAACTCTCACTGATTACCCAACGCTTTTCGCTTTTTATTGGATTAAGCTAAACTTACCTCTATATACGAACTTATGCGCATTTAATGGTGGTCGGGTGGATAACGGCTCGGAGAACTGACTCAGTGAACCGCGTTTAATCTCCAGCTGGGGCAGTTTGTGTTCAGTGTTGGGTAAAATAGTGCTGGGTAGGGTGAATGGCACCATTCAAGGTGCTTTTCAGGTCCGAATCTATTTTACATATCGATCTTTTCTTCTCATGATTACTGAACTAAAACCTCAGACCCATGTACACACGCAGATATGAACAAATTGAGATAGATATATTGCTAGATATGCGTAGACTGAGCCAATAGATAGATTGCCACACTGGGCAAGGGTCAGGTCGAAGATGTCACCGGTTGATTTTGATTTACACTCAAAAAAATGCAATGAAGGTATAACTGATTGAACTTGATGTTGACCAATATCTCGGCTGAGCAATATCCGCTTCCAGTCGCTATTCCAATATTTCCAGAATCAGTTTCAAAGCTGAAACTACATTGAGAAATTAATGCGCTGGATTGGCTAGAGATTAAATTTGTTTCACTCTTTTGAGATTCTATGCAGAAGTTCGTTTATTTTAAAATCTATACATCGATAACAATATGGTCGTGTGTGAATGTGTCCAACCTTTCAACTGGTTATATAGATCTATATTTTGTAACGTATCTATCACCTACTGTTCAATCTATCTAAGCCTATTATTGTCTTTTACTTCTTTGCCGATCTGTCACTGTCTGCTTTGTTTACATGCATTCATTGACCACTCTCATCATAAATAAAGCAACTTCAAAGCATTGTGACATTATCGATAATCGAACCTGTGACCGATAAGTTAGTCGCTTCAACCTTTCGTTGCTCTTACCATTTAGCTAAACAGCTGCTGGTAGTGCAAAGGCTTAATAACTGTTTTCACTACAAATTCTGATATCGTCTTTTCTTTATCTATTCGTCACTTTTCAATGCAACAGTATTGTATTAGGAAATGGATCGCAGGTTCGATTCCTGCAGCAGCCCAATTTTCTTTAATTGTTTATTCTATTTACGTTGTCTAGTTCGATTAACCGTGTAACGACGGAAGATCAATTCAAATGCGAATTTACGCATGATATAACACAATTCATAATTATTCCATCTGATCATATATATATATATATATATATAGAGAGAGAGAGAGATAGATAGATAGATAGATAGATAGATATGCTATTGCACTATCAAGGGATCCATCCTGACGACTTTATAACACTGGCAACAGGTACATAGTAATCTTGTCCTTGCCGTCAAGTACACATGTGGAATCTCAACTCGCGTTTTTTTTACTCTTCTGGTGAGGCAAATATATCCCCCTTTTACGTAGTATACATTATCAGTCCACTGGTTCGATTGATTCAGCCTGTAGCCTTCTCGAGTTATATGATTTCGGAGGACAGAGAGGTTCGTCGCCATTAACAACAACACAAAGATGGCGTTCAATTACCTGAACAAAGCCTCAAGTACTCTGGAGATCTTTGTTCATTAATTACCCAACAAAGGATATTCCTGTTGAGTATTGTAACTGATTTGAATTATCACTCTTTCTTCTTGAATATTACTAATTGCAAGGAACCCCTAACATCAACCCAATCGTTCCTTGTTTACCCCAGCCAACAAAGTCAAAAATACTTTTATGTAATTACTTGGGTCTGTCCATCTGTCTATTTATCCAGACGATATCTCTATAAGTTCTCAATGGGGGAGGGTATTATTTTTTTTACTGTTAACTCCCCTACATCGTATAATGATGATGATGACGATGTTGATGATGAGCAAGATGAAGCGAGATTGAGTTTGTATTTGCTTCATCTCTCCCCTAGATGCGTCTGTAAGTTTATATTCTGTTGTTGTTCACTGGGGTCAAAGGACCTGTGCAGGAAAGTCTTTGTGAGAATAGACCCCAAATCGTATTATGTTGATAGCAGTTTGATTTGCAATGCACTGAGACAGGATTGTTCATTTCAAAGGAATGACAGAATTTGTTTTATAATCTTTCATTATTCCATGTTAGCTTACGTTTCTATGGCTTGTCTATGTTGGTTGTCACCGCCGAATTTTTGCTACTTACGTCTAAAGTAATTTATTGTTATTGGAAGGTACATGCTCGACTAGGGAAGTCACGGTTCGCCGTTCTGTTCTCTGGTTTCAAGGCGGCACCACCTTCAGCGGGTTGGGAAGGCGAGCAAAGCGCTTACCAACACTTCTCTATCAAAGGTTAGGCGGAAGACTCACTCATACGTTTTTCTAACCAATTATTTTACCTATCTGATTTTTACGTAGATTTTTACAATATGACACCCTCAGAAATATGCGGCAACAGGTTGGTTGAACATCACATGATCTTTTCCTTCTTCACGTCAGCCGAATTGCATCATCCAAGATCTGTTTACTTTAATATTTCAATTAGAAAATTCCCTCCCAGTACTGTTTATAATTAGAATCTACATGTTCTGAAGTACAACTTAAACTGGACAATATTATTTGTTTATACTTATCAATTTAAATCTCAACATTCCAATCGCTCATCAGTTTTTATTTGACAATATCTATTTTATAGGCAATATGGTTTTCAATTATATACGCACGATCCTTTTTAATTTAATTTCTGAAAGATTTCTAATTCAATTAAAATATTTTCTATTACAACATATATATATATATATATATATATATATATATATATATATATATATTTCAATTTTTCCGTTTATTCGCCCATTACTCATGGGAGTCATTATGGTACGATCGTAACTATCTGCAAACCGAATCTTTTCCAGTTTTTAGTGATAATGGTGTGGATAGTGCAATGCGTTCTCTGTGTACTCCCTATTTTTCCTAATGCACCTGTCTCCTGTTGGAACAATACAGACGGAAGGGGGGGGGGATTGAAACATTTTTTTTTCTCTGAAGAGTTTAACCCAGAAATTTACAAGTAATTAGGAGGTATGGGCTTCCAGTCACGGGGCAGTGAAGATGATACCATCGGGAAACGGAAGTGGATGACGGAAACGGAAGTGAGCGAGGGCCAGAACTTGATTGGCAGACCAGGACCTCTTCACTTTCTCTCATTACCATTCATATCATAAACATTCTCTCAACCTGCTTGTTTCTCCATTAAATATTTATGACGAAGCGTCCCACATCGGTATGCATTGCAACAACCGGAGGTCAAATATATGTCATGAAACCCATTACAAGACTCAACTTGCAATGAGCAGGCCATGGTGCAAGATTGTCCAGCAGACGTTGGGCATCACGACTTAAAACGTTGATAACCAGAGAATATATGTGAAATTGTGGCCGGCAGAAATTAAATGGCATGGCGATTCAGACAATCTCAGGTGATATTGGCATCGTGACGCTCATGATGGAGAAGTCTGGCAAATCTTGGAGCAGGTCTATGTCCAACGACGAACGTTAAAAAGCTGCTGCTGCTGCTGACTGGCTGTTGTTGATGCTGCTCATGCTGATGCATTGCGAATGATTTTTTGACTGAAATACAGGGGGAAGCAGTTTGTTGTAATCATAGATATTGTTATCATATGGTTATTGTTATCAAAGTCAGTATTTTTTAAAATATTATTTTTCTATGAAAATTATTATACAAAATTTAGGATGTTAAGTCGTTTCTTATAATGCATTTGACAAAATTACGATGAATTGATAACAATGGAAATAAATTACCTATAAACATCACATTTCACACAATTGACCATACCATTTGAAGTCACGGGGGATTTTTTTTCTACCTGTTTCTTTTTTTCTTTCTGTAACTTCATATCGATCGACGGACTAAAATTCATACTATCAACCAGTTATTCACCCATCTTTGTTCTTTGTTACAGATAAAAAGGCAGCATTAAATATAATGTAATCTCATGAAGAGTGTTGTTGGCAAGAATATCGACTGTAAATAAGAGTAAGATATGTTCCAAACATTCCTGTAATATTATTGACCTTTGATAAGTTTTCTTATTCTGTTGCTTTCTATTGCATTCAACGTTGAGCTACGAAAGTTGATCATCTACCAATAATGAGTGTAAACAAACAATATAGTTTGGAAGTAAAATCAAATTGGAAAGAATACAGCTATACGGCTAAATGTCTGCTGATCAACCCCAGGGACCTAATTTGTAAGGCAATTTACCAGTCTGACGTTCAAGAATAAAGGGTGCGAGTTTAAATCCCGTTAGATTCCTATTCGTCATTTCCAATACGCGCTGCTAACCTAACGGTCGTCAAATAAATGAAAAACGAATCGGGCGTTGCGATAAAATCATCGAAAATGATCGTATCGAATGGTTAGTTAGAGCAGATAATTACCAAAGTAAAAAAGGGGGAGTGATTGAATCGAGTAGCATAATAGCCAAATCAGTTGGCATCATTCCAAATGACATTTCATGCATGATTTTAGTATATGCTATGTCACTATGGATGTAATCTTCAGAGAGAATGACAGTTTTGACGTTTAGATTTAATGAATCTCACCCGTGATATCGTAGGTTACATATACAGCTAGTTTTTTTTTAGAGTAGAGTCGTCCATTATTAGCAGTAGCCTTCGAACATTTATCGTTGGACAAAGACCTTCCTCAAGTTTCGCCCAATCTTTTTATAATAGGCGTTGCAGAGTCAATACTTTCTGAACTGGTTTAGTTTGTCACGGCCACAATTTCGCGTATGATCTCTGGATATACACATTGTGAGTCATGATGTCTCACGATTGTTTGATATCCTTGTAATACGACCAGCTCGTTTGATTGTCTAATGTTTTCGATTATATTTCTGATGCCTATTTATTTTGTAATATAGTGTTTTATGCAATGTTGAGAAAGATTTTCTCGTGTGCACGTTGCATGGTTCTCAATTTGAGGGCCAATCCAATGGTTAGATTCCATAGAAACCAAAGATTAAATTAGGATATCGTATTATTGGAGATTTTGTTCGCACACTAAAGCGTGTGCAGGCGTGTGCAGGCGTGTGTGTATATGTATTTGGCAATATCTGATAACCATAATTCTGGTACATTTCTTTTCTTTTTTTGTACCGTTTATTTATTTATTTATTTATTTATTTATTTATTCATTTCGTACTGTCTTTTTGCTGTGTTTTTATAAGGAACAGTCTTCAAACCTTTCTCGACTGCAAACGTTTGATGTTTTGAAAATTCTCTGCAAGACGCCACTGGCCACATGTTGTCATGGGATAAGGAATTCACGAAGGTGCGTAGGCCCTCTGAAAGTGGTGGTGGGATATGGGCGTGGTGGTGGCAAATTACAAGGAGGAGAGAGAAAAAGTAATGAGGTGGGGAAGATGAGGGGTGAAAATTGTGGGTGGCAGATATCTGTTTATCTCTCCACTCCCTATTACCTAGAATATACAGACGCGGACAAATATGTGTACCATGCCTAGCTCAGTGTGGCACAAGGCCACATCAGACGGGTGTCTGGAGCAGATCAAACTCCGATCAATTAACAAGGCTCTCTTCAGCTGGATGTCTGTGTGGATGTTAATGAACTAAAAGGCAACCGTCAGAATCAGATCATTTGACCGATTTACGGAAATTTATTTGTGAAAATTTCACACCCGTACACACCTGATGTTTAAAATGGCGCATAAATAAGTCGGAATGAGAGAATTCATACAAGAAAAACAGAACTTTCTAGAGTTTCAAATGATCTAGTTTCGACGGCTGGAAACTCAATGATTACCAAGATAAGGCAATTAAAGTTGAACACTGAGTGAAAACCAAACTCATTGAACTTGCAATGACTTCCGAGACTAGCTTGCAAAATATCACTCTTTTGCAGGCATTTTCTCTAGCTTAGGTATCGGCTTCACAGCTTGGTCTGACACAAGGCCACTTATTGGGAATCGAATACACAGCTCTGGCAATGGCATCCGATACCAGCTTGCTAACCAAGACTTTTCTGCAAATGCTCTCGGTATATAATTTGGGACTGAGCCACAAGGTTGGATTAAATTTACTATATTCACGGGTATTCTGCAAGTCTGGTCTGCCAAGTATTGCTCCTGAACGCTGTTCCGTGCGGATATATGCTAAGCTGAAGCATTCCGGGAGAATCGAACTCAGTCTTCTGACATTGGTCAGCTAAACTGGTTTACTAACCATTGTACTCCGGGAGGTGCTTTGTGTATACTTATGGTGCAGGGTCACAAGAGTTGAATGCTCTGTGAGGATCGAACTCGCTAATCTGACAATGGTCAACGAGATCGTCTTTTATTTATCATCTTCCCCATGAACCCAAAGTGTGTAGACCTTAAGCATAATGTTACAAGAGCAGAGCTCTCCATGAGGATCATGTTCATTAAATTGACAATAGTCAACGAGACCGACTTAACATCGTTCTCACGAGAACGGCATTTACAGACTTTTGACGCAGAATCACAATAGTGGGGCATTTCATCATCATCATCATCATCATCATCATCATCATCAGTCTTTTAACGTCCGTCGTTGGACATAGACCTTCCCCATCCTATCATGGGCGTCGCAGAGTCAGTATTTTCTAAATTTGTCCAGTTCATCTCTCCATATCCACTTACATTTGACAATGGTTCACAAGGTGGGCTCGTTAACCGTTATGTTATGGTAGGCAGTGGGAAAAAATAATTAAAATTGAAAAAATGTTGTTTCTTTTATTTGTTTGTTTGTTTGTTTGTTTCTTTCTTTCTTTCTTTCTTTCTTTCTTTCTTTCTTTCTTCCTAGTCATTGCCACGTCAGTAGATCTAAGTAAGTAATTCGGGATATACAATCGAATTTACCTAAGTAATTCGGGATTGGAAACTGTGCACGCAATCATCTTCCACTTTCATCTCATTGATGAACCTGTCCTTCGTGCTGACTTGTGGAATACGCAATGAGATCCTTATCTGAATTTCTCTCTTCAGGGCACCGGGCGCTGAGCGCCGGTTAGCTAACTTTTCTCGAAGGCCATTCTTCGGCCGCTCGATCCCCACGAAGTTCTCATTTGCCGTTACTTTTTGACATATAACGTTAGGCAGTGCATGGTGGCCGAGCGGTCAACGGAATGAAGGACCGGATCAGCGCGCCAAGTGCATACTCTAATTAAGACGGCCTGTGTTTACTTCGCACTAATTTCCTAAGGAGAGGCATGAATCCATCTACTCTTCCCTCACCCAACACGTCATGAGTAAGCATGGCAAAGTAAGGCTATGTCTTTGTCGTACAACCTTGAGAGAGGCCTATATCGAACAACGGATTTTGAAAGTCTGATTAAAAAAGAAGTTCAGTACGTATATATAGGTAGTCTGTAGCAGTGTTGATCTCTCAGGCAATCGACTGAACGAATGATCATGATTAGGTGCTCCGATGATTTGGCCTTGTGTCCGACTAGGCAAAGCCAAGCGAATGTTTACATTTACATTTATATTCAATGCAGCTGATGGGCTTATTTGTTTTTCAATAAATACTTATTTCAGGATCATTTCATATCCCCTCTCCTCTTTCTCTCTCCCTCCCCACACCTTCATGCACAAAAACACTCACGCAGATCTGTTCATGTACGCCAGTTTGTAATACAAACAATTTCCTGCTCTCTATCTCTGAGTGCACGTGTGTATATCTCCCTCTCTCTCTCTCTCTCTCTCTCTCTCTCTCTCTCTCTTCGCACGCACACGAAGAGATTTGTCCAACTCCATTGGTATCACTATTTCCATTCTTCTCTAGTCTTCTCACTTACCCCCCTCTCTCTCTCTGTACTCTCTCTCTCTTCTTCTCCTCCTCTCTCTCACTATGCACGTACACAGTCTTATTACCTTAATTTGTAACACATCCATTTCTCTCTCATAACCTCATTCTTTCACTTTTCATATATAAATATATATATATATATATATATATAGACGAAGGAAGCACACATGAAAAAATATTTACTGCAAATGAAAAATCATATAGATACATGTATACGTCAGAAAGGTAAATACAATAAACAGCTTGTGAGATGAGATCCGCATATCTAAGATGGACATGAATGTAGATGGATAGATGTGAATACACTCTTCATTTTATGTCAGGTCTTTTCCTACTGTGTTTGTTTTCCCCTGCGTGCCAGTAGATTAACCTTTGGCATCATATGTTATCCTTTTTTTCTATACGTGTTTAGCCCATCTCTATATTTGCATTCTTCTTCAGGTTCCATATCTTTCAATAAAGGATGGCATGATAGTCATCTACAGTCTATGGGATGATGGTAGGGTCCCTATTCTCTCGAAGCTGGTGGATCAACACCCTCTTGATGGATCTTGATGTTCTGCTAAGCTTCCCAATCACGATTGCTGCAACGCCTTCAAAGACGGATCTTCTTCTGACTTCTCTGCTGTTTCAGACTTCAGTTCTTGGATGGACGTACCATGTTGGACGTGGCCAAATCCTAAAGGAGAGATTGTGAGGGGTGGTGATGAACATAACGTTTCCACGCTGGTCCATAGCATCCTGTTAGGTGTGGTTAGTCTCTATATGATCCCCAGATCACGATTACAATGAGCAACTAATGCTTCCAAAATGTGAATGTTTGTCAAACTTAAACCATGTAGCAAAGTTACAGTTGCACTATTAATTTCTCTTCTGACACTTCCCCCCTCTCTATCTTACTTTCCTTTTCTTTTTCTCTTTCCATCTTTTTTCTCTTTCTGTATCCACCCCATTGCAGTCCCCCATTCCCCAGTCTCTCTCTCCTCTAAAATTCATATCTCTCGTTCCTTCCACCTTACAACGCGCTATATATATATATATATATATATATATATATATATATATATATATATATATATATATATATATATATATATATATATATATATTGGTTTCAATCACCCCACCTGGCCATTTATATTGCTCACGCCACATTTAGCTTTCAGTTTAATTTCTACCAGTATCAAATATGGAGGTGTGAAACGGATACCAGCAAGGGTATCCGGTATCACGCAGGATATCTGATTTACACGCAAATACTAGATCAATTGCTGATGAGATACATCTTTCAGAATATACTATCTTAATTTTTCAAATATTTATATTTACTGCCTTACCATCATGTATAGGTTATCTACACGCGTGCACACAAACATATAGGTGTATATGCACATACACACACACACACACACACACACACATACATACACATAAGGAGAGAGAGAGACGTGTAAGTTCAAAATCTTTATGTGACGTACACAAATAGAATTAACATGTATATAAATGTGTCTTGTGTGATCATATATATATATATATATATATGTACAATATTTATATTTAGTGTAAGCACACACAAACGCATACACACATATATAAAGTTTATATGGGCTTAGAAAATATATTGATGCTGTTTTTGTACATATACAATGATGGATCCATAGGTCCGTGTATATATATATATATATAGAGAGAGAGAGAGAGGGAGAGAGAGAGAGAGAGAGAAAGTAAGAAAGAAAGAAAGAAAGAAAGAAAGTAGCGAGTGCTGTAAATGTTACAAAAGATAAAAAATGTTACAAAAGATAATCATACTTTTTTCCAGGGTAATATTTTTTTTGTTTTTCCTCTTCTCAGATATGTAAACGGACCCCAGGGAACCATTTTTCGAAAATTACACAACTGAACAAGGAAGCAAAATAATAGAATACTGCTTTGAATTCCTACAACCTTAACCCAAAGAGCATATTCTGGTTATTTGAATGCGTGGACATCCCCATCTGAGTCCATGATTCATCGTCTGTTTGTATACTTTTGAGAATTGGGCTCCGGGAGACAACCTTCAGCCCGAAATGTCAATAATTGAATAAGAGTGCAGAGGATCAGATATCCTTCGAAATGTTAAGCAGAATGTTATTGAAAAAGCATAAATGTGCGGAATTGTATGCAGCAGATATATGAAAAAACAATTTTTTTAAAATTTTGATGAGACGGATATAAATGTCCCCCCCTCTCCAATAAAACAGCAGTGAAATTTTGATATTTCATTCCTCAAATTCCAAATAAAATTACGGTTTTCTCGTTGCAAGTTCTTTGAAAAAGGTGATTGGAAACTATTGAAATGCATTAGAACATGATGTAACAACTGTTTCTTCATTTGAATTTCTCTTCGTCTTCCAATTGTCAAATTATCAACATTCTGTCAGATCACTTCACATCCACTCGACAAGCATATACATTGAACGAAAAGTAAGAGTCCAGTTTTGCATTATAGCTACATTATAAATAGTTTCCCGTCTAAAACGTTTGAAAACGCTTTTTCAATTTACTTTGAATTTAGGAAAGGATGTCCTTCACTTTTGACCGTTTAAAGGTGGAGGCGTCTCTTGTTCACTTTTGACAACTTAAAGGAGACGGTGGTCCCCTCTGACTTTTGTCACCTTCATATGGAAAATTCTACCATCACTTTTGACCTTTTACACGATGAATAGGTCTCCCTCCAATTTGATCCCTCAAATGGTGGAATAAAATTTCCCTTTCACTTTGACCGCTTGAAGGGGCTGTTCCCCTTCATTGTTGACTTCTGAGGATGAGGAAAAGACCCCACTTCAATTTTGCCATTCAACTCTTTAGAGGGAGGGAAAAGTCTCCGTTTACTTTCGATCTCTTAAAGGATGGATTTCCCTTCACTTTACACAACTTAAATGATTATACATAAACATATAATATAAGAAGATGTATCTGGGAGGAAAGTACGTTCCACTTTGGCATCATGGTTACACTGCAAATGATACCCCCGTCTAAAACCCTTTAGAATATTTTTCTCAAAATATTGAGTAGGTTGCCAAATCTGGTTGGGCTTCACTCATGTTCAAGTACTTTCTATAGCGTGACAAATAAACACACAAAAACTTCTCTCTCTCTCTCTCTCTCACATGCACACACGCACAAACACACACACACACACACACACACACACACCCATATATATATATATATATATATATATATATATATATATATATATATATATTGAGATATGATCCGACAGAATGATTATAAATTGTGTTGTATTATACAGAAACTCTTATTTGAAATGATCTCCCGTCGTTACATAGTTAATGTATCACTCGGACTAGACAGCGCGAATACTGGCGGCTGTTTAGCTCAGTGATAAGCGTAACGCTACGTCCAAACGCCCTCCCTATCGGTGGCAGGTTCAATTCTTGCAGCAGCCCCATTTTTTTACTTGTTTATTCTATTTATGTTGTCCAATCTGAGTTATAGATCAACGTTGTAATGATGGGAGATCATTTCATATAAGAGTTTTTATACAATATAACTCAATTTGTAAACATATAGATACACACACACACATATATATATATATATATATATGTATTTATTTATATATATATATATATATATATATATATATATATATATATATATATATATATATATATATATATATATATATAAACCTTTGAATTCAACGGGCCTCGATATAACAGATTTCGGATTTAACGGATCTTTTTTGTGAATGTTCTATCTTATCCCCGTGTAGTTGTCATAGATGAAATATCACCATTTACTTTTCATTGTTCATGATCCATATTTTTTAATGATGGCTAATATGAATTATATTTATGAAAATATGGTAGATTTTAGATAGGACTTCAAGTCTCTGCCAAAAAAGGTTACGATTCACTGAACTATACGGTGAAAAAATTGATTAAAAAATCACTTATTCTTTAATAGGATTTAATAATATCATATAGTGCATTATCGTAGGGCAGCCCAGGGAAAGAAATTGTATATTCTGAAATGGAAATAATTCGGTACATTTATAGCATTTATAGTCAAGGACATCCCCAAAAAGTAAATTACATTAAAGTACATTAAAGCATTATGGATATTCAATATGTCAATCATGTCAGCCATTTTTCGAACAATTGTTTTCAGAACAATTTCCCCATCAGCAATAGATATGATACGATATTGATAACATAACTAGTTGAATTGATTTACCATACATGGTTTTAGGAAAACTTCATTTGGATAATACACGCGAGTCATTGAACATTCAAGAACATTTCAATGTCACAAGACAAAAAATAAATGATAACAATAGCATTCTAAGACCAGTGCTTATCGCATTTCTGTTCTCTTTAACGATGGGCTGTGCAATCTAGGGCAGTTTTCTTGTATTAGCACTGTTTGCCACAAACAACCTTTCTTACATCAGACATTTTGCATCATAAAACAAATTTATGATCTGACAACAAGATCATCAATATCTGTCTACGCAACTTCATTGCCATTACAATTTTCACACAAGTCATGTCCACCATCTTGATTTTTCATTGACTATTGACTTGCAAACCAAACAGCTATTCTCAAGAACTATGTATCTTATATTTGGGGAGGCAATTTTTCTTGTTATATATATATATATATATATATATATATATATATATATGTATATATATATATATATATATATATATATATATATATATGTGTGTGTGTCTGTGTGTGTGATGTACATTCGCTAGACTAACAAGTTTATGTTTTTGCCCTCTCTGAGCCTCATCAGGCGAATGATTCATTCACCTGATAAGGCCCAGAGAGGGCAGAAACATAAACTCGTTTGTGTAGCGAATCTACAATGTATTACATATTTCCAGCTCTATTCTAAAACAACTTTATCGAATGTATCGAGCACTCTATGAAATAAATCCATCACATGTCAGACGTTGCTTTATATTATGCTATATTGCTAACCTGATCTGAACCATATATATATATATATATATATATATATATATATATATATATATATATATATATATATATATATATATATATATACATATATATAATAGAATGTGGATTCACCACACAAACTAGTTCGTGTTTCTGCCCCCTCCTGGCCTCTTCCAGCTCTACTCTAAAACAACTTGACTTCCATTTTATAGAGTTGAATGTTTCAAGCACTCCATGAAATAAATCCATCACATATCAGACGTTGCTTTATATCATTATATTATGCTATATTGCTAACCTGATCTGTAGTATATATATATATATATATATATATATATATATATATATATATATATATATATATATATATATATATATATATATATATATATATATGTATGTATGTATCAATAGATAAGTGTTGCGTTGAAAGAGACGAATATACTGAGAACAAGCGAGATGAGAATTTGGTGTGAAAACAGTTATTTGGGACTTTGCATTACCGACGGCTATTCGGCTCAATGGTAAAAACATCGTTACGTTGAACCGGCTATCCTATCGGTCGCAGGTTCGGTTCCTATAGCTACTCCATCATACATGTGCGTGCGTGTGTATGTGTGTTACAGCAATTATCAAGTGTGTGAGAGATGGTGAGAAGAGAATTGTGTATGCTCATACGCATGCACATACACAAACACACAGCCTCAACACATATATAAATATATATATGTGCGTGTGCACACATACATACATACGTACAAAGCTGGTACTACGGGAATGTTTGGGAACGTAAGGCATGAAATGGCTTTTTGAAAAGGGGAAATTGGTTGAACAGAATGTTCTTCAATTCCTAGTGGGGTGATTGCAAGTGATATGTGAAATATCCGGTGAGATGTGTGTGCGTATGTACGTAACGTATATATGCATGTATGCACGTTTATAAATACAGACTGAATTTGGCTTCGAGTTTTCTTGGGGAAATTTAAGAAATTTGACCTTTCCTCCTCGTGTTTTCTGCATTTTTAGTCATATGCACGTATCAGAAATTTTAATCATAATCTACGTTTTCGGGAAATTTAATCATGAATAAACATACCAATAAAATATCCTGCAGAAAGAAAATTGAAAATAATCGTCATATATATATATATATATATATATATATATATATATATATATATATGTGTGTGTGTGTGTGTGTGTGTGTGTGTGTGAGTGTATGTGTGTGTGTGTGTGCTTTGGCTTCACGAACGAATATACATATAATATATATTACAACTTTTTGTACGGAGATATAAGACTGATGCTGATTTAATTGGCGAATTAGCCAGTGAATAAAAGGAAGAGGGAGGGAAAGGAGGAAAAAAAAGAGAGTTGTAGGAAAACTAATGTGATGGGAATAAGTGATGAGAGAAAAGAGAGTGAAGGAAGGAAGCTATAAAAACTATAAAGGAGTCGATCAACGATTAATGATTAATGAGACATAGAAGTGGGAGGAAACTTTCGAAAGAGTATATCGATAAAACATTGGGTCAGAAAAAAAAAAGTTTAAGATGAAAGAAAGAGGGGGGAGAAGAGATAAGAGAGAGATGAGAGAAGAAGTCATGAGAGACCGAGAGGATGATTTTGATGAATTGAGAATCCAAAAAGAAGGGAAAAAGTGTGATAAAAGCAGGAGAAAAACACGAAGGAAGAAAAAAGTGAATCGAAGTGAACTATTCGCAGAGGAAGAAAAATTAGAAACATAAAATTAAAGAAGAAGAAGAAGAAGAGTCAGTGGAGAAGAAGGAGAATGATGAAGAATAAAAAGAAGAAATACGTGAATGAGAAAGAAAATGAAAGCGAGAAAAATCTAATCCAGGCTTTAGATAAGTTGGGCTTGATATCAGTTCCCAGAAGCATCGTCTTGCTTATGTGCGAGATCAGATGGCTTTGTGGAGGAAGTTACCTTTACGGTTGACAGCACCTGAGCAAGACGGGGGATTTTAAATCAACTCAAATATCCGACATACTTCGATAATCTCACTTAATCCCTAACTTCATACAATGATGTCTCCTTCCGTCCTAATCCACCCCGTCTTTCTCTCACGCTTTCTCTATCTCTTTGTCCCTTCTCTCTCAATTTTCTCCATTCTCCGACTCCCTCTCCAGTCACCCTCTCTTTTTTCCTCTATCCTCCTCCTTTCTCCAACCCCCACCTCTTTCTTCTACATGTCCTATATTTCTCTCTTTCTCTCCCACCCCCTTCCTTGTCCCTCCCATTTATTTACTTATCCTGCCTTCTTTCTTTCTCCTTTCTCCCTCTCTAGCTCTCCCTCATCCTCTCCCCTCTCCTCACATTCATGTTCCCTCTCTACTATATCTTTCCTCTCTCTGATCATCTCTCTCTCTTTCTCTTCCTCTTTGTATCCATCTCTATCTCTCTACTTCACTCTATCTCTACATCACCCATTCTGTTTCTTTCTTTCTCCTTTCTCCTTTCTTCTTCTTCATTTTCTTCTTCTTCTTCTTCTTCTTCTTCTTCTTCTTCTTCTTCTTCTTCTTCTTCTTCTTCTTCTTCTTCTTCTTCTCTCTCTTTCAACGCCTTGACGCCCTTGGTTTCCTCCTTTTTATATAATTCAACAAATTTTTCTCAATCTTCTTTTTTTCTTTCCTTTCTTGTCAGTTTGTTTATTATTCTTTTACACATCGCCCTCCCTCCCAATATTGTGAGTCTTTATATCTCACAAACTCCCCCTCTCTCTCCCTCTCTCTTTCTCTTCAGGGAGGCGCTATTTTCAACGACTAGAGACCTGTTCTCTGAGTAGAATGTATACATACCCATATATTCATGAATGCGTTATATTATTTGAAACTCCATTTGAAATGACCTTCATACACACCCGTTGTTACACGGAAAAGGGGTCCTCCGGCCTTGGCAGTGCTCAACAAGTGTTGTGTTGTCCCATAACTGTAAATAACTATATACATGCACGTGTGTGTGATAAATTCATACATACTTCTGTATATGAAATAGATCTGCAGCCTGCGCGATGAAGTTTGAAGTGCGACGTACGTAAAAGTGACCCCTGCCTTTAAAATCCAGAGTTTGCATCTTATAACATGAATGGTAGCAAGGTACCTAAGTTGTAGGTCTGATTGGGGCTTCCTTCTCCTCGCAGATGCCCAAGCTAGCTATGGGGCAGAGGATCTGCTACCATTATTATTATTATTATTATTATTGATGGAAATTATGAGTTTATTTACGCATGGACAATTTATATAGATGTATATTTTAGTATACATTTGATTATTGAAAACAAACAAAAAAGTATGCCTCGAATGAAATTTATTTTCCTGTTGACCTTCTGCAAATCTTCGTATTTTCTGTTTTTTACAATCATTTTATAACAATAAAGTAATTGATTGGATAGAAAATAATTTCTTTTTCGATAAGAAAAAAGTCAGTTTTGTTCATAAACAATCAATGATGCCTACGTTAATTTTCTGTTCCAGTGCTAAGACATCAACAGAAGTAGTTGCAGGCGTAGTGATGTAGATCTGAATACACGGACATAGCAGCTGTTTGCATCAGCGCACGTGAACACACTGACACAAGCTTTGCTTCAACTTATCCCTCTCTTTCTGTTTGCTTTGGTTTGACAAAACCCCGCAACTAACATGAACGTGTATATATATATTTATATATATATATATATATATATATATATATATGTGTGTGTGTGTGTGTGTGTGTGTGTGTGTATTAGTATGTGATTATAAATTGCGTTATATTATATTGAAACTTTTATTTGAAATGATCTTCCGTTATTACACGGAGAATGCATCACTTGGCCTAGACAACGTAAATGATACGAACAATTAGAGAAAATGGGGCTATTGCAAGACACTTTCTCTAATTTTTTATTCTATTTACGTTGTCTAGGCAGAATAATACATTTTCCGTGTGATAATTGAAGATCATTCCAAACAAGAGTTTCAACATAATACAAGCGATTCATAGTCATTCTATCAGATCATATATCTACATCTTAATAACACATACACACGCACACATATATATAGTAGCTTGGCTTCGAAAATGAAGATTTTGTAGGGTTTTCCTGGTCTGTTGCGTACCTACAAATGGACAGCTAGGTTTTCGATGGAGTGATACGAGGTATTCGCCACGATTAGGACTGAGGGTCGAATGCTGTGTGCGCGTAACCAACTCCCATTCTTTAAAACAAGGGTTTGCATTCCATGGTTCATCAAAAGGGGAAGACAGGAGCAAGGTTACAAGTACCTAGTTATATATATATATATATATATATATATATATATATATATATATATATATATATACACGAATATTTGAATGTGTGTGTGTGTACTTGTGTGCGTCAGTACATATTGAGAAAGATAAGTAGACAGGTATGCGTGGGTGGGTTCATGCGAGAGTGTATGTGTGTGGGTCTATTTCTGCTTTCCGTATGTAATTCCCTTTCCGTTCTGTAGATATGATAAGCTGTATTTATTGCTATTCATGGATACGATATACAACCATCGGATAAGATACATGAGATGATAGTTATTCATATGCACAAATATATATATTGATATATATATAGAGGGGGGTCTTTTAAAGGCACCCGTAAGCAGCACGTGGTGGTATTAATAGCGAATCCTGTTGAATCCTCGCCAGAGATGCTAAGCCATCGCACGCGTAACCTAAGCTAAGTAGAAATTTTAGTTCTTGAATTGGATTTCAAGTATTTATTTTTCCCTACTTTTTTCAATATTTCATCGCACATCAAATGGTGTTCACATTATTATTATTATTATTATTATTATTATTATTATTATTATTATTGTTATTGCATGTTCACACCAGTTGTCTGGTGGTTACGGCTGGAAGTTGAGTGACAGCAAGTCTCCACAAGTCTCCACAAGTCTCCAACCTTCCTCTCCATACTCTCATAGTCGACAGCAATACTGCGGTTTACTGTCTCTCACCAGTTGCCCGATGGTTAACACTGAAGGCTGAGTGACAATAAGTCTCCTCAGGTCTTAAGCCTACCTCTCATCTTATCTCATCTCTCTCTCTCATCTATCACAACGATGCTGTGGTTCGTACCTCCACTACCATTCGGGTGTTTTTTCTCTCCCTCCTCCTCTGTTAGGCCACCGTTAACAGCTAGGTCGTAGATGTTATATTTCTAGCACTTTCCTCTGTATTCGTGCGGTTTCTTGCAGTGCTGTGGTCTGCAAAGTCTCAATCCTTCTTTTCATCCCGAGTTACTCCAATCTTACCTTCAGTGTCTTTGTTACGGTTCCGAGTGCACCTATTATCACTGGTACTACCCTGACTCTCATGCTCCATATCTTTCTCAGTTCTTTTGACAGATTCCGGTAATTTCCCAGTTTTCCACTTTCTTTCCTCTTCACTCTATGGTCTGAATGTACAGCCACGTCTATCATTTGGCAGGTTTTCCTCTCTTAGTCAACGATTAGTAGGTACCGGTCAACTAGCTTAGATGGGGTAGTCCGTTTGGATGTCAAAGTGCCAAAGTAATTTGTGGTTTTCACTCTCCAGAGTTACCTCTGGTTTGTGTTGGTACCACTTTTCTGCATGGTTACCTCTTCGTTTACTCAGTTCCTAATGTATCACTGTTGCTACGCTATTGTCTGTGTTTATACTCCTTCTGGGCTAGTTGACTACATTCACTGGTTATGTGGTTTACGGTCTCAGTTAGGCGGCTTTTGTTGTTTGTCTGTGTTCTGTCGATTTTTGTTTTGATAGGTTTTGATGCATTTGTTTTGAGCTGCCATGATGAGCGATTCCGTCTCTCTCGTCTGGTTTTCTTTGTCAATGATCATTCGTGCGTCACATCCTGTATCTGTCTTTTGAATTCTCCGTATATTTTTTTCTGTGCCCATTTTTCTTTCCTTGTTTACTGTGCTGCTCCATTGTCTTCTACTTTTTAGTTGTTCGTTGAACTCTTTCGGGCACTCTTTATGATGTCTTCACTGTTTGTTTGCATATACTTTTCTAGACCTGATTAGGGTTCCATGATTATTCCAAGCCTGGCATCATCAGACTTCCTTTGATTCACCCTATACGAGACTCCTTGTCAGATCAGCGACACCAACAACTTCTTCAAAAATACGAAGATTTTATCAAAGAATTCATCGAATCAAAAGTGGAGTCGTTCATTTATGATGGAATACGCAATTCAGCTGTAAGGTAACGTGATGCCACAGAAACCCAGTGAATTTATTGAATGGGAATGCTATAGATTTATATGAATAAGATATTTTGTCTTATATTTTACATTAATCAAATACGTGTGAACACATGTTGTCCTGAAGCAAAATCATTAGTCGATTTCTCTACCGAAACAAAAGTATTTTCTGTCCTGATGCATCATATGAAACCATCATTTTCTTCGTTTTAGATTTTAGTATTTCATCCATTTTTTTTTTTTTTTTGTCAACCGGCAAAATTCAAATGGCAAAGGGCTGGACATGTCACAAGGATATCCGACAACTGCTAGACATCATGACTCCAACGTGGATCCCCTGAGAAAGTAAGATGGCGTGACGAGCTCGATGAATTCAGAAAGTACTGGCTCTGCGATACCCATTTTAGAGAAGTCTGACGAATCTTAGGGAAGGTCTATGTCCAACGACAGACGCTAAAAGGCTGGTGATGAATATGCTATAATCCTTATCTGGCCAGTTGTTCCAACAAAGAGAAGATATCGAAACATACAAGAGTCATTGAACCAAAGCTGAAATCTTTCTCTGGAATATCTGACGTTTAATTTTTTTTTTTATATTCCTCAAATGAATACAATGTTATGAGATTTTAATAAATAGCATTCAAGATGCGTACAGTGTACATCAGGTACAGGAATGTAGCGTCAAAAAGAATAGTTGTAAACAATCAATGAATAAAACAGTAAAATTTGGCTTTTTTTTAATAAAAACAGAACCAAAAATAGACAAATAAACGGTGTTTTATTCTCATGAATTTTTTTAAATTTGAGCCAAAAAAAAAGAAATACATTTTTTATGTTCTGATAATTACGTAATTCATTTCCAGTCCATTTAGGTACATTAAATCGTTTTCAGGTCAGTAAAGTATATTGAAGTGCTTGCTTATGTATGGTAGTTTTCAGTTTTCAATTTTTCCTGCTTGGTCCCGCGGTTTCTCTACAAAAATAAGAAAAGAACCATTCAGGCACAGACTGTGTACTATACTAAGTAGCGACAACAAACATGAATAATTTTGTATTCAGATATGTGTAGTAACATCTTGAAATAGACAATTATATTACTCTAACGGAAATGCAAGCAAGCAAATGTATTCACAAAGGAAAATTACAATATGGAAAACTACATAACCATAAATATAAGCTTTTTTTCTAAAGACGATGTTGCAATAAAGGGATCATCAGAATATATTGAAAAGAAACTTTAATAGACTCAAGCAAAAGCAAAATTATGGGAAAATGAAATTACGTAAAAACGTAAAAGAAATATATATATATATATATATATATATATATATATATATATATATATATATATATATATATATATATATATATATATATATATGAACCACTTAAGAATGAAATATTTAGTTATCCAGTGAGAAAAGTTTAGAAATTCTAGGCACAATTTTTTTGTGGGATGGGTGTAGCTCGTGAATTGTTTTTAATTATATGTCAGACTCACTATAAATGAACATAAAATGCGTCCAACTAACAAACCTTGAAACATGTAAAGTCTGAAGTATTCTTTTTTTCTTTTTTTTTTTTTTTTTGAAATACGCATCAAAAGAACTCAGCAAGAAATAGTAAAAATATACACATGAGAATGTAAACTCTGAAAGCTATATCATGAAAGGGAAGCAAGAAAATGTAAATAAAATCGTACACATGGCCTTCCACGCTGAAAACATTTATATCATAAAAGTACATGGAAATAATAATGAAAACGAAATTCGGTAGGAAGTGAGATTATAAGTTAAAAAAACAACAACAAGAAACAAACAAACGCAAACATTGAAACAGAAATTATGAAATGAAAGCGTTAACATGAAGGGGGAGGGGAAAGACTATATGCATGGACCTTGACATGTGAACACGTTTTAGCGTCTAAATTTGGAAGACTGGATATTTTGTATGGTTTCACGTGGACTCTTAGTAATTTCCTGCTAGACTGACCGTAAATAATTGTGAAATGAGCCAGGGCATCCACTAACGAACCTTAGAACATGGAAAGTTTGAAAAAGAAAACAACTCTGTAAAAAAAAAACTGAATAAACGTTGTCATTAAAACAAAAAATCATAAAAGAAAAGCCTTAAAAATGTACGCGTGGTCCTCCATTCCATCTAGGCCCCGTACAACTGGAACCTTTTTGAATAGCACATGTACCGCCGATAATTTTATGCTAGTCTGACT
The DNA here is from genome assembly GCA_963457665.1 of Thysanoteuthis rhombus. NCBI lineage: Eukaryota > Metazoa > Mollusca > Cephalopoda > Oegopsida > Thysanoteuthidae > Thysanoteuthis > Thysanoteuthis major. The sequence goes on from OY735223.1 coordinate 44,429,367, forward strand.
GTAAATATCTTTAATATTAAGTCAATGTGTTCATTGACGAACCGTACGGCATGAAAATGTTGAAATATTTATCTTGATAAAGTACGTGGATATAATAAGAAAAATGAAAGACAACCGAAAATATTAAAAAATACACCCGACAAAATGCAAAAATTAAATCAAAAGTTAAGAAATGTTGGAAGCATTAGAATTAAAAGAAAGAAAAAAAAGAAATGAAAGATAAATCTTCCGGGGCTGTAAAGATGAAAGCGAATGGACACTTTAAAGAAAAATAAATATTGAAACAAAAATTATGAAATGTTTGCAAGTATTTTTTTTTTCGAAAGATGCAAATCTGTTGGTTCTATAAATAGATATCAACTTCCGTGCTTTATCGCTTGAAGTGCGTAGACATAAATATAAATGTTGCATAAAAATTACCATCTGCTTCTAAAAATATGCAGATTATTTATTTAAGAAAGATTATGTTTTGTCCAAAATCTTCTGTTCAAGTAATAAAAAAATGGGTGTAAGTTTGAAATTTAATGTATCTGGAGGTAATTTTGTCTGGTAAAAACGATTAGAAATAAGTTGCTGATAAATATTTTTTACCTACTAGTTGAGACAATCCACTTTCGAGAATAAAAATCCCAGGAGTCAGTTTGATCACTGGCAGTCCAGCAACTTCTGCAGGTCAATTTTGTACGGTTTCGAAGCCCAAATTGTATTCAAAAACAGAAATCATTTACAGCGCCAAGCTATGAAACATGTCCTAACTCCAGTTTTTTCTTTCTTTTAGTTATTTGAAGCCGGGAATGAATCGATTGTGTCTAATATTGTTTTCTTTGTATGTAACATGTTACGCTGAATGGAGTCCAGTTTAGCATTATAATTACACTGTGAATAGAGACCCACTGTAAAGATATTGCAAAATCATTCAGCTTATGATATCCACTATGAAAAGATATAAGGATAAGCAAGAGATCTGCTTCCAACATGCAAAATTTCGGCCTACAAAGTGGAACAGAGAGACGAACAGACGGATTTTGAGTTTTATATATTTATAAACAAGATTAAAGAATGGATTTATAAAATAATTATGAATGCATTATATCATTTAAAACTCATTTTGAAATGACCACCCATTATCAAACAGATAATGTGTCACCTGGACTAAACAATGTAAATAGTATAAATTGAAGAAATGGGCTGCTTTTCGTTCTTAGACGTGCATGTTTCATATGTTCTATCCTCATTAGGTGTCCAAAACCCGATAAAGGGGAATGTATCAATAATACATCAATTTCAGTCAGAATCTTTAATTCGATATAGTGTAGAGACATGAACAAGGAATATATTTAAAACCAGGTGATAACAATAAAAATTGATGACGCAGATCAGGAGAAATCAGACAACTACATCTGCCGAAGAAAACAAATCTCTATGAAATCCACTTAGAAATCAAGCGAAGAATCTCACTAGGTAGGCGAGTTTTCAATAAGATTCTGTAAGTGCTAGAATGAAGGATATACAACCCATGCATCCTCCCAATATTCGCCCATTGAGCGGGAACATGGAACCAAGCAAAGGACTGACCCACAAACTGAGAACAATGCAATGAGATCAACATCGTATGGAGGGATCACAAGACAGCACAGTATTTCAGAGGAAAAACAGGAGTTCGAGATATCGTAGAATCCATGAGAAAACTTGAATGGCAATGGGCTGGTTGTGTTACAAGAATGGCAGACAACATAACTCACAACGTGAATCCCCAGAGATCGCATGCCAAACCAGGGCCAACATATTATAAGATGGCGTGACGAACTGGATAAATTCAGAAAGTATTGAATTCGTGACGCCCACGATAGAGAGAATCTTAGGGGTCCATGTTGTACAACGGACGGTAAAAGGCTGATGATGATGATGATGATGATGACAAGACATATATTAGCAAATATATATACATACATAACTGAATATGGCTACGTAAACAACGATATATGTATGAAAGTATATATATATATATATATATATATATATATATATATATATATATATATATATATATTGATTTACAGATACCAACTAATATTGATAAAGACATATTTTTATAAGTGCTCATTTTGGCGCATATTAACGCAAACGTTTACACACATATACGAATACGTATATATATATATATATATATATATATATATATATATATATATATATGTGTGTGTATGCTAATGATAGATAGATAGATAGATAGATCTATTACTCTCTTTCTCTCTCTCTCTCTCTATATATATGTGTGAGTGCGTGTATGTGTGTGTATGAGTGTGTGCGCGTCGATGTTAACGATATGCTTATCATTCGGTGCAGTCAAGTGTGTAAGGGACAGATTCTTATTTCCTGCGTTTAAGTTCTGATAAGCCATGTATATACATATATATATATATATGTATATATATATATATATATATATATATATATATATATATATATATATATATATATATATATATATATATATATATATATATATATATATATACTTATTTATATTCTAATACTTATATAGTTTGAAAAGCAAGAATGTATATATATATATATATATATATATATATATATATATATATATATATATATGTGTGTGTGTGTGTGTGTGTGTGTGTGTGTGTGTATGTATATTTGTGCGCATGTATATTCGGGGGGTACTAAAAAGCATTCCGACTAACGCAGTAAAATTTGTGCTGCTTCAACCAACACCAAACGCCAAAACTTTTCTGGCTGCCTTACAATTTTTTTTTTAAAGTGGAACAATCACGTGCATCGGCATGCTTGTGTTCATTCATAGATGGATGCAATTCGCAATTAACCTATCCATTCATTGGGCCGTTTTCTTCCGACACTTTACACGATTGGGCATTTCATTCACAACCCGACATTCGTGTTCTCATTCACTAAAGATATGCAAAAATAAATGAAATGTCTTTTTGATTAGTCCATTCATAATTTCGAACCTGGAAATTATGAATGAACGCCCCATACCATCTGTCACAATTGAAGCCGCGGAGAGGCAATTAGTTATATGATCAGATCCTTTTAGCTCTTTTCCTTTTTTTTTTTTTTTTTCTCATTCCGAATAGCGGAAGACGTAGCCGGTTTATCATCGATGGTGGTAGCTTGTTCTTCGAATCCTATACCAATGAAGTGTGTTGGGGGTAGATTTGTAAAGATGGCAAAATCTCTGCGTTCAAATGGAAATAAGAAATATTTACGATACTTTACAGTGCATAAGACCCATATTTTTAATGCAGTTCGAATCCTATGCTCTTCGATTTATACACTTGGTGATCCGTGGAATAAAACATGGTAGAAAGTCAATAATGATTGTGGTGAGAAAACCCTTTGTCTCCCCCATCATTTGAATATCCAACAAATATCGTTTTTAGTGGAATTTCGTGGTTTTTTAGGCTTCACTTCCCATAATTCAGTCTTAGTTCGTTTTCTCTTTGACCGACTTGGGCCCGAAACCAGGCTTTGTACTTCAGGCGTTAGTGAAGAACGTGTCATACAGAAAAAAAGCTGCAATAATGCTAGTTTGTTTTTTGAATCCACACTCACCAGTCTTGGACAAAATCAATTGACCAGTCTTTTTAGTAGGTGATCTTCTTCTATAACATAGTTCACCTTTTCCTGCTTTTCAAATAGTTTGCCCGGTCAGCTACTTTTGTCATCTTGTAATCATCACCAGCCTTTTACCGTCCGTCGTTGGACAAAGACCTTCCACAAAATCCACCAGGCCTCTCTATCATTGGCATTCTGAATTTTTTTTAGATGGTCACGCCATCTTTCTGTTGGCCATGTTTCGCATGTGATCTCTAGGGATCCATGTTGTGAGTTTTCATGTCCAGTAGTTGTTTGACATTCATGCGACAAGTCCAGCCTATTGCCTTTCGAGTTTTCTAATAGTTTCTATGATATCTCCGACTCCTATCTTTTCTCTAATATACTGTGCTGTCTTATGATCTCTCCATGTGAGGTTGAGCATGATTCTCTCATGTACTTGTTGCTTGGTTCTCTGTTTGAGGATTAATCTTTCGGTCAGATTCCATGTTTCTACTCCGTAGGAGACTATCGGGAGGATGCATCGGTTGTAGACCCTTCTTTTTGGAACCAGGGGGATTTTCTTGTCCCTGAAAGTCGAGCTTGCTCTACCGAAAGCTTGTTTACTCAGCGTGGTTCTGCTTGATTTCTCTCTCTTTTTCCCCAGGCAGATGTAGTAATCGACTTTCTTCAGCTCTACGTTTTCGATTTCGATGAAATTTGTTTCGCTAAAGTTCATGTGGAGGCCAACTTTATTGCTAACTTCGTTCAGTTCTGCTAGCATTATTTGGAGATCATGAAAGTTTTTAGCAAAAAAATGATATCGTCAGCAAATCTGAGGTTACTAAGATATCTGCTTCCTTTGTGTTTCCAGTCTAGGGTTCTTGAAGGCAAGTCGTGAAGAGTTTAGGTAAGCTGGTATCATTTTGTCTCACTCTAATTGAAAAAGTTTTTGTCTTCTTGAATTAAATCTAAATTCTTGTATTCGGTCAAGGATTTCGATTGGTGGTTTTCCTATTTTTCAACAGTTTTCTTTGTGATTATGATTTTGTCTAAATAATCAACCATAAGAAAAGGTCCACCAACATTGCAGCCATGATCTGTTGGAATATTACTAGTGCAAATTCAACACCAAACGGTAATCAATTGTTATGGTACAATCACAGTTGTGTGTTTATTGTTATTGAATGTTTAAGATTTTTCTTAGACTTCTACTTATGAATGATTCTGATTAGTCTATCTTCGACCAGTATTTATCAGAGCGAACACTTGTTCTGTCGTCGGTAGTGGGGAGATGTTATTCTGTAAGGCTTTGTTTAGACCGGTCGAAATATCACTGTACGGACCTAATTTATTGTGGTGTCTCCTATCGCCACTGGTGCCGCTCAAGATGAAAAATTATTGGTGATGGTACCCAGTCTTTCTGACACACATCTTAACTTATGTTATTTCTGCTACACGGCGGTAGAAAGAGTACGTTTTTTTGTGTGGAAAACTTGTTTTGCTTCCAAACATATATATATAAAAGGACACTTTCACCATGGTACATAGGCCTAAGCGTTTACAAAAAAATTTATCGAATTTTTTCTTGCATAAATGATCCATATTAGAAATGGCCTCTACTGAATTACAAATTAAACTGTCTTACGAGGCAAGATTTTCTGACTGACTTAAGCCTCCGATTTCAAAACGAAACTCTGCTCAAACTGCAGCTGCGCATGAAAGCGAGACTTGGAGCTCAATGTTCATCAACCACGCAACTGTACTCCATTTATACACTCGGCACTCTGCCAATTAATGAGTAGCACGGGTTGGCGTCTTACTAGTAACGAGAGTACCACACAATATTAGGTTTACCAGATGCAAAAATGGAAAAACAGGACAATCTTCACTGATATCAATTGAAATGGGGAACATTCTAAAATATTTTTTTTTAAATCAAGGTGTAAACCTTTATTACGAAAAGAGATACTGAAATAATCATAGAGCAAAGTGAAAATACTACCTATTTAGGCACACCTTTCAGAGTTAAACATTTTTGACAAAATATCTTCGTTTTTCAAGAGATAACTGTAAAAATCAATGCAGGTCATAACCTACGTCTATGTTGCCGTAGAGGGAGACAGCCCCTGCATGTATGCAGGCTCACGTACAGTGAGTGAGATCCAAGTTATTCATGTGAAGCAGTGTAAACCAAAACAAGAGGACATTTTAAGGGGAAAGGAATACATTATATTCCATTTAAAAAGAAGGACATGTCATCCTTTTGGATACCATATGGTAATCCTAAACCATATGGTAACGCTAAACAATATGCTATCATCATCATCATCATCAGTCTTTCAAAGTCCTTTGTTGGACATAGACCTTCCCCAGGATTTGCCACACTTCTCTATCATCGGCGTCGTGGAGCCAGTACTTTCTGGATTTGTCTAGCTCGTCTCTCCATCTAATATTCTACCGGTCTCGATTCCGCATGTGATTTCGGTGGATCCATGTCGTGAGTCACGATGTCCATCGGTTGTCTGCCATTCGTGCAACATGGCCAGCCCACTGCTTTTTAATGGATTCTATGACACCCCTGACTCCTGTCTTTTCCCGGATGTACTATGCTCTCTTGTGGTCTCTCCATGTGAGGCCCAGCATTATTCTTTCATGTGCATGTTGCATAGTTCTCAATTTGCGGATCTGTCTTGGTTAGGTTCCATGTTTCAGCTCCATAAGTGACTATTGGGAGGATGCATTGGTTATATAACATTCTTTTTAGGATTAATGGGATCTTCTTACTTTTGAATGTTGAGCTTGCTCTGCCAAAGGCTTGCCATCCCAGTGTGATTTCTCTGCTTGATTTCTTCTGCTTTTGAGGGTCTCATGGAGATTCGTTGAACTTTTACAATATTGACCTTCATAGAACCAGACTCAATTGGACAGCAGTTGTCCAGGTGATATTTGATATTGTGCAGATTTATAGGCTACTAATTGTTGGCAACCGTTGGCCAACACTGGCACTAAAACTGTCAACATAAATTTCTTCTGTTTTTAACTTGATTCGGCTGAATGGCTGGATGGTTAGTTATGTATGTACAAAATGTTTGTATCGTGCATCCATGCAGTACCAATAGAGCTGGAGGGCTGAGAATTTAATCAGTATGTCCAGAAAAAAACGTTCTTCGTGTTTTTGTTTTTTTAATTTCCCAAATGAGTTTTTTGGACGGGAATTCAAGTTAAAATGTTAATTTGCACTGAATTGTTCCCTTAGTTTGTTTCCGGCAGCGTTCACTCTTTTTCTTTAAAATTTGGACTCCTTTAGTGATTACTGCCCAACAAAAGGCTAGAGAAGTAACATACATTAATCAGCCCTTTTTCAATGTTATTTAATTGATCACCTCAACAAGGCTTGCTGCAAAAATACAATATTCGGTTGCATGATAGTTTCTATTGAGTGACTGATCAGACCTGTAATGCTTTATTTAATAACTTTGATTCTAGGTTAGGATTTAAGTAACATAACCTCCACACTGATAATGTTCAAAATAACTGACAGATCATTCGAAATGGTCGACCACTTAGGATCAAAAATTGTCTTACTCAATAGAGAGACGGTTCTTGACGTAAATGGTCCTCTGCAACGTTCATCATCTTTGGCATCGTTTCGATCCTAAGAGTAAAATTGCCATTAAAGTTTTCTTATGGATTCTATAATATCTCGGACTCCTGTCTTTCCTCGAATAGACTGTGCTATCTGGTGATTTCTCCGTGTGATACTCTCTCGTGCGCGTTGGATAGTTCTCAGTTCAAGGGTCAGTCAATGGGCAGGCCATGTTGCAAGAATGAAAGACAACCGATGGACATCACGTCTCACAACATGATCACATAAGAAACTGAGGCAGACAGAACACAAGATGGAGGGATGAACTCGACAGATCCAGGAGATACTGGCTCGGCGACGCCCATGATAGAGAATTGTAGCGAATCCTGGGGAAGGTCTATGTCCAACGACGGACTGATGATGATGATGATGATGATGATGATGATGATGATGATGATGATGATTAGGTTTCATGGTTCAGGTCTATAAGTGACTACTGGGAGGATGCATCGGTTGCCTATCCTTCTTTTTAGCACTAGCGGAATCTCCTTATTCTTGAAGGTTGAGCTCGCCCGGTCGAAAGCTTGCCAAAATATTTTCAAAAGACTACCATCACCCCATAAGATCTGATATGATCAATAAAAATCCAACTTTCCTAATGTACTTTCTTTTCGCCTTCACATTGAGGAGATGAATAGATAAACTCTGGATCAATATCATAATGATCTGATATTTGTCTGTGGGTATATTTGTATGTTATCGTAACACAAAAGATGTGGCACATTGTTGCCAGAGTATTGTTGGCACAATACCGTTAAAAAGAACTAATCATCAGTACTTTTTTTTAATCATTATTCCTGACGCTCTCTGCCACACGTTGATGGAATATTTTCTTGCAAAAACTATCCTTGCCACTTGTTAAAGGAGTATTCCAATGCAAAAACTATCCCTACCACTTCCTAATACTACTAGTTCTCAAACGCTGATGAAACGTGTAGCAAGGAGTTCGGTTTCAACCAGTAGTATTGAGAAGTGGCAGGAAACATCAGGGAGTGGTAGGGATAAAAGTACCACCCAGTCTAACTTGAAGAATGAAACAATTTCCAGTCCAATTTGTAACTCTATCATAAAAATGTGGAAACCTTGGAACAGTCCCAAAGAGATTCACGAAGAGGTTAGGAGAATTGGAAATCCGAGGAAAGATAGACCACATCATTACTAAAATCAGCTTGAATACGCGTGAGATTGTCCGAGTATTGAGCAAACTTGCGGTCACTTGATCGCCAGTGAAAGCAGTCTGTTACTACCGCTGTGAAAACTTGCAAAAAATGATAATTAGGATAGCCACGATGGGAACTAGAAAAGTTTACAATTACTGGCAATTTGGGGAAGAATTGAAACCACTAAGACGATAGCTTCATCAAAATCAGCACGAATACTGTGTTGGAGTTTTGAGAATTTCTCACCACGACTGGTGTGAAAACTCAACGAGTACAAATAATAATTAAATGATAAACTCGTAAATAGAAGTAAATAATGACCCACCCTTACACAAATAAAGATGCTGATGCACCAGGCAGTCGGCAGTATCTTCCGACATGTCCACACCCTATAAAAGAGACAGTGTAAAAGAAAAAAAGAACGAAAAAATAAACAAACACATTGATGGGCGCTGAAGTCATCATCTTCGTTAGTTCTCTCAAAGATTGTAGCGGTGTAGGGTGGCCGAGAGGTTAGTTATTCTTTCTTTTATTTCTTTCGGTTTTGTTTTGGGTTTTTTTCTTCTCCTCGAACATTCCTTCTGCCTATTTTTCGATGTTCTTCTCTTTTTTATTCTATTTCTTCTCTCTTTTCCTCTTTTTCGTTCTATTTCCAACTCTTTCTCTCCGTCCCTTTCTTTTCCTTTCCTTTTTCTCTCTCTTTCTCTTCATCTCTCTATTTTCTCTCTTTCTCTTCGTCTCTTCAATTTTCTCTCTTTCTCTCTCTCCTCTCTTTCTTTTCCTCTCTGTCTCTTTCGCTCTTTCTTTCTCTCTCACTCAGTCCCTGCTATTTGTTCGTACTACTTTTGGTAATTACGATCGACTTTTTATTATTATTATTAGTAGTAGTAGTAGTTGTAGTGTTGTTGTTGTTATTATCATTGTTATTATTAGTAGTAATAGTAGAACTAAACTTTTTTTTTCATTTTCATTTTTACAATCATTATTGGTATTTCTACTTGTTGAGTTTTCACACCAACAGAGTAAAAGAAGAAGAGGAAGAATTCAATTCTACCCCTGCATTCAATGAAACAACACTGAATTGACCTCCCCGGGGTGAAAGCCTAGACGAAGCAGAGATGCTTATTCAACAGAATCTCCCTCTTGGCCTCACCAATGTTGTAAGACATAGTACGGTACGTTTGACTTCAGTTTGGCTGCAGGAGCTGTCGGAAGAACGACAAAATTGGTATCCAACCACCGTAAGGAAACTCCACTCCCGGATTTTAAATCAGAATCGTCTTTCTCCTAGACTGGTTGCTTTCCAGATGATAGAGAGCTATGCTTTTCATTCATCCATGCTTAATAGGAGAAGGGATGGATTTATTTGTTTACCGAGGGTATTAGTGCAAAGTGACTGTAATAAGCCTCAATCAGAGTTTGAACTCGGCTCGCTAATTCAATTGTTCACACCGTTAACCGTCACACAACTCGCACCTCCAGAAATCAGGAAACTAACCGAATAATGGATAGCCCTGTTGTCTCAAAGAGAGAAAGAAATGGTGGACAGCCATTTTTTTTTCCTTCATTCAACAGTATTTGATTTGCACTTCGCGCCTCCTAGATCTGCCAGCAGTGCCGGACCCGTCGGCAGCCGGACCCGTTAGCGTCTGTTAACAGATTACAGTTTGACTCTGTAGGGTTGCCCTCTGTGCTTTGTTCAGCGAAGGAACAAGAAACCAGTTTGTTAGGCTTTTGTTATAGTTTTATATAAAGTTGTGCGTTTGTAAAAAAAAAAAAAAGAAAAAAAAAGTGAACAGTTTCGCTAAGCCAAGAATTCGGGATATATTTAGAAAACCATTCTCATTTATCATTTGATTTCACCCTCTTACACACACACGGATGCACACACACACACGCACACACATGAACATACTGGCTTGCGTATGCACGCGCACACACACATTCTCGAACATACGGACATATAGGTAGATGAGATGAACAGAGACAGAGAGAAGAAAGTTCATATTGGCATTGCATATATATATATATATATATATATATATATATATATATACGTACATATATCGGCGATGTAGCTTTCAGCGGTTCCAGTTACTCGTGATCAAACCTAGACATGAATAATTTATAAATCCTGCTTAATAATGCTCCCAATGTGCAACAGTCGTAATGCTGGCAATTCAGGTGTACTAAGAAGGGGTTTAGCACTATCCGCGATTTCATTTATCTTTTCCAGGTTTTTGTAGTATATCCCCATGCGGATAAGGGGGACTGTAAGAAAAAATGAGTTTAATAGAACATTATTTATCTCGTCAGGAAAAATATAAGTAAATATCAGAGTATACTGAAAGATATTTTATTAATGACCAATATACTCAAACGAAATAGAACATTCATGAAAAGGATCCGTTAAATACGAAATTCGTTATACCAGGACCTATTAAATCAAGGTTATTCTTCCATCTCCCTCTTCCTCTATATATATATATATATATATATATGTGTGTGTGTGTGTGTGTGTGTGTGTGTGCGCGCGCGCGCGCGTGCAGGGGGTAAATATATTTATACGTATCCATATAATGTATGTAAATATATGTATAGACTGTGAATCGATATTGTCGTAGGTTGATATATATTTCAAATACGTATCCATAGATATTGCATACACAAACACACATATATAAACGTATATATATATATATATATACATACATATATATATGTGTGTGTGTGTGCGCATGTGTGTGTGCGTGTGTATGTATATGTACTATAAAATCTGTTTAACAATATCAGTTTCTATGAAAATGTACGCCCACCCACGCGCACGTGTGTGTGTGTGTGTGATATCATATATAGATTTATTCTATTGATGTCGATCGTCCGACCAACCCGAACCTTTTTAATGACCTTGGGGATCGGCTCGCTGGACATGACATAACGATGGATAAATGAGAGAAGTAGGAAGTAGAAAATGGAGAGAGGCAGAAAGGGCGAAGGATAAGGTAAGAGGGTCAAAGGGAGAGAGATTCAAGAGAGGAAGAAAAAGAGGGGGAAAACAGGAAGAACAATGCATAGACATTATGCGCAGCAATTGTTTTACCTTTTCCATTGTTTTATTTTATTTATTTATTTTCTTTTTTTCGGTCGGCTTTTTTCATCCCTTTCTGTTTGCTTATATCGGAGAAGGCATAAAACTCCGTGGGGCATTTCTCGGATCATTTCTGACTAAAACAAACGCCTTTGTTTTATTTCATTCTCCTGTCTTTATTCTAACCATATGTGCTTGTGCCCTTACGTTCGATCATTTCCAATGCAACCTTTTTCTTTGCAGTTATACAATCTATTGTGAAACCCGTTTCCTCAGGACCACCGATGTAGCAGGAAACTGCTACATACAGTAACAAATACTTACATCAGAAAAGTACATAGGAAAGAAAATACGGACAAGAGGGGTCTGAGTTCCAATCTTACCGCAAGCTTATTCCTTATTTCAGATCTGCGTTATCTGCTGTGGAGTGACGTGTGTATTGGAATATGAGAAAGCGCTCCAAGAAATTATTCCACATTCCAGAATCAAGAACATTTGACATCGACCCAAATGATATGATAAATAAATGAAGATACAAACCAGGAAAATTGCTCAACCATATCACACACATATCTCGGAATTTTTGAGATGAGGTATTATTATTATTTCTATGGACACATAGCGCAGTGGTTACAGCATGAGACAAATTATTGTAAAGTAATCTGATGGTTCTAAGTTCGATCCTAGTGTGAGACAATATAACAATACTACTAACGCTAAGAGGGGAGTACGGTCAATATACCCCCGTCGGATAAATAAAGGGTTCGGTTCGTTACTTCCCCAAATCTACCAGATGATACCTGACGAAGGCCGTAGAGTGCAACGGCTGAAACGTTGTATGAAAAACAACCAAGATGAGGATGGTCCGAATATCAATAGAAATCATATCATGCACATTGGAAAAATTTTATGTTCGCAGGCATCGCTACTACAACTATTACTACTACTACTAATACTACTGTTACAAATACTACTGCTATTACTACTCATTTAGGCTGTATGTTATCTTCTCTTTAATCATATAGTGATAATACCTTTACATAGAAACTGATGAATCTGTGAAATAAGAAGGTTAGCATTAGACCTACAATGATTCGCGCATTAAGAATTGTACAAAAAATATATTAGAATCAAGATTAGATTAACTGGAAATATCTAGAACGGCTGAAACTGTAGGGACCATATCAGTGCTAGGACTGAGATATACAGAGAGGGGCTACTGATCTGAAGAGACTTGCTGTCACTTAATCTCCTGATATAACTACCAAACATCATCGGTGAATATGTACAAGTATGGGATGTAGTCGTGATATTAATAAGGATAGTGAGGAAGGTTTTGAAAATATAATACTCCGTTGGAAGATATGAGGTTGTGGTGACATTCTATGTCAAAATCACCACGAATTATCAATAATGTGCCCTGGTCAAAACTGGTACGCAAGCCCGTAAGTAATACAAGTGACGCTACTAACACACCTAAACAACACTAGTACATAAGGACTTTCAAGTACGATACTTTATCTATTTTTATGTTTGAATGACTAAATTAATTCGCTTCCCTTAAAATCCAGATTCAGCTGCGTTTCCTTGGAATAACCACATGTTCCAAGTTACCGTAATATCAAAATATATGACCATCTCCTTCGTCATTACTAGAGGCCTATTCTTAATGAAATATAACATCATGGAGAACATCTGTACCTCTATAAGGTGAATACAGAAGATACTCGAAGACTTCATATCTTAATTCTCTGAGCTCTGCCTAAGTCAACTGAGGGATGTGGACTCTGGCAATGTCATGGAGGATTTAATTCAGTATACGTGGGACTAAATTTGATAATTTTCAAACCTTTCCTATTGCATTGAGCTATAGGGATATGGTCGATGTTGCTGAAAGTCCTCAAACCATTGCTCGTGGGTCGTTGGTCACTTATAATGATGAATCTTCATCAATAGAAACAGGCTTGATCCTCCCAAAAGGTTTATTATTATATATAAAAATATATCTAGAACTAAATCTATCGGTTTGTTGTAAGAGGACTACCAGAGAGAGAAAGCAAAAACAATACTCAATACATGTATACAGTCGTAACATGCATTCAAAGTTGTCCAGTTTTTATCAGGAATCAGAAACAATGAAAACAATATTTGGTGATTCGGTAGATATGGATTCTACTTAGAAACATTTACAATTATTTAAAGATGGAGCAAAATTTATTTTGAATGTTTGCAAGCGTTTCATTTTGTTAAATTTTTCTTCCAACTACGAAAGGAATTGTAAAATTAGTATTTTTCCTAATAAAACTGTTACATGCCCATTTCACTGGGATTGGTTACAACATTCCATTGGAAGGCAAAACGAAATATCCAACCGAATATTCAAGAACTTTGAAGAACTTCAAGAGCTGAACAGCTCGAATCATCACCTTAACAACAGCTTGAACAGCATTATGTCTTAATTTGAAATCTTGAACGCTTGAAGATTTGTGTAAGTCCTTGTTGTTAAAGGCTCAATATCCAATAACAACGAAATTACATTGAATTTGCATAAATGCGATTACATTAGTAAATTTTTCACTTTTATAATTACTCTCTATGATTTAAAAATAACAGCATTTTATGTGCCATAAGTTAATAGAGGGGATTTTGTCCAACTTTGCGATGATGTTCCCCTATTTTTTTCACATTTACGAAATTATATACGGGTAGATGTTGCTATGTTTCAAAGGTAAATAGTTTAATATTACTAAAACCGAGGTATCATTTTCAACGCAAATTTTAGATATGATTCTGTTTGCTTTAATGTCCATCTGTGATTGTCGAACTTTTGGTTTCTTATCACGTGTTTTGGGGCGGATCAGTACCGAGTTCGTTCTCGGCCGGACTGAAACAACAGGAAGAGATCCCCCCTTCTCAACCTCGACCCCTTGCTAAAGAAATCACAGTTTACACAATAAATAGGAAGTCTGCAGATTATAAGAATAGCAGAGGTATTTCTTTTGTCATATTGTTGCACGTCGTCGGCTTTTTGTTTGACAACGTCTAATTAAGAAGAATTGTCAACGAAACGGGAACAAGAAGAAAGTGACAAAAAGGTTGGGCCTTTTAAAGTCAAATCGGCACCAGAGAAGTACTTTTGCCTTTTGAGAGCACCACAGGTTAACTAGACGCCCTTGGGGCAAGACGGGTCGCTGTAGACAGTATAGAAGAAGAAAAGCGAAGGGGATAGAGTAGCAGTCATAGATGTCGACAGAGATAGACATATGCACTCAAATGAGTTTATATGCATTGTGGGGTCGGGGAAATGGTTATACGCACAGGAAACGTAATCGTCGACCCAGGTTCGAATTCCAGCTGAAGCACTAAGAGCCTAAAGTTGAAGAATAATCCAAATCACCATGCACTCTGGCCAATCGCCAGACATCTTGAAAGAGTTTCTTGTTACTGGCATGCCATAGTCAATGGAGGCGGGAGTGAATGAGTGAACACGTGGACAAAATCATTCTTCCATTATTAGCTCACCTGTCAAGGTTGTGAAGAGATGTTCGCCCCAAATTCAACCTTGTCTAAGAACAAACAATATGCATCTATGTTCGCTCGATAGATAGATGTATAGATGCACCAGAAAAAAAGGATAATAGATAAAAGTTTGCTAAAAAAAAAGAAGAGATATGAGCTGACTAAGATAGATGGATAGATAAAATTTCAAGACTAAGAACTCATTATATTAGTACACTGATTTACTTAACAAAAGCGAACTATTTTGCAAGACGTTCTTCGCCTTATCTATCTATCTATTTATCAATGTGTGTGTGATATACCGTTCTATAAAATATGCAGCCCATCTTTGCATTGAAGATGTAGGTATTTACTGAGCTTAGCTTAGGCTGACGTGTGTCAGAAATAGAGAGAATGTTTGGTAGGAATATTGCGTTTTGCCCAATTTCTCAATCAGGGAGTGCTTACATGCCAGGAAAATCAGCAATCAAAATTTTCACCTTGACCTGAGGACTGACCAGTGGCGTCAGT
The DNA here is from genome assembly GCA_963457665.1 of Thysanoteuthis rhombus. Taxonomy (NCBI): domain Eukaryota; kingdom Metazoa; phylum Mollusca; class Cephalopoda; order Oegopsida; family Thysanoteuthidae; genus Thysanoteuthis; species Thysanoteuthis major. The sequence continues at coordinate 44,444,866 of OY735223.1, forward strand.
TTGAAAATCGCAACTGCCTCAACAATTTTGTATATATTGTGCTTATGTTGGAAAATGTTGGCCAATGGTATATACAGATTTTTACTTAGTAATGTAGATAGCAATGAATTCTGGTATTTACGTAAATAAGAGGGTAGAAAAGAAAATTCAATGCCTACATTTAATTACATACCGACATATGAGTGGGCGGTTTAAAGCAGAATCAACACGTTTAAGTATATATATATATATATATATATATATATATATATATATATATATATATATATATATATATGCATGCACGTATGTGTATGTGTATATGTGTGTATCTTACCCCCGCTATTTGGAAGTACAGCGTTCCTATGAAAAAATCTTTTGTAAGCCGCAAGAAGCAATTAACATTAATTTATATGGAAAAAGGAATTGAATGTTGCCAGACCCAAAAATGGTGATGATGGTATGTTAGGCGTACAAGTGGGTGGTTAGGGTGGTGAGAGGTAGAGGAGACTGGAATGTGGAAGAAAAAGGGTGAGTAGGTGCGCGCTGCCTCCATAATGACAAGCCACAAAACAAACACTGAGGAATATTTTTGCTTTTGAACATTTTTGAAAAATTGGATAAGTGGCGTTAAACGATCTTCCAAAAAGTGGGTTGGTACCTGTATACGGCACGCGCAGTAGCGCCGTGCCCTTAATATGACCAACTTTAGTTTTTATATGGAGCCATGATTTTAATTTTGTAGTAATTCTTGCAAAGCTTCAATCAATTTTGATAAAATCTACGCCATCTTGTAGAGTATTTTATTCTGAATAAGCTTTTGTAAAAATACAAGTCACGAAAATTGCCCGAAAGAAACACTAGATACAAAGTCTTGGTAATCTTTTAAAATTCTCCTTCTACTTTTGGCTGAAAAAATTGCTGTTAGAGATTAATACATGCATAAACTGCAGAACGGAATTTGACGAAACTTTGTAGGTATATAAAACATTATCTTGCGGATTTCATGGGATACAATCTACCCTAGGAAATACTGCTCGAATTCTTTGCAGGTTACCAAAGTTCTTGATCCGGTAACGGCCATAGCGGAACGTTGATCGTTTATTTTCCCATTCATTCAATCACTAGATTTGGGATCATTGTCTGGCTTAAGTATCCAATGTCGTGTCATGCGGAGATTTAAGTCGAATTTCCAGATAATCTTTAAGAATATCCCGATAGTGTTTTTCTTTATGGTTTCTCCGATCTGCACATGTTGACAAGCACATTTAGCACAAAACCAACCCATAGAACTTCCTCCATGGTTCACTGTCAAGATGGCAATCTTCAGGAAATAACTTTCGTTCTCTTTCCACCACACGTATCGCTTGCTTGAATTACTGAAAAGTTCCAGCATTGTCTCATTAGAAGACTTTACCAAAAATGTTTTATCATTGTTTAGATGCTCTTTGGCAAATTTAATCGAGCTTTCAAGCTCATTGGGTGCTGGAGGGATGTCTCCCTTGGTCAATTACCTTTCAGTCCCACACAATGTGATATATTCTTTGCTCTAACAAACAAATTATTTGTCATATCTCCCATCTATGAATCTTTACTGAAGTCCCTGACAATATTGTACGTATCTTGGTGAAACCTTACGAAGACGATCAACATGCAGAATATTTTTCACGTCACCAATCATCTTGAATTTCTTCAATATGGACTGTACCATCGATTTGGCGACGCTCAGCTCCTAGTAAATAGTGTCATACCCCTTTCTTGCATTGTGTTTATTAACAATTAATTCCCTCAGATTGACACTGAACTCATTTGTCACGGCCATAGAGGAATATGTTCAAGATAATTGCCGTATAAATAATGTGATGCTTCAAAAAAGAGGCTCAACGATGCAATGTTGTATGTTTCTCAAAACATTAACCAGGTGAGTTATACGAGTATGTCAAATGGTTCTTTGAAGATAGAATATAAATTATATTCAAAATATTCACTGGAATTATAATGATTTATATTAATTGTAATAATAACATTTGTTGTTGTTGTTGTTGTTTTGTTTGGTTTGTTTTGTTTTTCAAATATCGTTACATAACTCCTTCAATAATAAACGTATTCACTTAATATTTTGTGTGTATCATTGACTATACCGTATCTTAGTTATGGTATAATTTGAACCTAGTAGATCACGTATGTACTAATACTTACTTCTCCCACTGTAGATTCCTCGAAACTATTTCCATGGCTCTGACCACGATTAGTAATACTGTCACCTTCATATTCCATAATTTTTTTTAGTTCTCTGGCAATATCTGGATATAGGTTTTTCACTTTCTCTCAACTCCACCATCTGTTCTGCCGGAACAGCAGAATCCATTATCTGATATGTTCATTTCTTCATGTACACAACAACCAAATCTGTCCTGGATTTGAGTCATCTCAGAATGCCAGAGGATTTCATTTGTTTTTTTTCTCCAGGACAGATTCTGCTCAATGCATGTATCATTGTTTCTTTCTTTCTTTCTTGGTGGGGTTGTTTACTATTGTTAGTAGTAGTACTTTGAGGAATATACAAAAACTGTTATTTCAGTATTTCAATGTATATATTTGTGTATTAGTACGTGTAAATTATATAGGTTAAATTGAACTTGAATCTTATACGTCTCTCTCTCTCTCTCTCTCTCTATATATATATATATATATATATATATATATATATATATAGAGAGAGAGAGAGAGAGAGAGCATATATATATATATATATATATATATATATATATATATATATATATATATATATATATATATATATATATATATATACCGTTCTGACGTTAACTTTGAAAGTAATTAGATTGAAACTAAAAATAATCTGCCACTCTTGATAAATGGTTGAACCAAGAAACACGTGTCGGGTGATTTCTTTCCCAAATTTTTAGTATATATATATATATATATATATATATATATATATATATATATGTTAAAAGTGTCGGCATGGTAGGAATAGTTACAAGACAAGGATAAACTGCTATAAAAATGGCAGACGATAACAAACGTTATTCTTTGCGGCTTGGGCGTCTCGTTTTCGATTGCGAGATTTCCCTGAGATATCGCGTCACTCCTTGTTGACATGGCGCCCTGAGATTTCGAGCTAAGTGTGTGTGGGTAGTTCGGCGGCCGAGAAAACAAAAAGAGCTAAAATACAAAAATGATAATAGGAAAAGAATGATAGAAAAGACGAAAAGGATAGGGCAACTTGCCAAGGATTTAGAAAGACGTATTTGTACAAATGAACACAAGAAGAAAGAAAAAAAGGAACGAAAAAAAAAACAAAGAAAGAAAGAAAGAAAGAGAGAAAGAAAGAGTGAAAAATAGAAAGAAAGGGAGGGAATATCAATCAAAACAGAGAAAAAGCAAAAAAAATGAATAAAAACAAGAAAAGAACAAAAGAAATATCAATTGAAATGGAATTAAAGGAAGAAAAATGAATAAAAGCAAAAAGAAAGAAAGTGTCAATGAAAATGAAGAGATGAAAGAAAGAAAACTTTTGAAATAGAGGAGGCAGAAAAATTTTCAAAATAATGTTGAAAATCGAATGATGCGTAGAGGAAAATCGGAGCAGAGAGAAACAGATAAAAAGAAAGAAAGTTGTTACAGTGTGAAAAAGACTGGGTGTCTGGAAGACAAAAAAGAAGAAAATGATTGTTTCAAGTACATGTAAAAGAGTGAGATAGGTAGGAACCTGGGAGTTGGGTAACATGATTGATGTGAAATAACGGCAATATATTGATTAGGAACGAAAGAGAAGCACAATTTGGATCACAAGAGAAAAAAAAAATTTTAAAATAGAAAAAAAAAAATGGTACCCCCAAAATTTGAAAGAAAAAAAAAGAATGGTTCTTTTGTTCAAAAACGGACGGTGTTGTTCCTGAAATAAACTCATTAAGTCGCCGGTTAGTCAAGCTACAAGTTGTCGACACCGAACGGCATATCTGAAACGCACGTGCTGTGCCGGCTGAGCGATGGCTGTGTGGTTAAAGAACCCAAATAGAAAACAAATGTCGAAGTAGTTGAACGAAGAGCGATAGGGATCTTGATCCATTTCCGTAATAAAGCTACAACATCGATTTTCTGGCAACTGATTATCTGATAACAGTTTCAATCCGGAGAAAATTACGAGCGGGCAATTAAATTTCTTCACACTAGTTCATTGAGTGGCCAAGGGTCAAAGCAGGTAAAATAACCTCACCTCGATGGTATTTACAGGAGATAACTCTAAGAATCTTTGCCGTAATCATCCCCCCTTTTAACGTCCGTCGTTTTTTTTCCAAAATTCACCATACCTCTTAATCGTGGGAGTGGCAGAGCAAGAATTTTCTTAACTTTTCGAATTTGTCAAGCCATCTCATTTCTGCCTGCTTCAATCATGGATATGATTTCTGAGGATATGGTTCGCACGACCTAAAGTATTCCTAAGAATAATGGTTTTCTAAGCTGCGACCCAGCATCTACAAATCATTCAACTTCAAATGACCAGAATCATCATCATCATCATCATCAGTCTTTCAACATCCGTCGTTGGATACAGACCTTCCTCAGGATTCGCTGCACTTCTCTATCATGAGCGTCACGGGGTCAGAACTCTCTGAATTTGTCTAGCTCGTCTCTCCGTCTAATATTCTGTCGGCCTCAGTTCTGCATGTGGTCTCGGGGGATCCATGTCGTGAGTCGTGATGTCCATCGGTTGTCTGCCATTCGTGCAACATGGCCAGCCCACTGCCATTTGAGCTTTTTGATGGATTCTATGATGTCCCTGACTCCTGTCTTTTCCCAGGTGTACCGTGCTGTCTCGTGAGGCCTAGCATAATTTAAATACCTCAACATCATGAAGTAATTGCCCATTGTGGAACAACAAATAATCCTGGCCATTTTCCTCTTCTGTTCATTTCTTTGATTGATAACGAATAGATATAATCCGTTTTTATTGGAGGTTTTCCAAACTTTAACAACAATGTTGCCTACCTAATTTCTCAAGTACGATTTCAAATTAAGACATAGATTGAGAAACGACCAATAATTATGTCAGTCCGTCTCTTCAATACCTTCTGAGTAATTGTATAATACAAGAAAAATCGTGAAATTGTCACGTAAGGAGTGGTCGTATTTCAAAGGCAGAGCACTTTGGTCGTTTAAATATTATACCTACATCTGTTTCATATATATAATCAAACTGTATCATTTACGTTTATTTATTGCAATAACCATTCAAACACCATAGCCATCAAAGATGGCGAAGGGGGTCTATCCTTTTTACATGTGTATATATTCATTTTTGATTGTTCATTTGTTCCAGCGCTTCTGACCATACCGTTTTGTTACTACCGATTGGAACATCGGCATCAGTATTCCACTAAACCCCTCTAGAAAAAGAAATTATTTTCACTTTTAGACAAAAAGTTGTTTTTTGTTTTTTTTTGTGAATCTTATTCTGGCGGCGTTATTTACTTGGGTGTTGCTGCAATCCTGACCACACCCCTTTGTCCACAGATTTGAAAATTGGCAACATCTCTCCACTGTTATGTGTTGGACCGTCCACGTATATTCTTTTTCAATTCATGGAGAAAAAGCTGATGTATATTATTGAATTATCGTTTTGTGACCGCCATTGGTCCCGTAAAATCGATGGTCCAGCTCTGTTTTGGAACACATTTAGCCGGAAAATTGGTGGCGCACAATTTATCCCTGTAAAATGCGTAGTGGACACGCACACGCACAAATAAACACATGAAATGTGTGTAATGGGGGTTCTCAGTTGGCCCCATGTGTTGAAAGCATGGAAAGTCAAGGGGCGGAATTATGTTGAACATAGTTCTGTGATCTCTTCTGTTTTTATTGAGTTTTGATTCATTTTACTATTGCGTTTATTTCTAATGAGTATGTTGTTTAATTATACTTACTGATCACAAATTTTGTTTTTGACCCTCTTTGTGACTTTTTGAACCTTTCTATGTTGTTTAAACACCGTCATCTGTTCATGTACATCAAAATAAAGATTACCCAACTATTGATCGAATAAGTAAATAAACCAAAATGAGAACTACATCAAAGGCAACTGAAAACAAAGCAATAATTAAATGAAATTTCAATAACTATGAGAAGATCTATTCCGACTTAAGTCGTTTTGTTTCAAAGTTTACATCAAATTTGAAATACATGGAAGAAAATCAATTCACTAAAATAATTCAACTCAAAGAATAAATTTAATTTCTGAATTTTTTTAATTCCATAGTTGGTTTTTTGTCCGTCCTTTTTGGGCTGAGATGCAGATGAGTTGACCGTGCGCTGAGTTATCCTTTGTGTCCAGTAGTCGGGCGCGGAGATGTCGGCGTTCAAATTTCGACGCAATGTAGACGTGCACGAAGAAGATGGGTCACGGGTTGGAAGATTCTTATGCTTGTGTAACGTTTATTCATTATTTGAATTTGAAAATTCTAATAATTCGTTGCGATTCTTTTCGATCTCAAGAAATTCTCTTTGAGTGCTGTCAAAAATTTACTTTTCTCGTATAACTTGCAAGTATACTTTTAGTGGCTGTATTTGTTTTCAAACACAGTACCACTAATAAGTAGTAAAATATGGTATCAGTTTTTGTTGTCTTTAGTATATTCAGAATTGCTATTCATTAAAGTTTTTTTTTGTTTTGTGTTTTCAACTTTATTTTATAACTATTAATACCGTCTTCATAAATCGCTACTTATATTATATTACAAATGACAAACTGAAAAGTACGGAAGGCAACTGGGGAAAGAAAGAAAGAAAAAAGGAAAGAACAAAAGAAAGAAAGAAAGAAAGAAAGAAAGGAAGAAAGAAAGAAAGAAAGAAAAAAAGAAAGAAAGAAAGAAGGAAAAAAGAAAGAAGGAAAAAAAAGAAAGAGAAAAGGAAAGACATCAAAGCAAGAAGGAAGTAAAGAATTTAAAAGGCAGCAAGACAAGAAGGAGGAAGAAAGAAAAAAATAAATAAACAAGGAAAGGAAAGAAAGAAGAAAGGAAGGAGCGAAGAGAGAAAGAAAGGCAACAAAGCAAGAAGATGAATTCATAGAGGCGCCTCAAGGAACCCTAGAAAACTCATAATAAACAGATGCATCATCAGTTTAACGAATGTGACCCACTGAAGTGATTGAAAGAGTTGCAACTCAAGATATATAGCAAAAATTGGTATACGCGTACTCATAAGTGGGTCCCAAGATTTTGAATCGACGCTGATAAGAGAGAAAGATATTTGGAGGTGGTGGTTTTGGGGAGATAAGGAGAGAAAAAAATGACATTAAATCAGTTCACATGAAATCTCGGAATGTGGCACCGGGTTCCGGGTTTAATATTGCGTGAACGGAGGGTAAACGTCTTCATCTCAGGAAACTGGGCACAGTTATCTCAGAGATTATAATCTGCCTGGGAGGGATACTTGAGGGTAACTGTCCTTAATGGTACGTGGGAGGCTATAATTGTGATGGATATGTTACAGTAGGATTGGGAAATTCGTGATTTCGAGATATCTCCAGGGATTTTGTGAAATCCCTAAAAATATCAGTAACTTCATGAAATCTCTAGTTTTACAATTCGTTGTCGTAATGGTTTTTTTAAAAAGCTTGTAATGATAATCATTCCTAATGTAATGAGTTCGATCCTCACCGGGAACCCTCACTACTGCGGCCTTGTGTCAAAATAAGCTGTATATAAACTGTAGTAGAATAAACTTGATATCTGCTAACCTTGTTAATAATTACTACAGTGATGGTGAAACTATGGATTTCATGAAATTACTGAAATAGTTCAGGGATTTCATGAAATTACTGAAATAGTTCAGGGATTTCACAAAATCCCTATGTATTTCCCGAAATCACTAGTTCCACAATCTTCTTGTAAGAGATACATTCGTAAGCAAGATTAGAAACGAGGCCTGATAGACTATCGGAAAGAGAAAAAAAGCCAACAAGGCGGTCATGTAGTGCTAAAAAAAAGAAGATGGGAAATGCGAGGCTGCCCACTTCCAAAGGGAGAGAGACCTTCAACTCCCCTAACGAAAACAATTTTTGAAATTTAAGCTATTTCAGAGACGTTTGGGAACCATATGGGATGAGTATTTGGACATATCCTGGCTAATTTTGTTATCAGAGTATTGCCCAAATACAGAATTTTATAGAAAATTGATAGTGAATGAACAACGTTGCCATTGACAAAATATCAAGGGAACGACGTTCTCACGCGTTCCCACAGCATTACTCTACTGCGGTAGGGATAGAAATAGCCCCTTACTAAGGGTTTTGATATCTTGAGTCAGAATCGTTGAAATTTGATAATTGACTGAGTTTGAACCCAACAAGAGCTTCTCTTCTTCGTTTTCAAAAACTTTTGTTGATCAGGATTTAATGGTGATTCTCTCTCTATCTTTCTCTATCTGTTTTTCTCTCTTTCTCATTCTTAAGATCTGTATTTTGTCTGTTTTCTTCCTATCTTCCCCTTCTTCCTTTCCATTCTCAATACAGTTTTATTTCTATATCTTTTATCTCTCTTTTCCAACTATTCTCAAACTTTTTCCCTTTCTTCCTCTTTCCTCTCTATATCTCCACCTCTCTATGCTTCACTCATTCTTCTTACCATTTTCTTCCTGGTTCTCCTTCTCATTCTTTTCCTCTTTTCCTATCTGTTTTTCTATTTCATTTTTTTCCTTTGCTTTCTCTCTCTCTTATCATTTATTCCCATTCTCTCCACCCTTCCTTTTTATTTTCTATTTGACGAAAGCTTCTATTCGTATAAATTCATTGCATCATAATTCAGTCATCAAAGTATTTTTACTGTTTTTCTACGAGCAGACCACTTTATAGTGAAATAAATATGCGTATTCTCTCACACAATGGTTTCGAATCTTGGGTTCCGACAAATAGCCCTCAGGGGTCTGCAGCAAAGTCCCTCTGACCCTGATATCGGAAATCCTGTGACAGAGAAACATCATAATCCATCACACAGCTATTAAAAACATAACTATTGTATACAGACCTATACCCAATATTAAAAATTTAGCAGATGTAATCCATTTGGAATAAATATGATTTTTAAAGGTAAAAAATTGTTTGTTATTATTGTTCATTGATTACCGTCTACAGACAAAATGCTAAAAAATAGGGTCCACCAGAATATTTCCTGTATGGAAAGGGCCCCTGAGTTTCAAAAGTTTGGGAACCACAGCTCAAGAAAGAGGCTACTTCCTGATTGAGGTGACTTATATACCCTCCACCTTTGGAACTCTACTGTAACGTAACCCTGTTCTTATTTCCCACATGATCATGTGACAGCCAATCTAGTTAAATGCATCTGAATTTTCCAGAGTTTAATCTGAAAATATCATTCATTTACAAGAAACACATGATGAAGCCATTGTCAGGGGAAGTAATTGTGCATGAATCTGAACCAAAATTCAACCAGTTCTTTCGTAGTCTATTGTCTGTCCTCCAATAAAATCTCATCTTTATTAGGTAGAACCTTTGGAGATATCGTGAGGCCAGTGATGGTTTCAGGACGATGTGGCTTTCTTTACTCAGCAAGGTGGGAATCGGGAAAAAAAAATCCACGAATAAAAATGGAATCGCCTGTATCGCAAAGGATACAGAGAATAAAATTGTCTGATTGGCTCGCATTGGTGGGAATGAGCCGAAGTAATCGGAATATTAGAGATTACTTATTCTATTTTCAACAATTTCTCTGTAAAAATCAAATCCCCCGCCTCGATTCCATTCCTTGGGAAGGCCATAGAATTGATCTACCGTATCATTGTAGTGACAATAAAAGCAACACCAATACTGGGATCAATAGTGCTAAGAACTTTCGGAATGATTCTAATTCTTCCCCAAAATCACAGGGGATATCTTTAGATCGTAGGATAGATCGGCCGAAACGTTGTTTTAATAATAATAATAATAATAATAATAATAATAATAATAATAATAATAATAGTAATTATAATAATAATAATATTAATAATAACAACAACAAACTCAATGAGATTATTTGACTGAACAACTCTTAGAACGATTTCGACTCTTCTCAAAATTACAGAAGGTATGTTTTCAACGTAGAATGTATCGGCAGTCGAAGCGTTGTAACGATAACAATGAACATGAAGAATGGGTTCAGTAGTCCAAGCAACAGTAGAAAAGATAATGATTTTAACATCTGACCGACTATTTCGCCTCCCCCACGCTGTTACATAGATTACAGAACTAATTTACCATCTTCGTTCTGTTCATGGGTTATCCAAGGCGAAACCGACAGGTCAACAGAGTACACCAAACTTATGCTTTTCTTCTCATTAAAACGATAAACATTTTCTTTAAAACCATTTGCCATGATTAATTAGTTGAAGGTGTTAATTTTCAATGCTAAAAGAATCCCCCAATTATTATCTAGTGATGGTAATTCGTTCGACTGTCCATTTTTGTAGTTGTCAGGTTGAGCACCCCTGGGTACTCTATTCTCCTAGCCTTGTACCAGATCATTCATAGAATAACTATTTAAGATAAAGAACACCCAGAGACCGAGGTGTGGTGAGGAAGGAGAGACAGCGGTCGCATTATTTCGTCCGTCTGTTTCGTTTTTTGTTGTTGTTTTGTTTTTTTTTCTCCACTTGAACAATTTACCATAATCCACTTACGGTTTGCTATGCCTGTCAAAGCTTCAGCGAAGCCCTGTACATTTTGAAAAAAACTCTCCCACTCTGTCCGTTGCTAGCCTCCTATTACGCCAAATGAAAGTTCAGACTTTCCCAGGTTTGAATTATGAGTTATCCGTCTCCTCAACAGGTAGCCAACCAAGGATTGAGAGCATAAACTTCCCTTCTATTTGCCCTTAGCTGGAGGAGGGGAAGATAGATTCATTCCTTTCCTAAAGACATCGGTACGAAATGAATGCAAACTGCCTGAGGTGGAGTTTTGAATTCATTTTCAGTCGTAAAAATGTAAGGTTTACGTGGCTTTATATATTGAAAGTGAAAATTAAACAAAACCATGAGAACTGAACCAGTAGGACTACTACAATAAAGCTGACGGGGGTTGATTGGGACTGTTTAATTGAATATTCCATTTTCATTCTTACAGATTTGATTCCACCATTAGTTGACACTTTTGTTGAAAATATTTTTTGCGTGGATATACGTGAACTATATTTGCATAGTTGGTCGAAGATAAGATACGTTACAGAGTAACCCTTTCCAGACGCCAACAGGATGATACAAACATCTTAAGTAGATTTATTATGACAAGATAAAGCGTGGTCGTTTGGAACCCCCGCAGATAGATAGCCAGTCCCAGCCACTTAATCAAAAAGAGATTAAGAGGGAGAAAGAGAAAAGGGGTTGATAAAAAACGAAACGATGAATAGGGATTCCAACAGTGAAAGTACGAAAGATAGTGAGTTTAGTGGCGGGAGAAACAGGAGAAAGCACGAAGAAAATAAAAAAGGAAAAAGGGTAGATTATCATTTAGTTCTGGTATCAGGTTAAATAAGAGGATATATGTTCATTTTGTAAGTGAGATAGCGATATAGAAAAGGACCCTCCCTGCCTATAAGTTAGGGGACCAAAGGTTGGGTAACGGCCGTTGGCAGTGGAACGACTGATTGATCACTCTCACTCACTCACTCTCTCTTTTTCTTCTTCTTCTTCTTCTTCTTCTTCTTCTTCTTCTTCTTCTTCTTCTTCTTCTTCTGCTCCTCTCATTGCTGCAGCCACAGTGCGCCTGGATGCAATGAAACCTACCACAGTTCATGGTTGAAATCACACGTGCTATTATGGAACAGCATGACGTGATGGAACCACAAGAAAAAAAAGAAGATGGTAAAAACATTCAAAAGCTTGAAAAGATTGGAAAGATCAACGAATCAATCTGCAAGAATGTACCAATATACACTCTAAAATCATATATATATATATATATATATATATATATATATAGAGAGAGAGAGAGAGAGAGAGAGAGAGAGAGAGAGAGATACGTTTGTATGTGTATGGTTGTGTGTGTGTGTGTTCCTGATCAATATATGTAGATGTTTGATGGGTAAAGAAGGGGAAGGCTTTGAAATTACATGGCCATTTGTATTCGAGGTTCAATTTACATGCATATTTGTACAGAAATATTTTGAGTCTATACAAGTAAGTCCACTTATGTACATTCTTGTCTGGACATGACGCTTATTGATCAATGCTGGCTCTGCGTAAGAAACAAGTAATGACCAGTATATATATATATATATATATATATATATATATATATATATATATATATATATATAGTCCCACAAACACATACATATATATAAATCGGGGAATATCAATTTTATGCCGAGATGTGGGTGGTCGGTCACGTGATTGGTTGTTAGAAAGAAAGGTAAGTCATAAATTGAAAAGGTTTCTATACGACCACCTACAGTAATTGGAATAATCGAACCTTATTAATGAAAGATAATCAACAAAAAAATAAAAATAAAAAAAACTCGTCGATTTTTCCTGCTTTTCTTAAAATTTAAGTCATACACACATTCCATGGTCGGGTGGACCGACTTCTATTTCGGGTAGATCTGTATTACCGTGCACTTGCACGTATGTATGTGTGCGATTCAATGCGAAGAAGGAAGCATTAATCTTTTTGTGCGTATCGGAAATTTTACAATGGAAATTCGGACGAAAAAGAGCTGAATGAATCGAGTGGTAATTCCTTTCAGGGTGATGCAATTGTGTGAGGGTGATCATCATTGATTGTTATTGATATTCAACCCACGTGTTTTACGACGTTCTGTAATTATTTCACGAATTATCAGAATCAGTTTCTCGGATCAGAAGGTTTCAACCGATGCATTGTCCAACATTATTTGTATCTTATAAACTCTTTGTCCATTCCAATACTATCAACACAAAACTGTCAGAAACTGACCGTCTTGCCCAGCATTTCATTTGCTTATAAGACCAATTATTAAAGGAAAGTTTACATCCCATGACATTTGAGTGCCTAATTCGGGACCATAGATTTCTACACCATAAAAATCCACTGGACAAAACAAACAAGTTTATTGACTTGAAAAAAGCATAGTGATTATTTTCATTTATATTTGATTTTAAATCAGAAAAGATCATATTATTTATATTTTACGACCGGTAAGTTTGTATCTCACCAATCACGGGTATGGGATGAATGAGGCTGGCATTGAAAGCAATGTTCAAAACGATCTTTTTGCAGTTTCAAATAATGGTTACAAATTCCGAAGTTGCCTTGGAAAGATATTAGACGTTACCGTTTTAGAGATGAAAATAACATCCCCCAGTGGATTGAATAAAGGATTCAACTTCGTTACATGTGCTCGTGTGCCTTTCTTTCTCTTGGTGCATGATCAACTCTGTCTAAGTATTTCCACGAATTACAACTTTCAGATGTTTATGAAGCCTTCTTTTTTTTGAGAGACCACCATATTCTTTGCCGAAACTGCATGGAATGTTGTACACGCAGGTTTTAGTCATACTATCCTCTGTAGACTTAAAATAATAAAGATGAAGCAAGACTGGAGAATGAGAAAAATTGAAAGAATCTTACATTACACCTGAACTTTCACCACGGGTGCCATAATTGCAAACACTATATAAACACCCCTCCTTCAACGAAAACAAGGAAACCAGTTCAGGCTAAAAATTCATTGCATAATATTTTTTATGTTTTACTTGGAATTCTAAAGGACATCTATTGGTATATTCCTTTGCCGATATGTTGCAAGCGAAAACATCCCCTTCATTTCATCGAATCTAAAAATAATTGTTTTTAGATCAGGGCTCTGCAAAATTTATTTCGCTCACAACTCTTTAAAATAAGACGAAATTTTTCACGAATCTATAATCATTGTTAGGGAAAACGTTAGGTATCAAATCTAAAAAAAAATTATCTTAAGCTATGATCTAACAGTAACTGAACGAAGAAATGAATAAAAACCGAAGTGTTAGCTGAAATTTCAAAAAATGATAAGGAGAAAGATGTTGATCGATAGATGAGCTTGTTCATTACGACAATAGGTCAAGTAGTGGCTTAATATTTGAAACTGTTGCCAACAGGATAGATTACTTACCAAGTCTGATCATTTATGTAAAGTCAAAAATCGCAAAGTATTAATTATTCATAATGAGTTTGAATGTGTGAGTTTGTGATGTTACACTGACGTGCTAAAACATAATGACCGCACGCCCAGTGAGCTGTTGGTCCTCCATGTCCTTGCAGAACACCTCTTACCCGACCAGTCATAGACTTTACAAGACTTCTAAAGCTCTTGTCTGTGATCCAGTGTCAGAACGTTGACTGATACAAGTACGTGGCGAACTTCTCGATCCATCACGACAAGTGCTCAATTATATGAAGTTTTCTTAATCCTGAAACCATTCCCATGAAATATGGAGTAATAAGACACAGTGTCCAGCTGAAAGATATCACTGAGATCGTAGAAGACTGAGGCTACGGAATGTACCTGGTCTTCAATGATGTTGGGTTTTATGGTAAGTGATAAGTATCTTCCATATGAATGATAAGATCCAGTCTCTCCCAGCAGAACTTTGTCCAAGCCATCATATTGACTCCAACGGCTTGTGGTTTCCCCACGGTGCGTCCTGGTATCATCGCTTCCCTATGATAACAACGCTCACGTACCCTGCTATACACTGTCTTCCACTCATACAAGGTACAGTTCTGACTGTTGGGTGACCATTGAATGAGCTTTTGGTGATGGACATTGGTAAGCTCGGATATTCTGACTGACTGGTCTGTGGATACGAAACCCTGAACGCAACTGAGATTGATGTACTTTGCGTTGTGGTGCATTCCTTCACTCATTTCGATCAAAGTTTACTATAATTTGTGCCACAGTAGCCATTCTGTAAGCTCATACTTAGCAGGAAAGGTCCCGTTTATTTCTCGCATCGGAATGTCTTTATCCCCAATGCTTTGTTGGAAGTAGGTAATTTTTCCCTTCGTTGACTACAGCAGATAGGTGCTCAAATAATTAAATATGGTCACCGGATAATTGTTTCCATTAAAAGCTGTGCTTCGGAAATGTTTAGGGCGAGTCTTCTGGTCATAACCATAGGGGCTTCATCAAACCAACTCAAATATTTTTCTTTGCCCATAAGTACGACATTCAATTCATCAAAATGTACCCGAGGTCGGCTTATCAGCTTACATATCTCAGGCCTGAATTTTGCGCGCAGTTGTTCGTAGGCGATAGCAGGCGTTTTTTTTTTTGTTTTTTTTTTCGTTTTTTTTTTTGTCACATGCCCCAGGTCATAATGTTTTGGCTCAGCAGTGTATGAATACAGAGGCGTTCATAGATAAAATTATATATTGATTACGTAACGCTGCATTTCCTTTGCGCAAATATTTCTTCCATTGCTCTTAGGAACGGAGAAACAACAATCCGGTGGCCATAGAGAAACACACCTGCAAGACTACTGCACGTGGTAATGAAATATATATATATATATATATATATATATATATATATATATATATATATATATATATATATATCCTTCTTTGTCAATGCTAATTGGTAATTGATGGCTTCCTCTTAACAAGCTTTGAACATCAGGTGAGAATTCAGTGAGTGGGTAATCATTAAAAAAGAAATATAAACGAGTCTGATTGCTGCAGGTTCAAACTCCACGCCTACTTCTATTCCGACTAAAAATGGTTACTGCAACTTTTGTATCGTATATGTGTTGAACGAAAAATTATTAAAATATTTGCAAGGTATAAATATATGTATTCATTAGAATGAAATAAGCCCTTACGTATTTCTTACATGATTTTTCGTAGACACATAAGGCTTAACTTTTCAGCTCCCTTGATAAGAGACCGGTCGTCATATCAGCTGGTCATGATTTCAAATAACATTGGGAGTCTGTTCATTTTGACTCCCCTTAAACTAGTGAGGACTGTTCTTGTTCTTGTTCCGATGGAAAAACGAAGTCAATTCCAGGCTTAAACATGTCAACTGTCTTTACAAACTCCCTAACCATCAAGCTGTTGTCGGTGTCCTAAGCTTAGCTTTCTCTGGCACAAGACCACTGTAATGGAGCTCTAGTGAGACTCAAACTCACTACAGATGCGAATTGGTCAGCACAACCGGCTCTCTGATCTTTGAACCGCAGTGACGGATGAATATTTGCTAAGCTTACCTTAGTCTTAGCCAAGGTCGCAGTAATGAAACACAAGCAAGAGTCGAAATCCTTGCGATTGTAAATTGATCAGCAAAACTAGATTGTTAATCATCGAGCCGGTTAGGGTTAGGGTAAGGGGTTAGGGTGAGGGGTTAAGGTTAGGGTTAGGGTAAATTAGTCAGGCGCAGAGCCAGTGATGAAACCCGGTGAGAATCAAACTACGTTGCAAATTGGTTCGCGAGAATAACTAAAAAATCATTGAAGCGAGCTAGATGCCAGGATATTTACTAAGCCTTGCTTAGTCTGGCACAAAGTCAGAGCCACCGGTGAGAACAGAACTCACTACAGTAGCCGATTGGTTTGCGAGACTAGCTTGTTAACCATCACGTCACACATCACTTTTCGGTAAATGCAACGCTCCTTGTCTGGTCAGCAGTTAGAGGTTGAGGTATCAAAACAATCCTGGAATAATAAACCAAACCGAAACTTGAATCGTTTTACGCGCGAAACCGAGGCTAACAGAATACAAGATAGGGAGATGAACAAGACAAATTCAGAAAATACTGGCTCCGCGACGCCCATGAAAGAGAATTGTGGCGGATCCTGGAGAAGGTCTATGTTCAACGACGAACGATAAAAGACTAGTGATGATGATGATGATGATGATGATGATGATGATGATGATGAAACAAATTAGATGAAAAGTGGCGTAAGGGCAAGAAAGCTAGAACTACTTTGATGGCCGAATAATAAACATACCTCAAAATTACACAAAAGAGAAGGGAAACATTTGAAATATGATTTTAAAAAGTACAAATAAAACACCCGTGAATCGAGATGACAGGAAGTTGGTAACAAAACAATCTTGGATTCAGCCCACGAGAAGTATGAATAAACACTTGCACCACAAAAAAATTATTAAGAAATTTTGTAACGTTCCTAATTGAGTTGGAAATCTGCATTGACAAGGATGGCCAGAATATCACCAACAAAAAGAAAATTAAATAAAGTAATACGTGCGTCGAAAAAAAAACCGAATCTCTGTAGACTTATTATTGCCGTGCTATGCCATTAAAACAATTATGATGAACTTTTGAATTTATGCGAATATAATACTTCATTAAAAAATGTCGGAAACTTTTACGTGAGCCATATATATATATATATATATATATATATATATATATATATATATATATACGACTGCTGGCAAAAATTATAGGATCAGCACACTTGGAGGATATTCACCCAGCTTTTTTTATTTCGCAGCAAATAAACAAATCACGAAACTGGAAGAAAATAAGCACATAATTTAAATTTTTTGATCTAATTTAGTTATATTTCATGAAGCCAGAATATCAAACTATTAAACAAAATGTGTTTCGTGTCATGTCTGTGATTTGATTTTATCTACTGCGAAGTTTTTTTTTAAAAAGAGCTAGATGAACATTCTACAAGAGAGCTGATTCCATAATTTTTGCCTGGAGTAGTATGTGTGTGTCGCTTGCAGTCATTGAATTTTTTTGCGAGTGGGGGTCTATACGATGGCTCTATTCCAGACTGAGCCCAGCGTGATATATGTCCAATTAGGTCTAGATGAATATTCGAAAGCACTCGATGGATAGGAAAGTTTAGGCAAGAAAGTGAAATCAATGGGTCGAAAAAGTGACCTTCTTCTGATATTTCAAAATTGACGTGACCTTGAATTGACCTTTGGAACTCACTAGTCACAGATCGATGCTACCCAGTTTATATCCATCCATGGTTCAAATTACTTTTGTACCAAAAATGTACGGATTGCCAAAAGCACATAAACCTAACATTCCATTGCAACCTATCATTTTAAGAATATGCAGCGCTAATCATAGAATTAGCATCAATTTCGGAAAGCAACTCAATACAGCAACGTCCCAGAAAAATCCACGTCTCCTCAGTGTTGATGAAACTTATATTAAAACATAGTAAAATACCGATGTAGATCAACAAGAAAAATGACATGGGCTAAGATTCTAAAGAATTAAAACTAAAATATGAAAACTATTCATTAAAAAGACATCAGTAATTGTCTAAGAATATCGCCAGAACATAATTACGTTGCATTATCCCCATGACAACGGTAAACATCACAGGTTTTTAAAATCTGATGATGTTGCTAATCAACAAAACACGTTATTGGGAATAAATATATGAAAAAGATTAGTTTTTCCAATTCATCGAATCATGTAACTTATATATTGCATGCAGCAGTACTATCCGAGGTATCTGTGTCCCAAAATCGGAGAGAGTCAAACTATACGGAGCTTCTGTGCTTAAATTAGCGGACGTTTCTAGAAGGGGTCTAAGTGAGTACTGATACCGATTTCCAAGTAGGTATCACCAGGAGCGTTGGAACATAAACAAAAACATAAACAAACACATGCACATTTGGAAAAGGGTAGAATCCTTCGCCGGCTATGTTGGTTACGATTGTTTAATTATATATATATATATATATATATATATATATATATATATATATATATATATATATATATATGGTCTTCTTCAAAGAAATCAAGCGAAGAATCATACTAGGATGGCAAGCCTTTGGCAGAGCTAGCTCAACCTTCAAAAATAATAAGATCCCATTAATCCTAAAGAGAAGGGTGTATAACCAATGCATCCTCCCAATAGTCACTTATGGAGCTGAAACATGGAACTTAACCAAGAAACAGACCCGTAAACTGAGAACCATGCAACGTGCACATGAAAGAATAATGCTGGGCCTCACATGGAGAGACCACAAAACAGCACAACACATCCGGGAAAAGACAAGAGTTAGAGACATCATAGAATCCATAAAAAATCTCAAATGGCGGTGGGCTGGCCATGTTGCAAGAATGGCTGACAATCGATGGACATCACGACTCACAACATGGATTCCCCGAGACCATATGCGCAACCGAGGCCGGCAAAATATTAGATGGAGAGATGAACTAGATAAGTTCAGGAAGTACTGGCTCCGTGACGCCCATGATAGAGAAGTGTGGCAAATCCTGGGGAAGGTCTATGTCCAACGACGGACGCTAAAAGACTGATGATGATGATGATGATGATGAAAGGGTAAATGTTTCGAGGAAATGAGGAGGCAACTGTTTGAAGGTGGAAATTCGTATTCAGGGTGGACATGATGGTGTATTTTTCCCAAATGATTATATCAGGTGTTTATATGGAAGTATATATAACGAAAGTGCGTCTACTTGGTTCACAGAAATTTGAAACTCGTAACTAAACCAAGGTAAAACATGTCATTTGTCTCATTTTGGGTAAGCGTGGGATTTCTCATCTGAGTGTGTGAAAATGATATAAGGGCTTGGACATGAATGTATGTGTTTAAGTAAAATAAATACGTACATCAGCTAAGATATGTAAATCTAATGTGTAGATTAGACGTATATGATCATCTTTATGAGTATATATATATATATATATATATATATATATATATATATGTGTGTGTGTGTGTGTGTGTGAATGTGTGTGTGTGTGTGTTTACGTAACAGACGCCGTTGTGTGTATGTGTATTATAGGTTATAATGAATACAATTCTGCGGAGCGTTAATTTTAAATGAAATATCCAAATTGTGAATCGTTTTTGTGTGTGTATATACTAGCAAGTTGATGAAAATATTTGTATAACTCTAAGAACTGTCTATTTTTGTCTATACCGTTAGTATATGTGCGTATATATGCTTGTGTGTTTAAACGACGGAATTTTTGTGTGTATGTATATTATCAATCACAATATCTGATAAATATCTTAGTCTATGTGCATATATGGTTCATTCACATGTGCACTTGTGTATCTTTCTATGTATATATGCACATTTATAAGTTGCAGTTATGTGGCATATATATATATATATATATATATATATATATATATATATATATATATATATATATTATTGTGTCATCAACAGATAGCTGCTTCGATGTATTACATCTCTTCAGTGTGATTATAGACTTTCCATTATCCCATCCAGTACCGCAAGGCAGAATTGAAACATTTACTTCAGTCCCGGAGGCCGATATCCTACCTCTATACTACGTAGCTGGAAGGTCAGTAAGGCTGAATTTAAGCGATATATCTATTTACACAGAAATTCCTCATCCACCAGAGTGCTCTATTCCTATGGAATATATATATATATATATATATATAGTACAAATCAGGTTTGCAATAATAGCATTATATAATATAAAGCAATTCTGATTCGTGATGGATTGATCTTTTTGAGTGCTCCATACATTCAACTTTAAACTCCAAGTGTTAAGTTGGTTTGGAGTAGAGCTGGAAATATAGTCGAAAGTCGATTCGCTACACAAGTACGTTTATGTCTCTGCCCTCTTCGGACCTCCTCGGGAGAATAATTATGTGTGTTTTAGATTCCTGTCGGGGAATTAAGGGAAAGTCTTGTGGGTGTCGCCATGGTGGGAGGAGTTTTTATTTTTGTTTTATTGTTGTTGTTTTTTTGCTGTGTGTGTATTTCAAAGGGTGTGGACTAGTTGTGAGAGTTATCTATAAGTGTTCTTAATCTACTTAGACTTATGAAAGAGAACATAATGTTGATTAGATGTTTTTTCGTGATGATGTGTATGTGGGTAAACTGTCTATGTTACCTTTAGTGTACTAATGTATGGATTATTAAGTTATGTTTGTTGATAAGAATTTTGAGCGAGGTCGGCATTTTAGTGCTACTTCATTTTCTAGTTTAATAAATCTACTTTATGTTTCTATGTTTTGTTTTGTTTTTAGCAAAATTGAGTATTTCAAATTTCTCCTTTAAGCAGAGATTACATAGATTTTCTATTTTTTTGGTATATATTGGTTTGTCTTAGAATTTTCCATTTTACAGTTGGTTTGTACTTCATTTTATACATTTTCCTGTAATACGCAGATAATGATGTATTATTTTTGTAGTTTTCATTTGTGATGGATGATGTTTGGTTGGCTAATCTGAGTGTAATGGTGTTATTGATATTCCGATAGAATATTTTACTTCCAAGGGGTTTCCTTAGGTTGATATTTCTGCTTGGTATACTATATTTGATCCAGGGCATTTGTTATGCTGTACTTTCTTCTATACACACGCACGCACGCACGCACGCACGCACACACACACACACACACAGACATATATATTTATATATATATATAGAGAGAGATAGATAGATAGATAGATATTTATGTGTATTTGGAAATCTATGCCTTCCGAATAATATGGTAATTATGTGTGTGTATAATATTAATTCAAATAAGTGTATATTTCGTGAATCAGTATGCGTATCGTATAATCGTCTAATTGGGTTTATATATCACACATGATTATTATTGAAGTAGCTACCTTATCAGTCATAGGTTCGATTCCTGCTGTAGCCCCATTTTATTTAATTGTTCATTCTACTTATGTTGTCTTGGATATATGGAACATTCACTGAGTGATAACAAATCATTTCAAATAGAGTTCCAATATAATATAACGTAATTTATAATTATTCTTTCGGATCATGTATCCACTTCTTAACAGCATATTACATATTTATGCATATATCATAAAGGTTGTTGGTGGAATCGGATGTATTTGTTTAACAATCTATGTATATGTATTCACCCATGTGTGCGTAGAAGGATAGGGTCATTTTAGGGTATGTATAACCATGCATAGCATTAGTTTTGAAGAATATACGTGTGTGTGTGTGTTGTATTTTTCATATCAATCAACGTATCTGGCTACGTCTGCTTATTTATAGTTTATGCGCATATAGTGTATCGATATATATATATATATATATATATATATATATATATATATATATATATATAGTGAAGTTCATATTCGACTACAAAATCTTATCCGTGTTTGTGTGTGTCAATCGAGAGCGAAGCATAAATGTTTCAGCAGTTAGGGTCCGTAGAGGTTTGGTAGAGACGGGGTGCTATGTATGAGCAGTTTGTGTTGTTTGATGATGAGCTGAGCTAGATATGAACTGCTGTTGAAACAACCTGATCTTTGGGTAATTGTATTGCTTCGTGAAATGGCCGTTTGTGTATATTCTCTTCTGTATTGTTCATTCCCGAGTTAAGCTAGTTTGACTACAATTACATAATAAGCAATTAGGTTATTACTGATTTCTAATTCAGGGTACCAATGCCCCAGTGGTTAAAAACATGGAAAATGGAATCAATGAACTGAGTTTGAACTCTGACCCAAAAAAGAAGTCATTTCCATTTCATTTGCTTTTGATTTATCAAACCTTCAAACCGTCTGAAAATCTGCTAATTTTGATGAAGAAAAATATACATTTTTCGAAGAGGAACTCAATGTAGAATGTAACTATAACGCAAAACTAGGCATTGAATTTCGATTTGTTGCAGGAAGCCATTGGTGCTTATTTCTTTCTTTCAATGTTTATGCCAGTTCGACAGTGTTTGAGATGAGGAATCAGACCCTAATCTGACAATAAAACATGTTTTTCGTCGAGTAAAAACAGCAACCCTAACTACAACCCAAACATGACGATAAAATATGGTCACTTTTTATCCGCTTTCACGCCCGAACTACCAACGTCAAAAGTGAGCACACGAATTCTGAGTTTTCAGAAAAATTCATATTCTGGGAGAGGCTACTCGGGCCTGCCCGACGATACTCATGTGCCTGCGTGGGTCTTTCCCGGAATTTTTACTGGTCGTTCGGAGTGCTCGCTAGTACATTAATTTTATGAAATCTTTGTAAAATATCACTTGTTTTTCTGTATTGTGGGATATTCGAAGTTTTAACCCTGAACCATGTCGATTATCCTTGCTAGTATATATATATATATATATATAGAGAGAGAGAGAGAGAGAGAGTACAGCTAACGCCCATGGGGGAACGCAGGTACGTTTACACAAAAGCCATATATATATATATATATATTGGCTTTTGTGTAAATGTACCTGCAATGGCCTGATGGGCGTTAGCAGACCTCTATTCAAATGTATGGTGATCCCACCGAGTCAATATCCTATGACAATGATCGATGTCCAACGCGTGATTACTGTTTATTAACCTTTTGCAGACCGGATCAATAAACCTAGCTGGGAATCGAGACAAAAGAAATGTCCAGTTTTCAAACATCCATATTTCATTACTGCGCAAATAAATAGGACAATAAATAATGAGCTAATGATGTTTTCAGCTAACGAAATAATATTAACACAGGACAAAAATTGTTCTCCTAAATACCAGCAACAACTCTAAAGAACATTTACATCGATAGGTTTTAGCTGCATTATGTATTAGAGATTAAATCTAGTTTTGTATCATCATGATCATTATGATCATCGGTCATTTTAAGTCCTCTGACAAAGGCTTTTCACGTCTCCTTTCATGACTGTGATCACGCTGACCTTGCCCTTTCTTACCGGTAATCCTTTCTCATCCTCACAACACTAGCAATCGGTATTTTGCTGCATCTGCTGTCATCTTTCCTCGCTAAATGTCCAGCCCATCTCCATTTTTGTTACTTGATTGTTTGTATAATATCTTTCACTCTAGTACTCCCTCTTATCCATATTGATCGTTTCCTATCTTTTAGTGTTAACCCAAGTATTGTTCTCTTGATGTCTCTCTATGCGACTCTAAATTGTTTTTTTGTTCGCTTTTTTTTAAATTTCCATGCTTCGCTTCCTGAAAGTCATAGCTGGTATTATGTATTTATTGTATACTTTGCACTTTAAACACATTGGTTGGGCGCTCTTCAATATGCCCCCATCCATGCCGAATGATTTCGAACCGATCGTTCCGCCTCGTTTTATTTCACTTGCACGGCCATCCTCGAACTATATCACCTGACCAAGGTAAATGTATTCGTCAACCTATAAAAAAATAACTACGCAACAAAATTTCCCTACCTCGTGCCTATAATCGTTGGTTAAATGTATGCAGTTCATCGATGGCCATGAGTTCAGTCCCACGGTCAGGCAGAGAAATTCATCGACACCGACAACTCCCATTGATGTTTCGTTATAAAGTCGTTTAGGGTGGGAGTCGAAAAATACGATACTATAAAACTTTGACGATTGAAATGCGAATTAAGTGTTTTTCTGAGTTAGTTGCAAAACTCCTACCCTACAACAAATTAAATAACCCTTACTTATATAATTGTCTAAGGTGAAAGTGGTTTCACTTGGGGTTGTTTCAGTTAAAGGCGTTGTTTTCAGGAACCAAGTAACGACGTTGATAGGGAAGTTGGTGTAATATAACTGCGCAGAACAAGCAGAAGCGTCATAACAAGGTCAGATTTACTAAAAAAAATTAACTGATATGAGACATGCCCTCGTATGGATAGCGGAACGAGAACAATCTATCCCATTGGATATATTCCGGTTTGAAATTTCAAGAACTTTACCAAATACGACAAGCACCAAAAGAAGGCCATAGAGTACATCGACCGAAACTTTATGACTATGACGATCAAGATGATGACGCCTGTTCGAATTAATCAGTGAATGATACTTGTTACACTGATGCAAAAGTTTCCAGAATTTTTAATAAAATACTTTTGTATTGAAACAACCACTAATGATAGAAAAAAAAACACTAAAAGTTTATGTAATCAAAGTGAAATGAATTTTTTTTTTTTGTTACGAAAACTAAGTGAATATCGTCAACTAGGCAATATCGGCGTAAAACATATATATATATATATACGTAGCATGATAATAGAGGGACGTTCCATCCTTTGCTTTATTGTGCTAACTAATTTACGACATTGTTATGTTGATTTTTACACTTTATGAATATCGCAGACTTCGTGAATATTAGAATTTTCCCTGGTGACGATTGACCTAGTATTTTTATCCTGTGTGAATTGGAGAAAATCAGACTGACTCTCATCATTCCTGCTAGATGCTCGTTGGTTAGCATATATACGTGTAAACTTGACAGGTTTCTAGGAAACAAATGCACTATCCAAACGTTCAAGGAATAACGCACATAAACTGGGTGTATTTCAGACTTGCTGGGGCACTCGGCGTTGTCCGGGGAGAAGTAACCAATAATTAAAGGTCTTGTAATAAATCATAACACTGAACTTCTCAAAGTAGGGATCGCAACCCTTCGGATTGAGATCAAGAAAAGCCCATATTGACCATTTTTTTAAATGTTAAAATTGATCTGACTGACTCGAAGTGACCTTTAACGGTAACCAGTTGGTATTGACACCTTGAACACAAATCTTCAGCTTGTAGGGTCCAGCTGTCTTCGTTGAATTTGAAAATGCCAACATTAACCTTTTCAAAAAAATCCCAAATTGACATTGAATCAAGAGGTATCAAGCAGTCAACATCATTATCATCAGTCTTTTAACGTCCGTTGTTGGACATAGATCTTCCCCCGGATTCGCCACAATTCTCTATCATGGGCGTTGCGGAGCCAGTATCTTCTGAATCTGTCCAGTTCATCTCTCCATCTTGTGTTCTGTCGGCCTCACTTTCTTATGTGATCTCTGGGGATCCATGTTGTGAATCGTGATGTCCATCGGTCGTCTTTCATCCTTGCAACATGGCCTGCCCATTGCCATTTGAGATTTTTAATAGTTTCTATGATGTCACTGACACCGTTTCCTTCCTTATATACTGTGCTGTCTTGTGGTCTCTCCATGTAAGGTTGAGCATGATTTTCTCATGCACACGTTGCATACTTCTCAGCTTGCAGGTCTGTCTCTTGGTTAGGTTCCATGTTTCAGCTCCATAAGTGACTATCGGGAGAATGCATTGGTTGTATACCCTTCTTTTTAGGATTATTGGGATCATCTGGTTCTTGAAAGTTGAGCTAGCTCTGCCGAAGGCTTGCCATCCTAGAACGATTCTTCGCTTGATTTCCTCCTCTTTTGTGGGTCTCATGGGGATTCGTTGTCCTAGGTAGATGTAGTGGTCTACCTTGCCGGGTTTTGCACCTTCTATCTTGACAGTTACGTTCTTATTCTCAACATGATTATTGCACATGATTTTCGTTTTACTGAAGTAGGCCGACATTTTTGCTTTCTTCGTTTAGATCATCTAGCCAGTCAACATCACCTAACTTATATTCATCCTGGGGTCAAGTTACCCTTGGACACAAATTTGCATCTCCCTTAGATTTGATGATACCAAATTGATCCGATCCCAAATTGACTTTTACGGGTCACCAAAGGTCATCACCACTTTTCCTATATTCACCTTGGAGTCAAGTTACACCAGCACGAAAATGTACAGACTGTACAGTGTTGCTGACTTCGTTTAGTTTGAAAATGCTCGCCGAAATTGACCAGACCGTAAATTAACCCTTCACTAGAGGTCAGTTTCACCTATCTTATGTTCATATTAGGATGAAGTTAACCCTCTATACATATTTACAGCGTGTAGGTTGCAATCTACTCCACTAGATTTGAAAATGCTTAAACTGACATTATCTCACCAAAATTGACTGGATCTCAAATTGCCCTTTAGAGGTACCTAGGGATCTGCGCCACCTATTCTATGTTCATCATTTGGTCAAGTTGACCTCGTACATGAATTTGCAAGCGGTAGATATTAAAATGCCTAAATTGGCCTGCAGAAAAAATTACCTTTAGAGGTAACAAAAGGTCATCCTGGGGTCAAGATACCTTTAAGCACAAATTTTCAGATAGTAAGGTGCAACCGTTCAGGATTCTATGAAAAAAAAAATAAAGTTACCAAGAAACAAAAAAAAATTTCTCCGTCTTCATAGTACAGATAGATAGGACTGAAACGGCGATCCGTCATAAGTATAATGAACTCTTTATCTATTCATACCAAACCAGCATCAGCCTGCAAATTGTTACTCCTATTATTTTTTTCTGCTTTCCAACACATACACGATGCTGCATTCTCTCCAATGTTCAAGTAAATTGTATTCAGTCGTAAACGATGCAGCTTTTTGGCGACTTTTAGCACAAGTACGTCAGAAATAAACGCTCGACGATCAAAATTGAAAAGGCAAAGCTGGAGAAAGTGCACCACTGCATTTACCTATGGCCACGTGTCTCCATGACATTCTCAGAAGAGGAAGTAATCAAGCGAAAGATCACTTTTAGGGAGCAAACCTTCCGTAGAGCAAACTCAACTTTCAAGAGCAAGAAAATCTCATTAGTCCTAGAACGGATAGTATGCATCCAACGCATGCTCCCGATAGTCACCTATGGAGCTGTAACATGGAACCATACCAAGAGACTGACCTGCAAACTGAGAAGCATGCAACGTGCTCATGAGAGAATCATGCTCAATCTTACATGGAGAGACCATAAGACTGCACAGTATATTAGGGAAAAACAGGAGTCGAGACATCATAGAAACCATTAGAAAACTCAAATAGCAATGGGCTGGTCATGTGAGAATGGTAGACAACTGATAGACATCAAGACTCACAAGATGGATCCCCAGATATCAAATGCAGAACTGAGACCGACAGAATATGAAATGGTGAGATGAACCGGACAGGTTCAGGAAATACTGGCTCCGCGATGCCTACGATAGAAAGATGTGGCGAATCCTGGGGAAGGTCTGCGTCCAGCGATAAAAGGCTGATGATGATTCTATCGCACTGCCTATAAATGTCTGCTTCGCATTCTTTCATCTATTTATTTGTCATTGTTTCTTTTTCTTCTGGTAGAGTTATGGCTTTGGCTGCTGTCTTGCTCTTAAGGTTTTTGGTTGTTTTTGTTTTGTTTTGTTTTGTGTTTCGGTTATTCATTGTCTTCTTAATGACGGTCTTCAGAATAATTATTGAAATGAACCATAATTCTGACTTTCGAAGACATATCTCTCGTTCTCCGCCTCCAAAGCATTGCCCGTATGTGTGTGTGTGTCCTAGACGACCAACTGTCGACTTATTATCAACAGCCTCTTTTTTTGCTGTAATAAAACTTCACTGTTGAGAGAAATATTTATTCTGATTTTAGAGTCTTCTACATAAACTGAGATCATTAAAAGATCGTTTTCCAGTCATTGACTTTATTTAAACGTGTAGATTTATATTTGTTTATATAAGTATGTTTCTGGGTTCAATCTTCCCAATGAAGTTTCTCCGAGGGGTCGAAACGTCGTTGATGAATAATTCAACAATAAAGTGATATTTTTCCAAATATTGCATATATCGAGAGTATAACACACAGAGAAAACTGTTTATAATAATTGCAGATAAGATGAACGAGAGAAAAACGCTTCAAGTTTTTAAAAAGTTTCAAACATTATTGCTTCATAAAAGTTTGATAAGATACTGAAAAATATAACGTAAGGTTATTGCAATCAAATTACTTACATCGAATGAATTCAAAATTTGAAAGAAATTGAAAAAGAAATTTCATGGGTTTTTATAACAATAAATTCATAACAACAATAAATTTATAACAACAAATTTAAATGCATATCAAAGAATATAAATTGTTCCAATTTTCATATCCTTTGTTTTGTGTTAACAGTCCGTAATTCTTATCTAAAAGACCCTGTCCAAAAGTGATCTCAATAAACGTTGTTTTGTTTTTTTGCATCAAGCGTGGATAGGCTTTCAGAAGTACAAATTCGTATTGATAATGCTGTTTTGACTTACATAAATTGTTATTAACCCAACCTACTAACCAAAAAAAGCAAAAGCAGCCAATAATTCTATCACTGTCTCCAGCATTCAACCATGACGATGATTCCAGCGTGAAACTTGTCTAATATTCTTTTACACAATACGTCTCCAATGTGATTAATTAGAATGAAAAGCAGTCATTTGTGGAAAACGTGTCAGCCTTTTAGGAAGTCGGGGCTAACAGTCAGTATTTCAGAAGTCTTCTGGTGGTCAATGAACCGTTCGAAATCCTAGATAGAGCGAAGCAGCCATTTTCCAAGATGTTGAATGTTGTCAAGGATGAACAACTGGACAGGGAAAAAAAACAAACTGAAAAAGAAAATAAAAGTAATATCGAAAACAAATTCTCATAGCGGGAAAAATATGAGTAAGAGAAAAATACTTATTTTTCCTATCATTTTAGAATGTTTCAAAAATTATTGCGTCATGCTGAAAGTGTATATGAAAAGATTTGTTTAAGGTTATTTCTAATGTTTAATGAACGTTTATAAATGTCTTTTAAATCTGTTTGTCAATAATTCAAAATGTTTTGTCAATATTTTGATATGATTATTAAATGTTACGTATATTTTTTATAAAAGTGTTACAGATATTTGTTGGGAACTCACGCTACTATCATGAAATCACTTCCTACCACTTTTAATCGGTTGAATCTCACTTTGAGCTGAAGTCTTTCTTTTGTAAGGAATACATTGTGAAAGAGCCTTCTTATCCTGAGAGCAGGATATCGAATCCATTTTGGAAACAGGAATAAACATGCGTCTTCCATTTAAGGGACAAGGCTGAACTGACTTACGGAAGTAATTCTATTACTTAATGTGACAAGAGAAAAGGGACCCAAATACAACAACCGGCAAGTAAAGATTTCACCAATATAAAAATTAGTTGACAAAGAAAACCAGCTGATTCAAAAATTTACTTGCAAGATACAACATTGGTGACGTGGTATATTCGATCTTAACGCATAAAAAAACATTTGACGAAGGCAAAATACTGGATTCCAAAATATCAAGATGGAAGAACACACTTGAAGCAGCCAGCAAAACTTAAAAATAATGTTTGATTAAATTGGGGAAAATGTCAAGCACACCATACACACTGAACACGATTACAAACTACGCAGGATTTTGATTTTTACTTTGAAAAAGGAGTAACTTTGAAATCGTGGTGTAAACGCAATGACAATCTTTGAAAGAATGCAACGACTCGTGAGAAGACCCAAAAGTTCGACATTTTCAAGAAAAGCAAGAATACTGCCTTCGATTTAACAAGATCTGACAGTCAATTTATCAACACTATACCGAAATCTTCGATTATCCACACACGTATTCATACAACAAAATACCAGTGCAAACTCATTTTCCTCTCCAACGGGTTAGTACAAAAACACACTACTTTCACTCTTCTAAAATCTTGGATCACCCACACATATATCCACACAGCAAGATACCGACGTGGACACATCTTCCTCCAACAGGTGAGTACAAGACTAAAATTTAAGACCGACACATCTTAAAAAATCTGAATAAATAATATATATGTGTGTGTGCAGGCACGCACGCGTGTGTTGTTGATGAAAACGACTACTTGATGGTGAAGAGAAAAGAAAGCTGGTGTTACAGCCCGAAAACCTTCATCATCACGTGGGCATGTTTCGATGCATTTCGATGGATGCTAGTCATCTTTATCAAAAAATACTTGCAGCGTTGCAGAGAAAATTTTGCTGTTTATATGTTTGCGGCTGAGGAAAGAAACGGGGATATTTTTATGTTGTTTGGTTATTTAGTAGGGACTGAAGGGGATGTTTGTATCTATGTAGGCGAGGTTGTATCATACAATACAAGCATATACATATATATGAGATAATATCCTATATAAAATAGCATACTCTACGTATGACATGAGCTATATATGAAAATCATAGCTGGAAGGGAGGTGGTGTTCGATCAACACTGCTGGGGTGCCATCGTAAAATAATTGTTTTGTTTTTTAAATTCCCGAACCTGTTACATACTTACTGATGATCCCCACAGAACAAATTTGCACATTATGCTATTACATCTAAGTATATGTAAGACATAGAAAAAAATCATAGAAGAAAATTACATAAATTACATTAACAGGTTTGGGGAAATAAGTTTTTTTAATGTGTTTAGTATTTAAAGTTATAAACTTTCTAGACAATATATATATATATATATATATATATATATATATATATATATATACAGCTGTTTCGTTGTATTACAACTCTTCAGTGTGGCTATAGACTTTCCATTATCCCATCCAGTACCACGAGGCAGGATTGAAACCTTCGCTTCAAACTTGGGGGCCGATATCCCAGCTCTGAGCAACGGAACTGGACGGCCAGTAAGGCTGAATATAAGCGATGTATTTATTTACGCATAAATTCCCCATCCACCAGAGTACTCTATCCCTATGGAAGAGCATTGCATAAACTTACAATGGATGAGTTACCTCACTTAAAGAGTGCTCAACCCTGAATAGTGTGGATCTAACTCACAACAGTAAATATGGTCTAATAGTTTGTTAATCTATACTTCGACGTTTCTCTCTTCATCCTTCTGCCCTCGCCTATCTATCAATCTAATTCTCTTTCTATTTCAGCCTTGGGTGTGTGTAGGTAAGTACTTTTGTGAGTGTGTTTTGTGTGTGTGTGTGTGTGTGTGTGTGTGTTTTCGTATTTGTTCGGGGATAAGAAAAGCATATCTTGTGGGTATTGCCAGTACCTTACTACATAGCACCCTTTGACCTGTTTTGAGAGCAGGTGCGTCTCTCTCGACCTCAGTAAGAGAGAGAGAGAGAGTTTGTGTGTGTGTGTGTGTGTGTGTGTGTGTGTGTGTGTGTGTGTGTGTGTGCACGCATGTGTGAGTTATCTCGTTTGTTTGAGGGTAAGAAGAGGCATACCTTGGGAGTATCGCCAGTTCCTGACTAGCCGCTTTGGCACCCTTTGCCCTGGTTCGAAAGCAGGTGTGGCTCCCTCGATCCCAGGAGGTGTGTGTGAGAAAGAGAGAGAGAAAGACCAGTCGCTACGGCACCCTTTGCCCTGGTTTTACAAGCAGGTGCGTCTCTTTCGACCTCGGAGACTCGGAGAGAGAGTGTGTGTGTGTGTGTGTGTGTGTGTGTGTGTGTGTGTGCGCGCACAGGCATTGACAGATAAGGTTAAAAAAAAAAGCATGACATTAACTGCCATCAGATAGTGTCGGTATGGGTGTATGTGAGTGAGTGTGCGTGTGTATGTGTAATGTATGAACATAACTTCTTGCTGTACGAGCTGTGAAAATAATTCTGCTATAAAGATAAGCCTGCTCCATATTGGATGGCTGGATTATCCGTAATCCATCTCGGATGGTCGCGTGGCTTTTAGTAATTCCGGCTTTACTTATTCAATCGGTTTTTTGTATAAGTCTAGACACTTGAATCCAGGAAATCGCCAAGTGGTACACGTGATGAAAGTGAAGAAAAAAATCCCTCACCTGAACTTCTTGATAAGTGTGTACCAAAACTTACGTTATCCAAAAGGCTCTTTCATTTTTATCAAGTGCAATTAAAGACTTTCTCTTTTTCATTTTAAAGCATTAACTTTACTGAACAACATATTTACCGTTTTGTTCAACTATCTTCTGCCATCTTTCAGGCAACTTCATGATAACATCCTCCCAGGACTTTTTTGTATCTTTTTCAGAAGAGGACCGCTATTGGTGCCATTTGCTGTCTTCCCGGGTATCGAATTTTCCTTCATTAAGCGAATTTTCTGAATACTAGGATGAATGGTAATCCGGAAGAATATCGTTCGATGAGAATTCTCTAGTACAGAACATCACAAACCACTATTATCACGTTTAGTCATTAACAAGTATCTTTTCCTCAAACGTCACATTTTGATGTTCGAGTCAACAATTTTGCCTTTTTTACAATAAAAAAGCTTGAGATGCCGATGAGGCTCATTTTCTTCCATCTTCAGCTTCATCATCATCATCAGTCTTTCAACGTCCGTCGTTGGACATAGACCTTCCCAAGGTTTGCCACACTTCTCTATCATGGGCGTTGCAGAGCCAGTACTTTCTGAATTTGTCTAGCTCGTCTCTCCATCTAATATTCTGCCGGCCTCGGTTGCGCAAATCATCTTGGGGGATCCATGTCGTGAGTCGCGATGTCCATCTTCAGCTTAAGAATCGTCAAATAAAAGGACGCCGGTTTGTGACATTTTTTTAATGCACGCTGATATTATAGCTGCCATGATAGAATTAAAATCAATCATTTAAATGAAGTTAGTTCAAAATAGACCCCCTTTGTCATCTAACAAGAAATAGAACGAGTTTTTGCAACAAACAATAGATACGCACAACGTACGAACATATACGTACACACAAACACAAACACACACGCACGCACAGTCACACATAGATAGATAGATAGATGGATAGATAGATAGATAGATATAAACTCCTTCAAGATAGATAGATAGATAGATAGATAGATAGATGCAAAAAATAGCTCGGAAAATTCCACAATACGGGTTGAAAAAATAGAGAAAAGGGCCAGCGATCTTTTTCAGAAAAAAACGTTCGACAGTTCACCAAGAAAAATATGTTGTTTACATGTTCGATGCTGGAGAAAAAATAGTGAATATTTCTGTGTTTGGTCGTTTAGTAGGAGCAGGAAGGGAGGGGTTTGTATCTGTGTAAATGAAGGTAACATTTGGTTTGAAATGAGATTGGTCTGTGAGAGGAAGTGTCAGGGGGTGTATGTTTCATGTCTCTCCCTTCGCATCCACGATACAAAGATATATATATATATATGTGTGGAAAATTATTTTCCAGATGAAAGCAGAAGGTTAAATTGTTGCTTTAAATGCAAATTCTGGCTATTTAGTAGTCTTGTATCAACGGAAAAAAGCTCCGTACACTGACCGTGCTCTCATGAGGTACTTAGGCTAAAGGACCAACCCAAGTAGAGAATCATTTCTGAATCTAAATTCATCTATTCGCTCTCCGCCTAAGGATTTTGTTTAATATTAAGTTGGAAGATGGCAACTGCTGCCCGTAATTACTGATAATAAATCTCACTGGATTAAATCTCAGATGGGAGACATGGTCGCACAAGACCAAATTTGTATGGCCTTAAGACTAAATCAATTAACTTCAGAACAAAAATAAATCAAATAGATTAAAATCCATCATCAGATTCAGCAACGATGGATTGAAATATTAATTTTTTTTATGCATTTTCAGGCATAACTATGCCGTATAACATTCATGAATTATCTTTTGTACATTTTCTTTTTCATTCAAAAATGAAATAACACTTGACACCTCTCCGGGAAGAAATCCTGGACGAAGCATACGGAGATCCTGGGATGCTCAGTCATCAGAATCCCCTTTTGACCTCGCTGATGAAGTCTAAAGTGGAAGCGGAGCAGGATACGTCTGGCGTTAGCTTGGCTACAGGAGCTGCCGGAAAGACGTCAACTGCCTCAAAGGGACTCTTTAACCAAGGCAGGCTGCGTTCCCAGTCTACCCTGATATCTAACCTATACCCAAGGGAGGAGAGACGGAATTATACCTTTCCCAAGGGCATTAGGGCAAAGTGAATGTAAACAGCCTTTTGAAGTCGGTTCAGCAATTCCGTTGTCAGCGACGTTTACCGTTACGTCACTCTCGCCTACATTTAATAACGGAGACACCACGTTAAGAAAACGCAGCTGTTGAAATGGGAAAATGTTATGCTATTCTTATATTGTTTAATTGACTGTGATTCGTTTATTTATTTATTTTTTTTTTACAACAGACAAGATTTGCTTTTAATTAGCGGTGCAGAATACACAAGAAATATATTCAATTTCGTCTACCTACAGAAATAGTGGGTCACTCTATATACAAGATAAGGAAATTAATAAGTCCAGTAGAAGTTCGAACGAGAATGTACCTTCTTTTCCATTTGGTTGTATTGCAAATTAAAAAGAGGTGAAGTTTGCACACCTAATTTAAACAATTGTTTCGTCTTAAATTCGAGAGGGAATGCTTTTCTCAATTCGAATACCGTTCAGTTTTATGGAAAGGTTGTAATTGGCGCGTTGAAAAAAACAAATAGAGCAGATCTTGACTGTGGATAAACAAAATGGAAATTTGGAGTTATAACAGTTATTTGGGCCTCTGCATTTACGGCAGCTGTTTAGCTCAATGGTAAGAGCAACGCTACGTTGAAGCAGCTATCCTATCGGTTGCAGTTTTGATTCCTACAACAGCCATGTATATATATATGTAAATATATGTATATTGGAATGAGTATTCTTTAAGATGATATCACAAGTTTGTACGCAGTCTGAGATTAAAACCGACACAACAGATTTAATATTCATGTGGGTGAATATTCAATAGAAGTGACATGAACAACAAGTCACGTCTGTTGTTACACTTACTGATCCCTCATCACTAAATACGTGTTTTGGGTAACCCACTTGAATAATCCCTGTTTCATAAACATAAAATGATGTGTAGTATAAGATGACATCCACATACGATACATCATGATAATACCCTATTTGAAATAAGATATTACATGTATGACAAAAACTAACAATTAAAATCATAGCTGAAAGAAAGATGGCGTTTGATCAACACTGCTAGATGCCATGTCTGTATAACTGTTTTGTTTTTAAATTCCTGAAACGGTTACATAGTAAACGAATGGTGATCCAAAAAGGAGAGGATTTACACATAATACCGCAATAACAACGTATATGTAAAACATAAAAAGACTGAAGAAAATTACATAAATTACATTAACAGATATCGGGAAATAAGTAACAGAAGTGACACAACAAATATTTGAAAAAGTTTTCAAATGCGTTTCGTGTTCAAAATTGTAAAGCTTTCTAGACTATATATTTATATATATGGAAAGAATTCAATTTTTGGTAAAAATTTAATTTATGTCTTTTAAATCTCATCTTGTCGGATAATTTGCATCCAGTAGTGATCATATATATGTGTGTGTGTGTGTGTTTATTTAACAATGATTCTTTTGGACCAGTTTCTTTATCTTTGATTTCCTAATCCTGGAGCTTGAGCTGATGTGACCTCCAGCCGTCTTTACCTCTTAATTTCTCAGAAGACAAGTTCTTCATATTATACAACATTTATTTTTCTCCAGTTTCCTCGTTTTTTCTCACAACGATCCGACTGCTACACTCTCCATCTTTTATTCTTTCGGACTTTCTAAGACGAAGTGATGTTAGTATTATACCTTGATACGTCTCCCTTCTTACTTGTCTCCATTTCAATGTTTCGACTGTTGTACCTCCCGACCGACACCAGAGAAAGGCTGGAAGTTACAACGGCCGAGACGTTGTAATGAAGACAAAAAATATTCTAGAAGAATCAATATCTAAAAATACTCATAGATATGTAGATATGAACAAGTAAATAGGTATGAACTGACTGGTAAGTAACTGATAGATACACCTACAAGATAGATAGATAGATAGATAGATAGATAGATAGATAGATAGATAGATAGATATAAACACAAACATACAGTAGATAGATAGAAACACCTACACAATAGATAGATAGACAGATAAATAGATAGAAAGACACTCGTGGCAGATAGATAGATAGACAGATAGATAGACCTACAAGACAGATAGATAGATAGATAGATACTTGCTATAGATAGAAAGATACTTGTGATAGATTGATAGATTGAAACACAAACATACAGTAGATAGATAGAAACACCTACACAATAGATAGATAGACAGGTATATAGATAGAAAGATACTCGCGACAGATAGATAGATAGATAGAAACCCCTTTAAGAGATAGATAGATAGATAGATAGATAGAAACACCTACAAGATAGATAGATAGATAGATAGATAGATAGATAGATAGAAACACCTACACAAAAGATAGATAAATAGAAACACCTACACAACAGATAGATAGATAGATAGATAGATAGATAGATAGATAGATAGATAGATAGATAGGAAAATATTCGCGATATATATAACTATATAGATAGATGCAAACACCCACACAATATATATATATATATATATATATATATATATATATATATATAGATAGATAGATAGATAGATAGATAGATAGATAGATAGATAGATAGAGACACCTACACAAACACTGTCTCTTCGTTGACCTCATTTCACCAACTCTTTACAAAAGCTGAGGAAGCCGTGCATCACTTATCGGGCACAGTCCTGGTTTAAATATCGTAAATGTAACACAATGTAGGGATGAGTTGGTGAGACGGTAGGGTAAGGGATATGTTGTCGCCGCTGACGCTTTTTTTTTCTTTTTTTCTTTTTGCTATTCATGATTTCATTTTACTCTTGATGTTTTCGTTGTGGGTGTTGTTGTTGTTTTATTATTATTATTATTATTATTATTATTATTATTATTATTATTATTATTATTATTATTATTATTATTATTATTATTACCTGTCAAATGAATGAGTCAGCTCGAGCACCTGCCTCAATCGGTTCGGCGAGCGACATCTGCCTATTATCAAGATGACAATACCCGTTACACTTGCCCAATGTTTTCTATCTCCCGAGGCATATACATGTGTGAGTATGTGTGCGTATATATATATATATATATATATATATATATATATATATATATATATATACGAATTCATCCAGCAGTATTAGAGTGATGAGAGAATTTGGAAGGCCACATCGTGCACAAATGAGTTCTTTATTTAATTTGACGTTTCGTTAGTTTGTAACTAACTTCTTCCACTCTTCTTAAAGAGTTAGTTATGAAATTACGAAACGTCAAATCAAATAAAGAAATCTCATGTGTACTTGATATGGCCTTCATTTCAAGAACAGAGGAATTTCCTGTCTCCCTCCACGATGATCTGCTGGCACCGACCTCTGCCGTGTCTTATCGGCGAACTTTTTCTATCTCACCCCTCCATCTTGTGGCTCGTCTCTTCCTACTGCATTTACTGTCCCATGAGCACCAACCGGTTAACTGATGTCTTTTCTTCTCGTTATGTGTCCAGCCCATCTCCACTTTTGTTGCTTTATTATGTGTATGTTATATCCTTCACCCTGGTTTGCCCTCAGATCCATGATCTTTTCTTTCTCTTAGAGTCATCCATAGCATTGCTCTCTCCATGGTTCTCTTTGCAAGATTCTTGGTTGTCTTTTGACTCGTTTCGTCCAAGTTTCGCATCCGATCGTCATGGCTTGTATTTTGCAATCGTTTTAAACCTTGTGTTTTAAGCATATTTGCAATGTGCTTTACAATATTTCTCAATTCATATCAAATGCTTTTCATCCAATCGTTATTCGTCATTTTATTTCGCTTTCATTGTCTTCCTCTAACTTTATTAGCTGAGCTGGTTAAACGAATTCTTCAAACTCTTCTCAAGCCTCACCCTCTATTTTTATGGTTTCTCTTTGGACTTGATTGTTGAACATTGCTTTTGTCTTTGTTCTGTTCATCTTTAACCCAATTTTTTCAATTTTCGTATTTAGATCAATCAACATATTTTGTAACTCGGCTGATGCTCTTGATGTCGTTGGAAAACATCATCAGCGAATCTTAAATGGTTCTAATATTCTCTGTCTGTTTATTCTCAATCCCACCTTGTCCGTTTTCAGAAAGGCATATGCACTTCCATGGCTAAGCATAAACAGTTTAGGTGATATTGTATCCTCTCGTCTCACTCCTTTTCTGATCTTTATCTGGTTTGTATCTCTCAGTAATCTAATTAAAACCAAGTCATTTTTGTATATGTTCTGAATCACTTGTATGTAATTCTTGCTAACACCTTCTTCTCAGATTGAGTTGGAGACTGCTGCGTGTTGTACCGAATCGAATGCTTCTTTCATAAGCCACAAAAGCCAAATGAAAGGGTTTGTGGTATTTTAGTGCCTTTTCGATCTGATGATTTATTGCGTGTAGGTGGTAGGTATTCTATTGTTAAATAACCACTCCTGAAGCCTGCCTTTCCGCATGGTTTATTTTCATCTCGAGAGCCTGTTATCCTGTTTGTAAGCATTTTCGTGAATATACTATAAATGTTAGGTAATTATGCAATGGAGTGGTAATCTATGATGCCTTGGTTATCTCCTTTCTTGTGAAATAAAATCACTCTCCCGAGACAGAGGGTTCGAGGCACTTTTCTTTCTGGGAGGGCATGGTGTGAATAGCTGCGCTAATACTTCGTAGAAGACCTCTCCTGTTTCTTTTGTGGACATTATCAAAATCTGTGTGTTTTTGAAAATATATTGTCTGTGCTTATATATATATAAACGTAGGTAATCGTTACATATGTATGTGTGTGAGTGAGTGCATGAGTGTATGTGTGTAAAAGAGAGAGAGAGAGTTACATATGCATAGAAATGTATATGTGCTAGCGTAAAATGTAGATGTACACACACACATATATATATATATGTATATATATATATAATTTAGGGTGGCACTAGGCCACAAAAGTGAAGCATAGAGTAGGGATCGAATTTACTACACAGTAGTTATGGACTGCGAAACCAGCTCGCAAGCAATTGCAAAAGGTTGGTAGATAGATAGATAAATGTCTCTTTGGTTGGTAATCACAGCGTAACAGATGGTCCCGTATAAAGACCACTGATTTCAGCGTATAGACACGATCCTATACAGACTGTAGCCACGCTTTTGTATAGATTGACATTGAATCTATTTCCTAAGATAAATGGAGAAGGTTATAGGACAATAGAGTAAATAGATCTTTGATTGTTTAGTCTTTCTTTCTCTAGTTCAGCCTTCGTTTTCTTTTTCGTGTTAAGCAGGGGTGGTGAAAAGGAGGAAGGGGTGCCAAGTAATGGCACATATCTGCTTCTCAATTTGCAGTTTGTTTGTTTTTTTGTTTGTTTTTTTTCGTTTTTTTTTGTTTTTGTTTTTTTTTTTGTTTTTTCCAATGTCTCGAAAAGGCCCCAAAATTAGATATTGAAATTATATTGAAAATTGAAAATAGAAATATCTTTGAAAATTACCCTTACACTGCCCTGGGACACCCAATAACACGTGTACACTTTGCTCTTCCCCGGTGAAGCCCTCTGTGATACTCGAGCATAAATCAGGCTTACAGTATACCTAGTTCCAAAAACATATTTCCCTCATTGGTTTTAGGTGAACGTTACTGTTTTTTTTGTTTTTGTTTTTTTTTTCAATTGTCGTATCTTGTTAACAGGGCCCTCTCCCTACTCCGTCTTTCTTCTTGTGCTTCCATTTAATTTTTTTCAGTCGTTTTCTTCTTCTTTCATTTGTCAATATCCTCAACGCTACCTTCTTCCTCTCTTTTCTTCCTGTTCTTTTTTCCAACAACCTTGGACGTTTTTTTTTTCAAAAATCAATTTTCTTTCTTGAATTGATTTATTTTTTCTATTATAGCACTTTTTCATTTTTTTTATCTCCCCTTGTCTTCTATCTTTCTTCTCTTCTTTCTCTTTTTCATTCCTCTTCACCTTCGTTCTTCTGTTCTTCTGCTTCTTTTTTCTCTTCCTTCTCTCCTTCTTTCTGACTTTTTCCTTCTCTTTTTTTTTCCATCTCATTTTTTTCTCTTTTCTTTCTCTCAGCGTGTCTTTCTTTTTCTTCAGTTCTTCCCTTTCTTTTCTTTCTTCCTTCTCTCCTCCTTTCTGTCTTCATTCTTATCTTTTTTCTTCTTTTTTCATTCTTTTTTTCCTTCTCTTCTTTTTTCAATTTCTTCTTTCCTTTGTTTCTACTCCCATTTCTTCAGCTCGTCCCCCTTGTCTCTCTTTCTTTCCTCCTCCTTTCTGTTTTATTCCCTCTCCTTTTCTCTCCTTTCCATTCTCTTCTCCTTTCTTTCTTTTTTCTCTCTTCTCTCCTATCTGTCATCATTCTTCTCTTTT
Source organism: Thysanoteuthis rhombus (assembly GCA_963457665.1). Taxonomy (NCBI): domain Eukaryota; kingdom Metazoa; phylum Mollusca; class Cephalopoda; order Oegopsida; family Thysanoteuthidae; genus Thysanoteuthis; species Thysanoteuthis major. The sequence continues at coordinate 44,485,657 of OY735223.1, forward strand.
TCATTCTTTTCTCCTCTCTCTTTTTTTTCTTTTTTTCTTTCTTTCTTCTTCCTTCTGGTATTCCCCGTTTTTTTCTTTCTTTCTTTGTTCTCTCCCCCTTTCTGTCTTGATTATTCCCCTTTTTTTTCACTCTTTCTTATTCTTCTTTTCTTTTCTCGTTCATTCACTCTTCTCTTATCAACGTCTTTACTTCACGAATCCCGATCACACTTGATCTTGTTAGAAGTCAGTTCGGACATTCACTTCGTGGTTACCAAAGAACTGGCACTTACTCAGCACCATCCTCATTCTCTCAACCCATGGCATCAGAAGAAATCACAGTGATGGTTTAATGGTATAAGAGTGCTCGGGGATATTTATTTCATGTCCTATTGTCGATTGATACTAGCAGGACCAGCTTTAGGAGCGGTGGGCCCTATTGGAAACCTTTTTTCGAGGTTCACTGCCAAGGTTTGCAGAAAATCAGATATCAATTTCATTTTAGACTTTTTTATCTCTATTGTAGAAAAGAAAGTAATCAAAATGTGTTCTTTAAAAGTGCTTGTGAGCTAATTGATCAAATACGTCTTTCTAGACAGAGAAAGGAGCAATGTTTGAATTTTCAGCCCCTTAGCTCTTGATACGACCTGTACATACATAGCCAGCTAAACATCTCGCCAGAGCGGCTTAAATACTGAAGAAATCTATGTCTGCAGTTTTGGTGACGGTTTTCTAACATGTAAGTCCACAAGTGAACAAACTGCTAAAATGATTTTGTGAATGTGAAATGATTTCTTTGAAATATTCATTTTATTTTTGAGCAATAGTAAGCAATTGGTTCACTTCGTTTAAAGCCGGCCTCTGGCACTGAACATTATGAATAAACAATGTAGCTTGATATATATTCTTCTTTATAAACATTGAAAATAAAGACAGAAAAATAGAAACTTCTATTCATTGAGTAAGGAAATCTCTATTTTCAGTATTTAATGCTAATTATGAATTCCTAGCTCCTGATGTCATCATCGGAAAGGTTTTCATCACAAGTGGAGATATAGGACGCTTTACATTGTTCGATGAATTCATGGTTATGATGTCACCAAAGGCAATGGCAGTATTTTTGCCGCCATTTACTATTCTTCTCTTTCCACCATTTTCTTTTCTTTCCGCCATTTTCTTTTCTTTCCGCCATTTTCTTTTCTTTACCGCCATTTTCTTCAAGTCGAAAGTATTTTTAATGGAATTTTGCCGTTTAATTTTTTTCTGGCTACGTATTAACGTAAGAAATAGAATCGAGGCAGGCTTTTGTCCCTTTTGACATGATTGCAAGTAAAATTTGTGTAATAAAAACGAGCCAAGAAGATGTTATAACAATCTCAAAATGCAAAAGACGAAAACACGAAACAGTGTCAGTAAATTATGAGAGGTAGAGGAGATAAAATGAGGAAAAGGTGATAAAGAAAGAAGTGGTAAATAGATATTAACAGAAATAGGTATGAATGAATAGATATGAAGATAGATATGAACAGATAGATATGAACACACTGAGATAGATTGATAGATAGATAGATATAAATGTATATGAATAGATAGATATGAAGACAGCTATAACCAGACTGTGATAGATAGATAGATAGATAGATAGATAGATAGATAGATAGATGGATAGATTGATAGATAGATATATGAACAAACAGATAGATATGGACAGGTATGAACAGACAGATACATAGATAGATGGATAGATAAATAGATGAATGAATAGATTGGTATGAATAAAGAGATAGAAAAGAAAACAGATACAAACAGACTAGGATAGATCGATAGATAGATAGATAGATGTAAAAAGATATACATATGTATATATGAACAGACAAATAGATATGAAGACAGATATAATCAAGCTGAGATAGATAGATAGATAGATAGATAGATAGATAGATAGATAGATAGATAGATAGATATAAACAAAGTGATAGGTATGAAGACAGATATAAAAAATGACATAGATAGATAGATTGATGGATGGATGGATATAAACAGAGATATTAACAAGGAGGTAGATAAGACAGATATATAAAAAAAAAGACTGACATAGATAGATAGATAGATAGATAGATAGGGAAAGAAATCCATTGTAATGAAGCACGTGAAAAGTATTCAGTGGAGTTTCACCACATTCTACGATAAATGGCTCCGTGCGATCGGAAATTGCAACGGACACAAAAATGGCGGAATTTCCGCTTGTTAACGGCGGGAAATTGATGGATGAGGAGAAGTAGCAGAAGAAAAAAAACACCTCTCTTCCCCTCCTTAACGACTCCTTAATTGTTCATTTAAAATGCCTTCTTTTCTTTTCTTTTTTTCAACAAATCATTTGGACATTTTCCGGGCGCTGTCAAGAGAAAACCAGAACAAAATGTCTGCTGAAGTTTTATTATTAAACTTCGAGTCGCACAAGACGAAAGCAAGAAGCGTAGCAAACAAAAAATCACTCAGAGAGCGCATAGCTCTACCAACGTAACTGTGACTAATAACCCAAAGGAAATCAGTTCATACATAGCTACGATGCACGCGAGGTGATTACGAAAAATTCCTGGATCCACCCTGAAATTTAATGAATTCTTCTGCTTTGTTGGCAAAGGTAAATAAAAAAAAGGCTTTCAGTGTGTGTTGGGAGAATGGAAAGAATGAAAAGAGCTAAGGGATGGAGAAAGAAGATAGATAGATAGATGGATAGATAGATAGATAGATAGATAGATATGTATCGACTTTTTACTCAAATAGTAACCAATGGTTTTCACTGAAGATCATGTGGCAGAAAGTCCCCTCTAATTAACTGATTACGATAACACTGTCATCTACACTAGTTTCGATTGTTCATCGGATTTCCAATTTTCCCAAACTCTTCGCCAGGTTTTTCGGGGCGGTTCTGAGCTTGCCAATGATGATGGGTAAAACTATCATCCTCACAGTGTACATTTTGTCACTTATCTGCCGAGGTCCTTTTATTTTTCAACTTTTCAGTTTCTCACAATTTTACTCTATGATGCTCTGGGATATTGACAACCCCTCTCTGACAAACGTTCGTTTGTTCACGATAAGATATCGTCTTTCGGCCTGGATCCATTTGAATTCCACTTTTGATTTCAAGATCGCATATTGGGTCATCCAGAAATTGTCAGTTTTTCTCTGTTGTTGCCGCAGGCATCAGAGCATACTCTGTACCCTGCCTTTTTTTAATGCAATGAGGAAGTGTTTACTAGGACACAGATCCCTATCCACCAGGCTTAGTTGATTATTGACTTCCAAGCTCTAAAAGGCAGAAAACAGTGCATTGTAGTATTAATTTAGCATTTATCGGTCAATTGAAATCATTTTTTGTCAACAACACAAAGTTTTGGTTGATCTATTTTACAGCCGGTGTTCTACGTGAGAAAGAAAACGGTTGGCTTATTTATTTTGATGAGCTATGCATACCAGAATGTGGCACAATCTATACATACAAGGTTGGATCAATAAACCTGACACAGTTATTAGTAGAATTTCAATGTGGAATATTTGCTTTATGATATTCGATATAGCTGAATATTCTGACATCACGAAAATACGTACAACAATCTAGATTGAATTATCGAAATATTTTTCCAGATTAAGTAATGGGAAATACGGAACCATTAAATGGTGAGAGTACATTATGGAATCATCCGCAAAAAATAACAATTTGTAATTTGTTGCTCTTCCTTTAGCTTTTATGACTGCCAAAATCCTTTGAAGCATGGGGTAAACAAATAAAAGATTATTCTCTATCAAGCTGATTCCAACTTTCTCGAATAGTGGTTGACCGATTAGCTTTGCAGAATTGAGCCTTGTCATGGACCCTTTTGAAAATTTTCCGCCATAAATTCCCGATCAGATTCAGATTTGAACTGTTCGCTGGTCATATAATTGAGTTGACATGCTTTTCCTGGAGAAAAAGCTATAACACTCTCAATCCTGTGACGAGTGTCATTATCCTCCAGAAAAATGATTTCGTCCTAACCTATTTTTTTACGATGGAATTAGAGAAGTTCCAAAACTTTCAATGTGTACATGTGCATTGATTGTTGAGGTAATAATTGCCATTCCTCCTGGCCTTTTATCTGGAATGCAACCCTCACATCATAAATGAGTGGCGAAATTCGCCTTTTTATTCAGGTAGTAATCTTCACGTATTTCATTAAAACGCCTCATACAAAAATTCTAGCATCATCGCTTTGGCCAAAGCAGATTCGTGATTCACAACTTTCATATCACTTTCATCCAATCATCCGCATTCCACAATTGTTTCTTTTTCGCCCACGGAAAGTTTGCTTTTTTCTATATTGGTGTTAGAGTTAGTTTTTATCTGGCTTTTCTGTGTGTCAATCCCATTGCATTCAGCTAATTCCTTACGGTTCTGTCACAACCATTGACTCCTCTTTCCACCCATATGTTTTTCATTCATTTTGTTATTCATTTTCTATTTTCAATGCATATAGCCTTTCGTTTCCTATCCTAGCATTTTCCGGGGTCGACCTGTATGTTTTATTTTTTTCAACCTTCCCGTGTTATTTACACTTGCACCAAATTCAAGAGACAGCTGGATTTCCTTCTCAAATAAGTTTAATAATAATTTCCAATGTTCTGATTGACAGTTTTTTCACCATAAAAATGTATTACCAACTTTTTCCAACCAGTGATTGAGTGAGAAAACATACGTCGAAACTTCCATTCACACTAACCGTTCCATATATAGCGACACGAAAGATACGAAAAGCATTTATAAAAATCAAATCGGAAATTATCTTACTATGCTTGGAAACTTATATTGATATTAAAAGCGTTGGTAACGGTTATACTAGAGAAATCCGTATTTTTTGTCATATAAATGCATTGTTCAGTTTACTGTGGAAATGGTTTGCGAATTATTATAATACTAGATGTTTCTGCGCCCTTCGATTTATTGAAGAAATACGTCAACAATCTAATTCATTTAATCATTGCAGATGTAATAACAGAGCAAATTTGGCGATAAGGAAAATATGCAACGATAATGACGGTTATATTTTTGCGGTAACTGCAATTGAATCCGGTTTCTGTAAAACAAGGTTTGGGAATTCCTTATCGTTGCCCATTGACTTCATCACAACTCTATCATTCTCCTTCACCGTTTAATTGTTGTCATTCTCAACACTAATAAACTATTTCGCGTGGGGAGAAAAAATTTGATTCTGCAATTAGGGGCCTCAATTAGCAAATTTCGGCACTCAAACATTATACTATGGACTGAAAATCATAAAAAAAAGGATTATCAGCAGTCCGGAATTAATAAACATTGATAACAGAATAAATCTATTATGTGTATATAAATGATTTTACAATAAAAATACATTGGAAATCAAGAAGACAGAGATTGGAAGTGGCCAAGAATTTACGAAATATCGCTAACAGAATCGGGCTATTTTATTCAGAGTGGTTAAGTATTAACTCCCAATTAAAAATCATAAATAATTTTTGTACATACAACTTATTTTTGTGTCTTCTCCCTGTGGAGAAGTGTGGGTGAAGGAGGATGTGTACCGCACCAAATCACAAACTCTGGATCAACTTGAGCAGCCCATTCGACATGTTATTGCCAGCATACTGCTGGACTTGTTTCAGAGGTCTATCCGAAAAGCTTACAGAAATTGGAGTCTGCGTTGAATTTTAACACAGAGAGCAAATTACATCATTGTATAGTCCAAAGTGGAGCTACTTTTACTACAATTGACTTATAAATAATAAAGTTTACTAATCTTCAATAGAGAGCTTCATTTTACCGACTCGATAGATAAAGTGAAGCTAGTTTGACTACAATCGACCGATAAATGATAAAATTATAGCTTTTTTTTTCAATAGAAAGTTTCTTTTCATCCACCCTATAGATGATAGTCACAATGTTGCAAAAACTTGTTTAAGACCTGCATGTGCTCTCTGAGTTTAACATGGGCAAATAAAAAGGATAGAGAGACGTGCTCTAAAAATCAGCATTCGAAATCATGGCTCAAAATGTTTGTTGGTACCAAATATAAGTATAAGAAGAGTGTATAGCGACAATAGCCCAAGTGGGTAGGGCGTGCCATGAAAATCACCATACGAAATCTTGGCTTTTTTCCCCTGGGCTAGAAAATGACCAGTGGCGCCAAGAGTATCTCAGTCTTAAACTCGTATGCGTATAAATAGACATGACTAAGATCGTATACTAATATGATTTGGTATCTTTTTTTTAAAGAATTTTTTTTCTTCTCTGAAATGAGCCATAGCTCTCAACCCAGGGGTGGGGACTAAGGGTAAACGTTGGTTGGACAGAAGAAGCATTGTCTTTTATTTGGCGGTATGTGGGCATTGCGTGCATTCGTGTTTTTTTTTGTTTGAGTTTTTTTTATTTCGTTTTTTTTTTATTTACCCTTTGATATTTTTATTATTTATTTATTTTTTCACGTGGTGTTGTTTTTCTTCTCGGCATCTTGCATTCCCAGACGCTGTCAACTACGATACTCAATGTCAACTTTGAGAAAATATCGTCGAAAATCACGTTCGGGTTCCGCCATCGACATCAATACTCGTTTTGAATGTACTGGTCGGGAGTCAAAAAGAAACTTTGCTCGTTGTTCATGGGTTAATAACCCACGTTTTTTTTTTTTTTAGCTGATAATTCGTGGTTGGAACAGGGTCTTCCTTTCGATGGGGGACACATACATGACCTACTTTGCACAGAGACGTCAAAGTGGACGCTCTGATTTCATAGATCGACTGTAAGCTTCCAATAATTAAAATCAGATGCAAATATCTGAACTCATAAGGAGCAGGATTGTCATTCGGCATTCTTCGACAGCAAAATTGCGTAAATTTGGTACCAAACGAAACCATTTGGATCTGATAAGAAAGATTTGGTCTTGAAGAAAATTTTACAAAAGATAACAATCCCTCACACACGAATATTGTTCGACATAAATACGTACGCACAATAAATGAAAAAAAATCTATTATTTAATCCATTCTCCTGCCTGTTTATTCGTGGATTTCAAGTAATTAATTTGATTATTATGGTACTGAAACTACTTAATATGGTCCCAAGACAATGGAATTTTGGTCTTGTTCAATAAAAGACATCTGGCAACCTTTATAAAGAATCTGATGATGGTCTGCTTAGTGATTGAGATAGCGTATTGTCAATTGAACTTCGAGAATCTTAGAATATTCACTGAGGTTTACTCGATTTTTATGGCTTCTACATCATTATCATCACCATCATCATCAGTCTTTCAACGTCCGTCGTGAGACATAAGCCTTCCCCAGGATTCGCCAATACTTTCTGAATTTGTCTTGTTCGTCTCCCCGTCACGTATTCAGTCGGCCTCAGTAGTGTGTGCAATCTCTGGGGATCTACGTTGTAAGTCGTGATATCCATCGGTTATCAACCATTCTTGCAACATGACTAGCCCGTTGCCATTTGAGTTTTCTAATGGATTCTATGATGTCCAAGACTCCTGTTCTTTCCTTGATATATTGTGCTGTCTTGTGATCTCTCCATGTGAGGTTGAGGGTCAGTCTACTCATTCTTGAAAAATTGTTTGCGCGAAAATTGATAACTTTACATCATTTTTGGTAAAAATTATGACTGAATATGTAATGCATATTCGACACTGTTTACTCTTTAAGATCAATGTGGGGAAAAAGTGCTGTGGGAGCTATGTAATGGGTTACTGAAGTTGATCAGAATAATGCAGTAGGTGCGATCACGTGTCAGGAGTGTTGCGAAGTTTGAAAAATGAGATTTAGATTTCAAGGGAAACGAAACGCTGTGGGAGAGCCCAGAACGTGCAAACTTATGAGTAAGTAGCATTATTATCTTTCTTGGTTTTAACTTTATCAGATGAAGCATAGTCAACCAGAAGTATGTTACATTTTACTCCTGATCTGCGATGTTAACTGACTACCGTAGACTGACAATCTGATTGGTTGAAGAGCAATCAAAATTAAGATGGGAGAAATACGAGTCAAAAATGAATTAATTCAGCATAAACAACATGGGAACTTGTAGAAAAAACACGAGTTGAATGATTTGATTCACTTGAATGATATATTGGGATGGAAAAGAGCCTTTTCTGGGTAAGGGAGTTAAGGTGGGGTTAAGCGTCGGTTTCTCAAGAGACAAATCCCAATAGAGTATGACGGTCGTTAACAAAGTTTCCGTGTCTGTTGCATGCGCCAGCGTAGTGGTCATTTGCAAATCTCAGGTTTTGTCGAGACCAGGACTTTATACCAAGATATTATAACCATCCCATTGACAGGATGTAAGTCCACCGAATGGATACTTCCACCCTATGTACTCAGCATAGAGCAAAGTCAGTCAGCTGCTGAATGAAAATTTGTCCTAATGAAGAGTTTCCCCACACTTTTTATCGAACCCGGGACCTTCTATACGTGAGACAGACGTGTTAACCATTATACTATCAATCTTGAACTGGGTAGGGGAGTCGGCCGGTTATCTTGCTGCATCATAACGTCTTAAAAATCATGGAATTGAGGCGGGAGGTTCTACATGAAGCGTATCCCCCGGTCAGACCTGCCTTTTAAAACATCACTTGTTTTGCTCTACATGACATTTCTGACTAATCTGCAGTTCCAGCTATTCGTGCACTTCTTCAACGGATTCATCAAATCAAAACTAAAATCTTTCTTTTGTGGTGGAATACCAGCTTCGGCTAAAAGGTGACTTGAGGGCACAGAAAGCCAGGGAAAAACGCTTTTATCTAAATATTCATGCTATGACTGTATTAATTCGTTCAAAAAATTCTGAAAACTTTTGCATCAATATAACACTTGATGAGCTCAAGTTTCAAGAAAGATGCACGAATGCATGAGTATATCATTGGATTCGATCTTCTGCAACCGTTGGCTCCCGTAACCGAAAGGGTAGAACAGCTTGCACAGTGAGACATGTTTCCAGGAAAAGGGGATGCAGTGTGGGCTTTTGTTTTTCTATTTTTATCAGGTGACCGGAATAAAAGTTATGTGGGGAGAATTTTGGAAAAAGGTTTTGATGTAGGCTGAGAAAATTCATTGGAAAACATCAAAGCTTTGGTTTTCAGCTTGGAAAAAGTCTAATGAAATATGTAATACATTTATTCATTTTACTTATTGGATTAAAATAAGTAATATTGCTAATAAGATCAGTAATACTTTAATTTGTTTGATTTACAGTTTTGAAATCGTCAAAATTAACATTAATAAGATATTACTTATTTCATTTCAAATATTAATCATATTATTAGGTAATATGAATTTAATAAATGTTATCATAAATACTATTATAAATATCACTATAAAGATTACGTATTTTTTTGAAAATATTGTATTTCATTACAATAAGTTAAATAAATTAAGATATTACTTATTTCACTGAAAATATTGTATTTCATTACAATAAGTTAGATAAATCAAAATATTACTTATTTTATAAAGAATGTTTTCCCTATGACTTCGTTCCTTGCCAGAAACAAACGTCAAGATTTTTGTTCCTATTAGTTTTTTCCTCGCCTACATTATGACTTTTTCCCTATGACCATTTTAAGAAAAACATTTGCAATTCTATCTCAGCAAGATATTAGGAAAAAATGGTAATAAAATCTTGGAAAAAACCGGGGATGGGGGTTAAAAGACATAGAAGTAAAAAGGGACGACCCACAAAGACACAAAAGCGACGAAAATACAACACGCATTTTTTTTTATTAACCTTTTCTGAGATGGGGACAGTAAGATCGAATTTCAAAGCAGGTGTTCACATTCAGGTAAATTTCAGTACCATTCATCCGTTGGTAGGGCTCGATGGACAGTCAGCTCTTTTAACTAAGGAAAACTTTAAAGTGACGCCGTAGGCATAGGGTTAATAAAACTGGTCGTCTTTTGAAACCTTTTAAACAATACAAAACGACTTCGTTGTTAATTTCGACTTCGACACTGAACCAACAGTGTGAACAGGGGTCAGAATACAAGGCTTCTTTGTTTGTAAGGATCGCTGAAAGGACTTGAGTTTATGCTTTTATAGTTCTCTTTATTTACTAAACATTGCTTAGTACAAGGCCACAAGCTGTTTACAGTACCTGATGTTCTCAGGCAGTCATCTTTTATTTACCAAGCTTTACATAGTCTGGCGCAAGGGCATGAGCTGCTTATTAAACTTGGGAGTTCCTAAGTGGTCACCCTTTGTTTAGTAGGCATTACACAGTCTGGTTCGAGACCACAAGTCATTTACACTACCTAGTGTTCCTAAGTGGTCACCCTTTATTCACTAAGCTTTACATTGTCTGGTAAAAAGCTACAACCTGAGTATACTACCTGGTGATCTGAGGTGGTCATCCTTAATTTACAAAGCTTTACTTTGTCTGATACAAGGCCACAAATCTGCTTATATTACCTGATGTTTGTAAGCGGTCGCTCTTTATTTACTCGGCTTTACTTAGTCTGGTATAAGGCCACAAGCTGCTCAAAATATCTAGTGTTCATAAGCAGTAACCCATCATGTACAAAGATTCATATAGTCCAGTACAAGACCACAAACTGCTTACACTACCTGGTGTTCCTGAGCGGTAAACATCTATTTACAAAGCTTTACATAGTCCAATGCAAGGCCACAAAACGCTTACATTACCTGGTCTTCCAAAGCAGGTACAATTTTAGCTTTGCATAATATGGTACAAGTCCATAAATCTGCTTACAGTTCTTAATGTCCTTAAGTGTTTATCTTTTCTTCACTAATGTTTGTCTAGGTAGAAATATTGAGTTCTGATTTGCATGACAGACAGTTATTCCTCTCTTAGTAGATTTGGACAAAAAATGTTTTCATTTTGCACGCATTTATAACATTTGTATGTCTGAACGTAGAAAATGGGGATAAGAAGATAGCATTGTGCCAATCTATAATACCACTTATCTATAATGTCATTGCACTAAATGTTTATTTCCAGAAAATCAGGGAGAAAGGAATTGTTAGTGGTCAGAAAATTTGCGTTCCTGACACAATAGGTCTATTACAAGTTGATTATCCGAAATGCCTGAGACCAGAAATGTTGCAGAAGCCAGATTCTTTTCAGATTTTGTAAAATGTGCATATGCATAAGAGGTACCATATTTACATCTCCGTCTTGTCCAGTATTTCCAATAGCTTGACTTTCCGTGCTATTGATAAAATAAATACTTTCTCTTTTTTCTTATCATTGTTGCTTATTGGGTATCTTCAACCTTTTCTGATGTTTCCAAGAATATCTTTGCACAGATGATTTCAGTGATTAATGCAGGTATGTCTAGTGGTGAAAATAATTTATTTTGATAAGGACTTTGTCGTTTTGTTTGCGATATAGATATAGTTTTATGCTTCTGAAAAGATAACCAAGATTTTACTGTAGTTAGAATGAGTTATACATCATGGAAATCATCTTCCTTACTCGTCTACGAATCATACTACAGTGACTTCAGTAGCGGAATCGTCCACTTGTGACGTAATGTGGGCTTTTAAAAAGTTTTGGATTTCGGAACATTTAGGATTTTGGATAAGGGGTACTTAAGTTTAACTTGTATCATTTAAATACTAATAAATTGAAAATAAAAATGCAATGTACATGATGTTTCAATCTAAGTACAATGAAAGACAGGAAAAAGGGATTGTCAATAGCCAGGAATTAAGGCAGACATTGCTGACAGAATAGGATCAGCAGTTGATGTCTAGTTTATGCATGAGAACTTTAACGGATTTCTCAACATTCTGTCGTTTTTTGTTATTTATTTATTTATCATCTTTTTGCAATTTTCCCCCGAAATAGAGATAAAATGTGTTTGAAACTCAATTGCAACGATTCATCTGAATTAGTTGAGTCGGAAGTACATGGAGAATATGTTGATTCGTTTCTGCATATCATCTGTCAGTTATGCGATTTTCAATTTTTCTTAATTTCTGAGTTCAGCACTGCACTAGGTGTTATATATGGTTAAAGATAAACTCTATGGGGCATTAATTCAGCTTGGGAACAAGCAGAATCGTAACATACATACTTCAAGGATTAAGAAAAACGGGTGGCAAAAATGATCTGGGTCATCCCGTGAACCTACTTTTTCGTCTCTACTATTTGGTTTGCTCTCCAGTTTAGCCCCTGAAAACGCTGTGCGAAACGGAACAGTGCTACATATATCAATATAACATGGCATGATAAGAGATAAAGCCAGCAATCATTTTGAAATATACAATGTTGCAGTTGAGCATCAACAAGATGGAATGGGTTAATGCTATGTATCTCATCTGGTAGCTACTTTCCAGAACTGGGGAAATATCATTGTGTCGATGTATATCACTACATGAAAATGAATTGTATACGTGTGTGTGTTCATTCTCATATAACTGGCACATTAACTGGCACATTAAACAACTGGCACTTTAAACAAGTTTACAGTATAAAGTTTGTTCGGAGACTGCCTATGAAGCTGTCTTTGATCATCATTCATTAAATCACTAAATTAATAACGAAAAAAATGTGAAAAAAGGCGTGGTAATGAATCAGTGCTAAACGGGGTAGCACTAAGCGGGATATTACCGTATTTCGGTTTAGTTTCAGGGTGGTGGTTGTCCACCACACAATAGTCAGATGGTAAATAAATTGTGTGCTTTTTAAAAGTGCTCTAACGTTGATTGCCTAAGGGCAAGTTGTGGAAGCATGAAAATGTGTTTGACGGGAAGCAAGAATGAAACGAGGGGAAGGAAGGGAGAAGAAATGCTGAGAGGGAAAGAGTAAAAGATACAACTATGGAGAGAGAAAATGCTGGGAGGTCGAAATGAAAAAGGAATGAAAAGGAAAGAAAGGTAGGAAGAATGAATAAACAACAAATGAAAGAAAAGAAAAGAAAGATGGGAAGAATGGATAAACAACAAATGAAATAAAGAAAGAAAAAAGAAGGAAAGAGTAGAGGGAATTTTTTAAAAGAGATAGTTTGAAAAATTGGAAGGAAATTCGCTTGCATAGAGGGCCCAATCTCACAACTGTTGCCTTGTGTCGGACTAAGCTTCGTTTTGTAAATAACAGTACATGGGAGAAGCAAAAGAAAGAAAGAAAGAAAGAAAGAAAGAAAGTAAGGTAATAGGAAGTAAAAAAAGAAGGAGAAAGGGAAAGAAAGAAAAAGTTTCAGAAAAAAAGAAAGAAATGAAGAAAGAGAATAAAGGACTGAGAGCTGAAGAAAAAGACAAAGAGAAGGCAGGGATTTAAAAGAAAAGTTTGGGAAAGACTGAAACGAAAACCTGGAATCAATAATAACAGGAAATTCAATTAAGGATAAACAATGAAATAATTAGAATTAGACACGGAATTAATTACAATTATAATAGGTTGTTACAAAAACTTACGACTTCATTATATGGATACTAAAAAAATTTTACTAATACTTTCCAACTTGTTTATGCAAGTCATGATATCACGGGTAGAATTTCTTGGCAAATACTTTCATTAAATCCAATCATTCCATGATTAGTGAAAAAGCAAATAGTGGAACCAAATATAAAATACATAGAAAATGAATGTAGCGTAGAAATGAAAATTACAATTATTTATCTGGCAAATACACCAAAACTTTCATTCACTCCAATGATTACATATATAGTGACACAGCAAATGATACAAACATTATTTTATTACAGAAATTCATGGGAAATTATTTTATTACAGAAATTCATGGGAAATTATTTTACAATAGAAAGACTTGGCAAATTATCTTAACTTGTAAAGCCATTGCAGATTATTTCAATATACGCTGTTTGAATCATCTGTGATATCACACGTAGGACTTATGAAGCACCCCAATGCTTATATATATATATATATATATATATATATATATATATATATATATATATATATATATATATATATATATATAGCGACACAAAAATACTGATGTTGAATAAAAGAAAGATTGAACAATAATCACGGTCGTATATTATTGCTGGCTGCACTTGAACCCCGTATACGACTTTTCGTATGATTGCTCACTGACATTTCCACTACTCCAACACTTCGCTTTACTCGTTTTCTGCACAATCAAACTTATCAACCAAAGGTTTTCAGGCATAAGGGAAACGAATTTATGATTAAATATCACATTTTTGAAGTTCTGATATCAAATTTGTTTTAGCAAGTTTCATTACTCAATTTGTATGTTATGCATTGAAAACAAGGAACAATTGGGCTTTTATATGTAAAAAGCCAATCAATTGCAAATCATTTTACTTTGCAAAACCCAATAAAAATGATTGTCAGCGTTACTGACAGGAACAGCTCTTACATGCATAAAGTAAATGTATTACTAATGATTTTATTATTGAAAAGCTTTGAAGATCGGGAATAAGCAGGTTGTCAATGGTCAAGAATTTACTCCTTACTCTCTTAGCCTTACTGACAGAATATTATTTAAACTCAATGCTAAAGATTTTATATAAGTCAAACAACTGTGAATGATATGACATAAATATGATTAAACACTAGATTTCTTTTTTAAATATGTATTTTAATCCATTTTTCCTGCAAGCTTGGTCAGATGATGGATTTTTTTTTTTCATTATTTTGGTTGTGAAGCTACTTAATTTAGTCTCAAGACTAATCAAATTTAGTCTTGTACAGCAAAATACATCTGTTCTATGATCTGGGAGAACAACAGCATTCACTCACTAACAATTTTTTTTCCTTGTTGACAATGACTCCATGTGGTCTTCTCGAATGGGAGATCAGTTTGAATTTTATTGCCTCAGAGAATTTTTTTTGCTTTCTTCATTCTCTCCTATCATTTTTACACTGATTGAAATTTCGCCCTAATAGTAACTGATGGCTTCCATTGAGAAGTGAAGTTGTTTAGATGGTATTGATTCGATAGGAGATTCCCAATGTCTCTAACCTCTTCGCTAGGCTTTTCGGGATCGTTCCCAGAGCTCCAACAACAATTGATACAACTGTCACCTTCATATAAACATTTGTTTAGACAATCCTATCTCTCTTCCCATCTTTGGTGTAAACACAACGTTCCAATCATTGTACGGTCTTCTTGAGGTGTAATAATTAATAGATGATCGGATTACCCAAACAGAGGTTAGTATGTTAATGTCTCTTAAAGGTACGGACAATAATTGTCACTTTCACGTTCCATAATTTCTTCAGTTCTCTGGAATATTGACATCCATTATCTGACACACTTTCCCTCCTAGTTTTCAATAATTAAATAGGTCTTCTGGTCTGAATTAAGTGAGGAGAAAGCAATGGTGATGTTGATATTAGACCTGACATCTCTTATTATTGTTGTTGAAATACCTCTGTTTCTGCTAAAATTCAAGCACACAAAGAAAGGAATCTGACATATTAATAGCTTATTGGAGTCTTTAGTCTGAGAAGTTTATAGAAAAGTAATTAAAATCGACGCACTGGTTGAATGGGTCATGGCAAAGTTCATAACAAATAGCGTAGTATGATTGGATGACAACAGTTTCAAATAGTCTGCAGGCTATTTGAATATTTAGTGCCTCGCGTAATGAAAAAGGGACCCTATATGGTTGGGAAGTGTATTACTGACAGAATACGGTTATTTTTATATAATGGGAATTTAATGTTAATGATTTTACAACAGGAAATAATTGCTAACGTTTTTACTTTAAAAATGCATAGGAAACGAACAAAAATGGATTATCAGAAATTGAGACAAGCATTATAGAGAGAATGGGGTTATTTATTATGTGTATAGTATGAATGTATTGTTGATGATTTACTATAGGAAATAATTGTCAACGATTTTACCATAGAAATGCATTTTAAGCAAGGAAAAAGAAAATTCATAGTGACTAAAAATTGATTCAAGCATCACTCACATATTGTTATTTTTAGAAACCATGAATCAAAATTGTCACCAATGGGTTTCTTTAGTTCTTAGGTTGGTCTGACTGGCTACGCACGTATGCATGTATTCATGTATCACACGTACAGGATAGAGCTAGAGCACTGAAAATTAGAATATTTACTTCTCATTATGTCTAGAAAATACTTCATTTTTTTCCTAATTTCCACCCTAAATAGAGTTTCAAGGTAGGGTACAATTTGCAATGTCGTTTTATGCTAAACTTATCCCTTAGTTTATGTGTAACAGCATTCAAGCTTCTTTTTGTAATCGAACAATAGGTAAAAGAAATAATTTCTTTATAAATCATCTTCTTTTCCAATCGATTTATTGATCACATTAGAGGTTCTATTCAGTTACTAACCGGATCTGTTATTTGCAAGATATAGAATAGACATGAATACATGAATATTTATTCAAATCGATCAATACGATTGATATTATGTCTTTCACTCAGGTAGACATTACACCCATTTGATAATCTATCGAATACCTATTATCAATTCTGTTTCCAAATTAGTGATCATGAGAACTGGTCTCGTTCTCTTCTAGGAATTTTTAAGAGACATTGAAATGAATGTCAATTCAGTTGATATAGCAAATAATGGTAATTTTACTATAATTCACCAAATGTCCGTCCGTCTATCTATGTATGCAAAACTTACGAACGACCGGAACCTTAAATTTTTTTCTTTGGTTTTCAATTGGAGACCAGGATATGTTTTTTTGCATATTAGGAAAAAAATCGTGTAAGGTAAGCGATCACCCCAATAGCAATGATTTCATTTCCATCTATCTGTCTTACTATAATTCACTGGATGTCCATCTGTCTGTGTTAGCATAACTCCCAGGTAGCTAAAGCTATGGACACCAAATTAACATTTTGCAGTAGGGCACTGATAATAGTCCTCTCATAACAAGCCGACATTTTTTATACTTGACTATTGTACATCGCGATAGACTCTGATTCTGAAGTTATACAATCCTACCACGTTCGAAATCGGATCAGCTTTGGTCACTTTCTCATATTGTGTAGACTTTACACCGTTTCGAACAACACTAGAAATCGATAGATAGATTTATATCACGTCAATTGTACATGAGTTTAAAGTTTAATCGCAACGAAAATTTCCAATAATTGAAATTCTGTTGAAAATCAAACTCATGATCAAAGCTCAACATGAAGTGTTTTTTTTTAAATTACCAACTTTATTATCACAAACGGTAATGAATGTATTCCAAATACTAGTTCCAAGTTTAAGGTTTTGCAGTGCACTGTATGTATGTATGTATGTATTCAATGTGCGCATTCGTGTATGTGGTGGAATGTATGAATAGAGGGGTTTCTAAACAAAATTTCGGAAAGGTTCGCTTCAACCAAATTCATGTATGTGAGTGCATGTGAGTGTATGTGATACGGACTTATATGAATGAAAACTATCGTCGCAAGATGTTAAAAATTTTTCATCGAACGATATATATGAATATATGTACATATGTAATATATGTACATATGTAATATATGTATATATATATATATATATATATATATATATATATATATATGTATGCATGTGTGTGTGTATCAGCATTCATCATTTCACACTTGATCGAAAATAAACCAAATGTATTTTTATTCTTACTTAATAAAGTGAAAGAGTTGTAAAACGCAGAGGAAACAATAAAAGCACAAAGAAAGTTGCGTGAGGTTCTTTTTCAATAGCGATCTGTGTGTGTGTGTGTGTGTGTGTGTGTACGCGTGCGTGCCGGAAGTTAAAATTTGCACTTTGCGTCACGTGTCGCTGGGTTTCAGCGTCCCCTCACACCGGATATCAGTAGCACCATATGTCTCTGATTAACTTCATAGGATAATTTATACAGTAATACACCGCTTAACGCTACCCCGTTTAGTGCTGATTGGCTACAGCACTCTCTTTTTTTTTAACTTTGAAAATTAGCAATACTTAGTTTCCCAAATAAATTCTTATGGAAGACAGCCCCAGGAAAAGTCTCTTGAATAACTGTATACTGGTTGCTGTGCCGTGTGTATTAGAATAAACACGTACAAATGCACAATAATTCATCATTCAGCGATAGACATCGTCGCAAGTGGTATTTCACCAGCTTGTACATATTAGATGAGATAAATAGCAATGATCCATTCAATCTTGTTGAGGCTCCTCAACGACATCATATGTTTTTAGATAATCAGAATGACACTGAGCAGCAAGGCAAAGAGAAGTGATCTGTACATGCTATTTATTCTATGAAATAATGACCCTGTATGGCAATGTTTATGGGACTGCATTTTTAGGAACTTATCTAGAGACAACGCCCATCCTCTCTCTCTCTCTCTCTCTCTCTCTCTCTCTCTCTCTCTCTCTCTCTCTCTCTCTCTCTCTCTCTCTCTCTCTCTCTCTCTCTCTCTCTCTCTCTCTCTCTCTCCTCTCTCTCTCTCTGTTCTTTTTTTTTTTTAATTTTTCAACTTAATAAACGAAACCCAAGGAGGTCCCATGGTAATTCTTTTGAAATTAAACCTGGGAAATTTCACAAATTTTGCTATTACAAAATGTTGACTACTTCCTGTTTGATTATCTTATCGCAGCATTCTGTTTGTTTATCATCTTAGAAATTCAAACAGCTTAAGACTATTGCTACAGCTACTGATACTACTCGTTAGTAAACAAACAAACAAACTATATGGCGTGGAGAAAAATAGATAATAAGGAATGTACCAAGATGACTAATTATAGTTCAAATCTAATTGGCAGTTCGAGGAATGTGACCATGAAAAGAAAAAAAAACCAAACACTTAGTTTCCACGATATCCTTCTAAATATCCCCCTTGGGTAGAAGCTCAAGGCAATATCACATTTGGCTCACTTGTGTTGTTCGTATTCCCTGGATATTTTAGAAGTATTTTGCCCATAGCTCATGGCTTCATCAGGCAAAAGTTTGCTCAGGAAATTTCATGCTAACTTTGTAAAAGAGACTAAAGTCTCTCTCCTCTCATCCTCTGGTACTTAAACGAGCCGCTGTCGTATTAAAATGACTAAGCAAAAAATTCCTCTCCTTGCTACCAAGAACATCTCTTTTATCGAGAAATCCGAAAAAAATGTTGTTGGTTTTCCTCCATTTCCGCTAATAGTAGCGTAAGACCGACTTTTATTCAATGTGTTTTTCGATGTGATCTAGTCCAATTCTACGCATGCCATATGTTTGTATTTTCCTGGAAATGTCGACCATTTAGGACTCGAAATTTTCATCTGAAGGAATTGTTCAAATTCTCCAAAAAATCCATTTGAGTCCACAACCCCGTCTACAATAACTTCTTACCATTCTTTTTCTGCCACACATTTTGTATTTGTTTCTGTAGAAAAAAAACAGGTAACAGAAGAAGGGCGTTGCTCGCTGACTGTTGATTTTGTTTTTATTTCTATAAAATACAAACTTCCGTTTCTTCTAAATAGTATTTTCACGTCCTTAATATTGTAAGCATGAGACAGATTGGACCAAAAATACAAGTACCGAACGTATTTTTTGGCGGAGAGGCTGGCTGAAAAATACAAATACCCCCACCTGGTGTATCCACAGGCTTCCGTGGCCAAATTGGTCAAAGCAACGTCTACACCAGATATGAGATTCAGGTTCAAGCTTTGTTACAAGCTACTTTTCAAAGAACAATTATTTAATAATACACTTTTAGATAAATTATTGTAAATAATTATTATTAATTATTGCCTAGTATTCACGTTCATCATAATTCTTTAGATCAAGATGAAAACTTCGTAAATCATCAAGTATATTCTGCTTCAGTATTTACAGTGTATATACAGCTTAGTTTGACACAAGGCCAGAGATGTAGAGCATCTGGTGGGTGGAGGCGAACTTATTGCTGTAGTAATTGTCGGCATCACAGCTCGTTAACCATTACTGCTCTGATTGTGAAAATAGAGATTACATGAAATTACTGGAATGTTCATTAATTTCACAAAAGTCTGACAGATTTCACGAAATCACAAAAACTCCACATTAACGCACACATACACACACACACAAATATGGTGTGACGAAGACGAACTAGAAAAGTTCAGAAAGTAATGGCTCAAGACGCCCATGATAGAGTGGTCTGGCGATGGTTTATGTCCAATGCTGCAGCTGATGATGATGAATTTATCAAAATTTACGATTGTACAGTAAATTCTCTTCCACGAATCTGATCCAAAGACATAATCCTCCATCAGGTTCTTCTCATAAGTTCTTTGATAGCAACGTTCAGTCGGATATATCGTGGAGGATGAACTTGCCTTACGAGGATCAATACGCAAAAAAAGTTTTCCTTTAATTCATCAAGATGAGAGTCAAGGATATGACCTTTAAAGGATGAGCCTGCAGCTAATTTTACCATATTACTTCACCATAATTCAACCAGGTAGGCATAGTTTTCGGCCTTTTGATTGCCCGGGAAGTCCTGAACCACAGTGACAAAGCTGAACCAAAGACTTTCCTAGTGAGCTTCCCCGTGGAACTATTTGCACTCCAGGATCTTCTTTATCTTCTGCCAACTTTCGACAACTTCAATCCGCTGAAACTTTTGATTTTTTTTTTTCAGCAAACAACTCTCGGTGTCTTTTTCAGTCCTCCATGGAATTGATTTTTTTATTTAATTCTGTAAAGACCGGAATAAATTGTAGTCAGAAGGTACAATGTCTTGTATTCTGAAGGTGTGATTGGTGTAGCGGTAAAGACACAGACAATGGAATAAGCCAAGTTCAAACACTAGTCGGGTTTGTTAACGTGTACTGTGATTCTACCTCCCATCCAGCTATGATAAAAAAATATCTGGGCAGATTCAGCTCTCTAGCCTTAAGACGGACTATTTTGTCTCCAAACTAGTGAGTTTAGCTCGCTTAACTTAGTTTGGCACCTAATTAGTCGTCTTATCGGCGGCTCCTGCAGCCTGGCTGATACAAGACATATCACTATCTGCTTTCCTCTGGCTTAAATCAGCAAAGCCGAGTGGGGAATTATGACGACTGGGCCTCCCATGATCTCCATACGCTTCGCCCAGGCATGCGTCCTGGATGGAACGATCCATTTTCACGAGAGTCAGAATGGAGGCCATTTCCATTCAGCGGTAGGTGAGTAAAAACTTACCAGTTGTGTTGTAATAATTTTTGCCCGATCACCAAACAAACATGCAGTTTAGCGTTAACGTAGGAGAATATTACGCCTTTTTCCTTCCAGCAGCCCTCCGTCGATTGTTGCCTTCAATTTGTCTACACAGCCTCGATGTAAATTTGCAACCAATCAGAGGGGACCTCATTGTGCGTGAATGAATAGTAAAGAGTGTGCAACTTTCAAGTAAGTTATTTAGTACTATAAATGAAAAAAAACTAAAGAAAAACGCCCGAAAAGGATCTGATATTTAACGTCCCTTTCACAAAGTTGATCACCTCGAACTAACTTGTCTCATCTGAGGGAGGGTCTGCCTCAGTAAATCTGGAAGAAAAGTCATTTACAAAGACATGAAAAGAGGCAGGTGAACTATCAAATGGATACAGATCGCAACACCTGTCACGTATGTGGATAGGAATGCAAGTCAGCAGGAGAACTGAAAAGGCATACAAGAGTACATGGAAATTGTTGCACCGAGTACATGCACCATGAAATCTCTTTTGTGCCGATTTGATAACAGAAATTTTAAATCCCTGGCTGAGTTAAGAAGCCACGTTCTTGGCTTAGTTTAGTGATTCTTTGGCGTGACATTACTCATACTCGCAAACGAGGTCGCAGCCATAATATATATATATATATATATATATATATATATATGTGTGTGTGTGTGTGTGTGTGTGTGTCATCCACAGACAGCTGTTTTGATATATTACATCCCTTCAATGTGGCTATAGACTTTATTTCATTCAGTACTGCGGGGCAGAATTGAAACCCTCACATTAGACCCTACCTCTGGACTACGGAACTGGGCGGTCAGTAATTTAAGCGATCTATCCATTTTACGCAGAAACTCCTCATCCACCAGAGTGCTCTATTCCTATGGAAGAGCATTATATATATATATATATATATATATATATATATATATATCTGTGTGTGTGTGTGTGTGTGTGTGTGTGTGTGCGTAACACATGATATCCCAGGTAAGATCTATTACACAAATACATCAGAACTCTCATTCACAATAATCATGACACATATGATGACACTCAAAACAGCGAACACTGAAAATATGTGGAAGAATTAATTTCATGCCATTTTACAATAAACTTGCATTGCAAATTTCATCATTTTGTAAATGTACTGATATTGGTTTTACTACTGAAATGTATAGCAATTTATTCTAATAGTACGGTGGAATTTCTGCAAGTGTTCCAACTTAATATCAACTGTTTATGTATCCTGTGATTTGATTTCATAGGTAAAGTGACAAAGGAAAGTTCTGGTAGAATGGGGAAAATGAAACAATAATTATAAGAGGTCTGTCCGGGGAGTATCCAACCAACCAAATATAGTCTAGCTAGGGCAATGGTGACTAGGTTCCTTCCAAAATAATTCCCTTGGAATTTCACTCACTTATCCTGGTGCCATTTCTACTTTCCAAAACATTCCCCAAAGTCTTTCTTGGGGATCGTCATCAGCTCCTCGTTGCATTCCTCTCAATCTCATCCACAGTCTGAAATCTCTTTGTTAAAAAAACAAAAATCGCACGGTGCCAAATCTGGACTGCAGAGGTCTGATAGACCTGGATTATGCACGTGTTTTGTGAGGAACGACTCGTTCATTGTGGATGCAATTTTTACACAGTACAAAGCTTGCTCAATGCCGTCTCACTACCGACTGAGTAATCTCACGGGAGCGTCGATTCATGCATGCACAATGACATCCCCTCTGATTGGTTGCCAATTTCCATCAATGCTAAGCAACTGGTTCTCGAGATATCGACAATGGCTTGATACTTTCCGGACTGGTTTCGTAGTTGAATTTTAGCGCATTTGAACCCTGTGTACGTAACAGACTTTCAGCTTCTTTCGGTGCCAACTCACTTCACTGATACTCCACCACTCTCATGCTTAATATCAATCATTTTCTACACTTACACCTTTTTTCAAATTTCGCCATTTTGTACCTAAAATTTATTTGAGTAAATTTTGGCTCCCAGTCTTAAAGTTGTGCATTTTAAATCAGAAAAAAAGACAGTAGCCAGTAATCAATGTCAAAGCTACTGATAGAATACGATTATTATATACATGATGTAAATACACAGAAAATGATATTACTTTTGAAATCCTTTGAAAATCAGGAAGAAAGTAATCGTCAGAAGTCAGGGATTTGGGCAAGTTTTAGTGATAGAATAGGACGATTATTTGTATGATGTAATTGCATTGCTAGTGATTTTACAACAGTAACACATTTTAAATCAGGAAAAAAGGGATTCTCAGTGGTCAGGAATTAAGTTGAACATTGATGACAGGAGAGGGCTATTATATGTCTAATCTAAAGGCACAGGCATCGATTTTACAACAAAAATGCATTGATGTTTTTCTGCAGTAGAATTGCATTGAATTTGATTTTGTTATGATTATGCATTGAAAATCAGGGAGGAAGGGATTCTCAGTGGTCAGGAATTAATACAAATACTACTGACAGAATGATCCTATGTGTATTATGTGAATGCATTACTTATGATTTTACTGTAGAGATGTATTGATATCAACGTGGCGTACTTTCTCAAGATTTTCGTCATTTCGGCTTCCTGAAGGTCAGCCAGATCATGGTTGGCCTTCAAATAATATATCACTACGTATGAAACGCGTATATCATTGGCATACTTATTTTTCAACTGAAACCTGAAAGCTAATTTGAAGCATTATTTAAGTTTCAACTACAGTTT
>OY735223.1:44514525-44597025 GCA_963457665.1 Thysanoteuthis rhombus
ATATATATATATATATATATATATATATATATATATATATATATATATAGATAGATAGATAGATAGAGAGAGAGAGAGAGAGAGATGATGGCATCAACTTAACGTACACATAAATGAAAATATGTAAATACAAATATATGAACATACATATATGCCAATCACTGTGAATCTATACATAAAAATGAATAAAAAAGAATAAACATATGTATATATATATGTATATATATATATATATACATATATTTATATATATGTATGTATATATATGTATATATGTATGTGTGTGTGTATAAAATTATGTATATAAATAAATAAGTATATACATATACATGGATTTATGTGTGTTTTACATAAATGAATAAGTATATATAAACATGTATGTACTCATGTGTATAAATATAATTATACACATGAATATATAGACATATACAATATTTTTCATTCATATAGGTATACGAATATTCGAAAAAATATATATACATTTATATATATATACTTAATTATAATGAAACAAAAGTTTTCTCTTAATCATTAATATACTTTGCTTCACTTTAGATATTCTTACTTCACAATCACCAAGTTTTTTAAATGATTTGTTTATAAATTCACTTCAATTTGAATCTGAAATAAGAGAATAACTGATATTTAACGTCTTTTTCTGAAAAGAGTAGTGGTCCATTAAAAATGTTTTTCAACCCTGCATAAAAGTGGATTCATTTCTAATCCCCTGTAACAATTTCTTCTATGTAAGCCTGCCTCGATCGTGGTTCGTTGTCTGCTGTGGCTAATGTAAAAGGCCTGAAAAACGACGGAATGCTCAAATTCTCAATCAGACAGTTCTTCGTAAGCACTCAAAATATCTTGCAAAACCTACCCTAAATCTATGTACCCTTTTAAAATTGAAAACATATTCTTTTCTTGCAATTATTCACGAAGTTATTTTAGGTCAGGGAATACTCAAATATTTCTCAATATAAACTAATGGCTATTGCGTCTTTGCTTTACACCATTTCAGTTTACGAAAGGTTCCATAGAAACTTCCAACTTCGGATAGCGGGATAAACCTGTATGCTGGTACGCGAGTGTATGTGTGTATGCGTGTACGCAGGTGTGTATGCTCAGAACTTTTGTCAATCGGACGATTTTGAAACAGAAAAGATTAAATTGATCCCGAAAAAGACGCAACTTGGTAATCAATATCATTCATCAATGAGTCACCCCCCACCAAACCTTTGAGCTCCCATCCCAGACTCTTTCACATGCTTGGTTCATTATCATTAGAGCAATCCAGTATGAATCAATTAATGAGCTTGGTTTTTGAGGTGAGAGAGTTCCATATTTTGCAACGTTATTAGTTCGAGCCAATGTTTGAGTTGGGATTTCAAATGCCGACATACAAAATTTGCGTCACACTGTCTCTCTGTCCCAATTTCTACTCAAATGGCTTTGTGTCGTCAATATTGATATTATTCATAAACAAATAAAATCACACTTTTTAGTTTGATAATGCAGTTTTGAAAAATCTTAAATCCTGTTTCAGACCTGAGACCGTGAGATACATATATACATACATATATATCTATATCGTTCAAATACATCAATTTTGTCACTGACAATGGTATACCTTCGTATCGCTATATTCAGCTCTTCAGATGGACAATGTAACTGGACCTCCAAGTTGTTTACATACTTGGAATATAACTTTCAGTATGATTTGAAATGTGACGGTTGGAATGCGTTGTAATTATTTACTTTGCAAGCATTATCAGATTTTGTTTTATTAAGGTTTGTGTGTTTGTGTGTGTGTGTGTGTGTGTGTGTGTTGTATCGTAGATTTCTCGTCGCATATACGTTGTATTGTCAACTGAGAACGCATGGGGAGGTGCAAAAGTGCCATGTGCCCTAGGCGCAAAACTTAATATTTGCGCCCTGGTTGTATTCTAACAACTATTTTGTTGCATTCAATTTAGGATGAACTCCTAGGACTTTTGCAGGTGACCGCCTAGGTGTGTCCAATGGGTGGATCAGCTCTGATGACCACGTCGCAAGACCAAAATGAACCTTACTAGGCAGACTACTGAAAACCAGACAATGATGAAGACATGTTATATATATATATATATATATATATATATATATAAGTTGAACAGGGGTTATAACAGGCTAAGGTGAAGTTTTGACATATAAGGATTAATAAACCTCACCACCAAAAACTTCACTCCCGAGTCTGTCTCACTCTCTAAAGTACACATTATATATATATATATATATATATATATATATATATATATATATATATATATATATGTGTGTGTGTGTGTTTGTTCTAATTAGATTTGCCATATCTCTCTCTCTCTCTCTCTATATATATATATATATATATATATATATATATATATATATATATATATAAGAAATGGATATATTTCCGACAGAATTGATCATAAACTGCATTATACTATATAATATATACCTATTTGAAATGATTGCCCGTGCACGGTCAATATTACTCAATTTAGACAACGTAGAGTGGTATATTAACCGTGTAACAACGGGAGATCATTTTCAAATAGGTTGTCTGTAGAGTTTTACGCAATATGTCCATTTCTCAGATGCATAACCGACACTTTGAAAAAGACGAATGAACCATATATATATATATATATATATATATATATATATATATATATACCTGTATATATCAGAAACTGTCAACCAAGATTATCAGCAAAGATTTCCTCAATTTTCAAATTTATCGAGCTGGCTGGCTATGTATGTACGTACTACGCGTACAGTACCATACCGGTGGAGTTATAGGGTTGAAAGTTTAAGCATTCACTCTTTATTGTGTCTAGAAAAACGGTTTCTTTGTTCTTTTGGAAAATCACCTCCAAAATAGGTTTTTCTACAAGGGTTTCAATTTGCAATGTAATTTTATGCTAAATTAATCCTTTAGTTTGTGAACGGCGGCCTTAACAGTTTTTTGCTGAAAATTCAGACTTTTTCAGTGATAATTGCCAAAAAAGGGCGACAAAAGAACTCATTCATTGATCACCCCTTTTCCTATTTTTCTTATTGAACATCCCCCCAATATGACATGCTGCCATAAGATGCTGGTCGTGTGACAGTTTTAATTGAGTGACTAACCAGATTTAAATATAAATAAAGGGTTGTCCAGAAAGTTCGTTCGTGTTGTTATACAAAAATCAAAGACAATATCTTATTTTCGACATTAGCCTTACTGGAAAAATATATTTACCGTTTGTCCCAATATCTTCTGCCAACTTTCAGATGAGCTCGTAATGCCATCCTCCAGAATTTTTCTTTCTTTTTCAGCAAGGTACTGCTCTTGGTGCCATTTTCAAGGAATTAAGGATATTCCCATTAAGAACATTCTTCCAAGATCAAAATGAACGATAATCCGAAATGGTAAGATCCACTGAATACGACAGTTTAGTGAAAACTTTCCAGTCAAGATGCAAGAATTTTTGTCTGGTCACAGAAGTCTAGTTTATCATGACGGAATATTATGTCCTTTTTTTGCCAATTCCATGCGGTTCTCGTTAAGTTTCAGTTGATTTGATTCGATTTAATTCGGAACCGTACTTGTTCGAATCAATCGTTTATATTCGAAGGTACCCTTCCAAAAACACAGTATATCACCGTCTTTGGATGAAAACAGGCGTTACCAGCACGGTTAATAGATATTCATTTTGCTTGCACAACAATCTTGCTGTAATCTTGTTTTCATAATCCGATGCAATTTTTTTTTCACGAGCACAAATCTTTCGTGAAGTTAAAGTAGCGAATATCACACTGGAATGCACTTAGGTGGGTTTATTTTCGCTTAACTCGTGTGGAAAACAGATTGAAGTGACTAACGTAGCCAGGCTGGTACAAAATTAATCTCAACGCTTGATTTCGGTATTTTTAGTAGGTTGGCTCACTCCTGCGTGTTATAACGTTGATTATCTAAAAGTAGTGTCTTGATTTGAATGCTATCAATTTCAACTGGTATACCTGACAATGGGGCATCATCCAATGGGATATCTCCAGTACCAAATTTCGCAAACCACTTTTGACACGTTCGATCATTCACCATACTTTCTCTATAAGCTGCACAGTTTTTTTGGCGTTTGATTCGTATTTCATCTTTCTTGAAATTGAAAGCAGGATATTCTGATTTTGCTGTTTATTTTCTTCCGTCCTCAATTTCAGAATCAATAAGCGAAAATGCGCCAATTTTGACATTTTTTTTAAACGCATGTTGGCAGCTGACAGCTGTCACAAGAAAGTAAAAGGTGATCTTTTTTCAATGAAGCTTAAAACGCTCCAAATGCCATGAAACGAGGAAAACAGGGCCAACTTTTCAGGCCGTATATGTATGCAAATGTTGTTTGCGTCTCTGTGTGTGTGACAGAGCGTATATGTGTGCGTGCTGTAAGGTATATGTGTACACATCAAAAACCACAAATAACATGATTAAGATAATTATCTCATCATGTTTGGCAAATATATACATATATATATGTACATATATATATATATATATATATATATATATACATCAGAATTTATATATATATATATATATATATATATATATATATATATATATATATATATATATAATGGAGTAAAATCAACTTTATGTACCATGTTGAATGTATCAAGCATTTTATGAAATAAACTCATACAGTGGATACTGTATTGTATTGTATTCCTGATTTATATCATATTATATATATATATATATATATATATATATATATATATATATATATATATATATATATATATAAAGAGAGAGAGAGAGAGAAAACTATTTGAAAATGAGGTTCTCTTTTTTTGTCGCAATGATTTCGAGAACTTGATGGATGAACAGATTGGTTGAACAGCTCAAATCACCATATTATCTGTATACTACTCAATCTTTGTGATCATCATCAACCATTGAATCAAGTGCATTGACAAGGAAGGAGAAAAGTTGAAAAATGAATATTAGCTGTTCGAGATTGTTGTTATTTCCATCATTAAGCCGTGGGCTCATTGATGTACGTGAGTGTGTGTGTGTGTGTGTGTGTGTGTGTGTGTGTGTGTGTGTGATTTCAGACAACTGATATTTATACATTTATTTTCAGGACGAGACAGATGAAAAGAGAGATAGATAGATGGATAGATATGTAGAGTGAGAGGGGGAGTGAGATAGAGCCAGAGAGAGAAATTTGCTGTTACAGATGGATGTATATATATTTTTAGGTAACAAGTGACGGGGTTGGGTAGAACCAGACGAATTGTGGGGGGGGGGTCAAAAAAAACTTTGAAGCGGACTTGGTTCTTATATTTTCGGTGGGTAATCCCAATTAAAAGTAGCGCAAGTGCGATTGAAGGAAGAAATTGATACCACTGTAAATATTTTCTAAAAAAAAAAGTGCCGCCTCCGTTGCCCCTTATAAGTTGGACAAAATAGCACAGCGATTCTTAACCTTTTTCGAGACTCACACACCCTGAGACATTTCGAAATCTTTCTGGCACCTCTTAATCCAGCTGTTCCCAACCTGGGGTTCCAAGGACCCACAAGAGGTCTACAAGGGTGTCTGTGAGCTTGTTGATTGGGCAGATTTTTCAAAGACCTGGAGTCCCCGGGAAGAAGAAAAAACATTAAAATAAAAGGGGTTCCTGAGAAATAGATTGGTTGAAAACCACTGCGTTAAGGCTGACAAATTGAATTCTAAAAGTCAAAATTGGCCGAGTTAATTTCGAAAACTTTGAATGACAAAATGTGAAAATTCGCCTGAAGTCAGAATCAAAAGCCTATATCGATATTACTTTTAAAACTATTAAAAAGACACATTTCTATCGCTTTTTTCTCCACAAAAGTTGTATACATTGGGGGAAAAAAAATGGTAGCCACCCTCTTCTCACCAACCCAAAAATGCCTTACGCACCATTTTGGGCTATGTGCACCCGAGGTTAAGAACCACTGAAAAAGTACTCTAGACGACAGCGACACGATCTGGAGATTTACAGGCGAAGACATTAGCCAGACACACGTACATAACAAGCAGACGTCCTCATGCACACGCACGCACGCACGCGTGCACACGTACACACATGCACACACATGGTCAGACACATATACCGGGTCAGAGACACGCATATAGACATGCTTACACAGAAACACAGACACACCCATATACCTACGCACACATACGTACTCACGAACACACCCAGATGCGCATACGTGCATATACGTACGCACAGACACACCCACACATATTAATACATGACACGCATACGTAACCCGCCTCCACGCCTACAATCACATATATGTACAGACTACCCCACGTACGTAGACTTTTCCTTTTTTTTTTTTTTTGGCTTTTCATTTAACTGTTCCCGTATCCTTTGTCATTCTTCCTTCCTCTCTTCTGTTATTCTCCTTCTCTATATATCTTTTCATCTCTCTCTCTCTCTCTCTCTCTCTCTCTCTCTCTCTCCCTTTTTCTTCCATTTTCTGTCTTTTTCTTTCCTCTCAAGATTTTCTCCATCTTTCCTTTTTTTCTCTTTCGTTTTTCTTTCGCTCTATCGATCTATGTATCCGTCAATTTTCTTTTTCATTTTTTCCTTTCTCTTTCTATCTCTATTTCTTCTTTCTTCCTTTTCTTTCATCTTATATATATATATAGACACACACATACATCTACACATACTAACGATGTATATCCTCATCTATCTATCTATCTATCTATATATATATATATATAGATATAGATATAGATATAGATATAGATATATGTGTATGTGTATGTGTGTGTGTGTGCACAAAGACACAGAAAAATTCCCAGACACGGACATGTTTTATACGCGTGCACAAACACACGCACGCACATAGGAGCATGTACATACTAGTATATATATATATATATATATATATATATATATATATATATATATGTGTGTGTGTGTGTGTGTGTGTGTGTGTGTGTATGTGTGTGAGTGTGTGTGTGTGTGTGTGCGCGCGCGCACGCGCGCAATCGTGCTGCCCCACTCCTGTTTTCTTTATTTGAAGACGAAAACACGGACCGGTTGGTAGCACAAAATAACTAAAAAAAAAAAACAACAACATTGGAACGTGGTACCCAGCCGCGATTCGAAGCCGACCCAATTGGGGCACACGCCTTCTTACCCGAATGTCTACCTCCATTTACCTACCTACCTACCTACCAACCTATCTACCTACCTACCTACACAAAAAAAAAAAAAAACGCCCGAATGACGAACAATGCTCCGTCTACCAGAGCGGGCAACGAGGCACACTCCAGCACGCGGGCAGGAAAAGTTGAAGCAGGGTGGAGGGCAGTCGATGGAGGACAATCCCGAAAGAGTCGGCGATGGCGACGATGGAGGGTGGGGCTCGGGGAGGGAAAAGACTTGTAAAGGAAGCCAAGGAAAGGAAAGGAAGACATTAGTTTCAAGAACAGGGCCAAGACACGGAGGGGATTTCAAATGTCTCGCTCGGTTTTTAGAGGACTTATAAACCATATGGCGTACGGTGCTCTGCACTAGGGCTTTATGTATATGACGAAGGAGGACGGAAGCTGTTTTGAACATGTGGTGGTCTTTGTACTTTAAAAAAAAGAAAGAAGAAAACAAGGCAAACCCGATGCAGGGCATTTAATTTGGGACAATTTAGATGTCTATGTATTGAGAATGTCCTAAAATGAGTTAGCCGTATAGAATTCCTGCGACATTCTTATTTTTCGTGTTGGTATGTGTTAAGCATGTGTGGGTATTTTTAATAGCACGTACATCTTGATTTATCATATCTATGTATCAATGTGAATATGAAGAGAGAGAGAGAAGGGGAGAGAGGGGGAGAGAGAGCGAGAGAGTGAGAGGAAGCTGCCTATTTTGATCGCTATGGAACAGGGTCTTTTGAATATATATATATATATATATATATATATATATATATATATATATGTGTGTGTGTGTGTGTGTGTGTGTGTGTGTGTTTGACCTGGGTTAGTTGTCCCGCTTTTGCCCTCAAAGCTGTATGGAAAATATTTCAATAGTGTAGAGGAAACATTTATGGTTTGTATTGAGCGTCAATATCTTGTCTAAATTTCTGATCTCAATAAATGGTAAAACTATCGTAACATAACTCACTGTTCGGCTCATAGCTGACCTGGTGACACAGGGACCCACTTGACCCATGTCGGTGTGAGTAGGCCCACGGTATGGTGCATGACGGTCCTTCATTTCCAATAAGCAGCAAACGATTTACAATAACGCTCAACAGTGCAGTTTTTTTGTCTTTTACGTCCCCCTCACCATACAAAAAATCCAGAAAATTGGAAACATTTAGTTGTAATGTAGGCAACATCAAGATCTTTGTACGGAGTTTAATAATACTTGGCATTCCTTCAGTAGACATGGTGAATTAAATTAAAAGGATTTCCCTGCACCCTTTTAGAATATGACTTGAAGCATCTATCGTATCGGTCGGAAGTTCGATTGCTGCAGCAGCAGCACCATTTTCTTTAATATATATATATATATATATATATATATATATATATATATATATATATATGACAATATTTCAGACTGTGCACAAGATTAAAGAGAATGCGACAAAGCAGCTGATAGAGATCCTGAAAGGAAACTTTTTTTCAGAAGTGGAATGGACGCTAGGATAAATGTATGATATCCAAGGGGGAATAATGTTGTATTTGGTAACGTTGCCGGAATATTGAATCGGACCTGATTCAATCCGCAAGGGTTGACTGTTCTCTTTCTACTTTCCATTCTCGAGGATATCTTGTATTAGTTATTTCTTCTGTTATTTCGTCCTTTGTTAATTTGTCTCTGCGATTACTGTCTCTCTGATTCCGCTGAACCAGAGCATATGGATTCCAAGGCCTGAACCTACGACTGCAGCACCTAACCAACGGTTACATCCATTGGGCCATTGTTCCATGGGACAATCAGGTGGTGTAATTTCGCAGTCTTTAATATCTTTCTGTTGTATTCTGATCAAAGGCTCCCATATGATTTCATTATATTAGCTTACTGACTAGGTTATCATTGCCTAGATGTGCACATATTCTTTCAATCAATTCTTTAAGCATGTCACCCATTTAGAAGATTTGACAGGGAATAAATATAAAGGTGAGATCGGTGGCCCTCTTAAAGTAAAGACAGAAGGAGATCGGAGAGCAAGTAGTCCGTAGAGAGACAATGGAGTCAGGTATGTCTGATCATGTTTGTAGGGATAAGGATGGTGTCACCCATCCCTTAGGAACGAAGTTAAAATGATTGAGAGCAACATTCGAAAATGAGGTGATTGAAAGATCTAGTATAGAATTGGAAAAATTTGTCTCAAAAATGATGGGAGCTTTTACATCACACACACGCACATACACAAATAGATATATATATGAACAGACTGGGATAGATAGATAGATAGATAGATAGATAGATAGATAGATAGATAGATAGATATTCCGTACTTTAGGAGAGTTCACATGCCTTGAGATGTGAAATCGCAGCTTTTGACTAATCTTTTTGAGTCTTGAACAAGACGAAGTGATCAGCCCTCTAGCTCCACTGATAATCATGATACATACATAGCCAGCCAGCCAACCAGCCAACCAGCCAGCTCAACCTTGAAACTGAAGAAATCTATGCTGACAATTTAGGTGACAGTTTTGGTTGACTGTTACATTCACAGGTTGCAATGCAAATATCTGCACAACCACAGACATCATTAGAACGATGGTCAACCAACGAATATTGCATTGTATATTCCCTTCACAATCGAGCATTTCATATAGAGTAAATTTAATTAATACACTAAGTGTATATCTATAGCCATATTCTTACGCAAGAGTTACTTCCCTTAGAAGACTTTTTCCTTATTTCGTTATTTGCAAGAGAAAAATGATTGTATGCAATAATATATGAGAATTTATCAATCGGATAAGCTTCACACCTTCGCTTTATATTCTAAGCCTTTAAGTAAGTGTAAAATTACTTGAGTATTGCCGTCTTTTGAGGGCGGCAAGATGTGCTAGATTTTAATAGTAATACCGCTAATTGAACGCCCTTACAAATGAATGTCTTCTAAACATAAAAAGACTGTAAGATGTAAGAATTCTATTACTGTATTTGAAACTCTCACCTCGTACAGTTAGTGGTCAACCACTGGGCAAGATGTGACACCTTTTATCATTCACGCTGCGAGGCTACAAAACATAGTAAATTTGATTGTCTTGATATTAACAGACAATATCGGCTAGTTTTTCCTCCATTTTATTTTTGTTGTTTCTACGACCATAATTAAACTCCACGTATTGGAAATGAAGAATTTTATTGTTTGTTAACAGAAACTAAGGTTATTACCTGATAATTAATTAAATCGTTTCATGATGAGAAATAGATGCTATAGTAGTCTTCAAGATTTATATTTGCATCCTGTATCTCTAGGAGCCTATCTCAGAGGGACAGCGCCTTTGAGATGAAGCTATAAAAGCTAACCAGCAGACGTCATTCAATTTTAGCCATATGGGATTTGTCTGGAATATCCAGAGAACCGGTTGAGCGTCATTTACATCACTTGGTAACTGGGCATAGGGGACCTTAGTGCACACGAATGAACAGATATCCTATCGTGGGGTTACTCAGTCGACAGTGAGACGCCATTGAGTGAGTCAATGTACTCTGTGACCGTCACATTCACAATGACTGGGCAAGTCATTCTTCATGTCTCGTGCAGAAGTTTTTGGCAAAACATCGTATCATCCAGATCTGCCAGTCTCTAACCCCTGCAGTCTTGCACTTCTACCTTTTTCTGCATGATTCATTTTTATATTGGATTAAATTGCACACTATTTTTAATTATTTCGAGGCGATCACCCCCCCTTTCGAATTCTTCTCTCTTTATTTATGCTTACTTCGCAACAGTATATATATATATATATATATATATATATATATATATATATATATATATATATATATATATATATGAGAATGCTCATTGATACGTATGCGTCGAGAATGGCGCTGAGAAGAGAAAATGCGGATACGAGTGGATGCGCATGCGTGCGAGTGTCACGAGGCCTGGACTTCTCAGCTGGAAAGACAGCTGCTATCCTAGCCATTGGTGCAGAAACAATAAAGTGTCTCGGAGGGTTAGTTTGATATTTTGAAAGAAAAAAAATGGGTGACGGGCCATGAAATGAAAGAGACATCTCACAGAAGTACGAAGAGAAAATATGTGAAGTTTTATCAAAGATTTTTAGAAGTGTTGCTATGATTCCTTTTTTTTTTCAACTGTCCTCATATTATGATAATTTCTTCTTTTTTCCACGGTCCTCGTATTTTCATCTCTTTCGCTCGATCCATTTTCCGACCCAATCCAAGTGAATTTATTTAGTGTCGTCTTGTTCTTGGCCATCATCTGTCCTTAATCTAATTTCTTGGCAATATCCCACCGCCATCGCACTTATACAGACTCTTTCAGTTTTAACGAGCGCTCAGTTAAACGGTTCTTCGTTGAGGAATTTACACCTCCATCCCCACCCCACCCCCCAAAAACAGCCTTGCCCCCACCATCCAGAACACTCTAAAAATATGACTGTATAAAAGACAGATACAAGATGACAAGCACAACAAGGAAGCCCAGAGAACTCCTGAGAATGGGCCGGTCAAAACGTTGTTGATTAAAAAAAGAGAAAGTTAAACTGACAATAAAATATGTCAAGCATTCGGAGAGGGGGCAAAGCGTACGAAATCGTTCTCGGAACAAGATACAAGGGGAAAATTTCGGTGATATATATATATAAAATTACAATCATACCGAGAATAATATATTTATAGCGCATGTAAGACACGTGAAGAGTTCCATGTTTTTTGGCGCCTGGTGTACAGTACTTAATCTACCATATTCGATTCACAGTGGGTTGCCCAAACTTATGACCAAGAGCTACGTTTCGCTAAGCTGAGTAAATATTTAATGCTACCTACTACAGAGGGAGAGATAGCTTATATGGCAGGCAGGTGCTAATGAGTTTAATTCATAGTGGGCACCTAACTAGTGTGCCAGACTAGGCAAAGCTAATCTTAGTAAATATCTAGAACAGGGTTTTTCAACCATTTCTCTTTATATCGCTCCCTTTTGATTTTTTTTTAAAAGCAAATCACCTCCGAAATATTCCTAAAGGAACAAAAAAAAAAACATTTTACTTATATTGTTACCTATGCACTAGATTCTTTGCAGCTCATTTCACTACAATTGGATTGATATTCTTGGATTTTAGCCTTATGGCTCTCCGGGTGCCCACGCACATCTAAAATAAACATTTTGTAATCTACCAAATAGGAGCAGCTTCCCCTTATCTATTGATTTCACCGCCATGTGACAAAATCTAAGCGCGAATGGTAAAAAGAGTGATGTCACTTCGGGAGCTTTTCGCCTCTAATTCAGTTTCACAAATCGTAAGCCGAGACGAGAGAAATGTTTGATATGTGAAACCCGGGAATGGATGGTTGATGCTAGAGCCAGCGTAGGGGACGGCTCACTTTAACCACCAAACACTACAGCTTGTTATAAATATACGAGGTTTGTTCGGAATGTATCCATCTTATCTATGGAAATGGTCCCCAAGTCCTCGTTTAAGTACTCCCCAGGAAATCTTACACACTTATCCCAGTACCCCTTTCATTTTTCAAAATCCTCTGACGGGACCGCCATCAGCTGCCTCGTCGCCTTCTCTTAAATCTTGTCTACGATCTGAAATCTCTTTGGGGAAAAGACAGAAGTTACAGGGGGTCTAATCCGGACTGTAGGGGTCTGTTATCGTAATCGTTTATCCGTGGTTGGTCCTCATCCCTATTTTCTTGATCATGCACTCCATCAAATAGTGAATTATAACGACGTGCCACTTCAAACCAATTTCTCCGAAGCTCCATTCTTGATGTATAAGCAACCCCCATCAAAACAAAGTACTTCATTCAGTCTACTGTCCCTATATTACTTAGACACACTCTATTTACTTATCGTTAGAAGGGTGGGTGAGTTTTTTTTTCTCTTGTCTCAGTATTTTAGTTTTCTATTATTTCATTCATCCAGACTTTTTTCTGTCGTTTTCTTTCTTTCTTTTGTTCTTTCTGTCTCCCCTTTCTTTCTTTCACTTTTTCTTTCTTTCGCCCCTTTTTTCTTCCCTTTTCCTTTTACTTCACTGTTTTTTTCTTCCCTATCAGTTCTCTCTTTCTTTTCCTTCTCTCCATGTGTATACTCTCTGTTTCCCACTTCTCCATTCTTCCTTTCTTTCTTTCCTTCTTTCTTCCTTCCTTCCTTTCTTTCTGTCTTTATGGTAGCACCTGTTTCTTATTTTTCATGACAAATAAATTAATCGCCCGTTTTACGCTGCTACACCGAGTATAACATTCAAGATGTTGCTAAATAATTATATTTACAAACTTATTAATGCCACTTGATGGAATAATAATTCTTAATAATGTCAATTGATAGAGTTATAAAAGAAATAATGATTTTCATCTCTTGTACGCTTCATTCACTTGTCCACGCCAACTTTCAGCTTTTTTACCTCGTCTATTTTCATTTGTTCCATTTAATAAGAAGAAATATATCAAAGAACATATTTTTCCTTTATTGTTTTATCTATAGTTATCCACGCCGTATTTTTGCTAGAATATATATTATGCTTCCAGATACACTGGACTCCTCGGAAATATATTTTAAAACCTGTCCCTCTGAAATATATTTCACATAGAGCCATTCCATTGGAGAATAAACGCAATTTTCTGGGAGAAACATTGATGTTGACACTGAAGGCTAGGCCTCGAAATGATCCTACACATGATCTTTAGTGACACCAATGTTATGTGCAATTTATACGTTGAGGATAAAGACACGATGATCAAAATTGAAAACGCCAAAGAAAGTAGACTATATATCCAAGGAACAATGAAAGTTCATGAAATCCCCAAAAGAAGAAGATATCAAACGGTGCATCACTAAGTTGGCAAGCTTTCGGCAGAGCGAGCTCAACATTCAAGAACAAAAGATCCCATTAGTTCTGAAAAGAAGGGTCTACAAACAATGCATATCCCGATAGTCATCAATGGAGTTGAAATATAGAACCTAACCAAGAGATCGGCTCTCAAACTAAGAACCGTGCAGCGTGCACAGGAGATTGTGTTTAACAGATCATTGGGAGATCATACGACAGCACTGTATATTGAAGGAAAAAAACAGGTGTCAGGGATATGATAAAATCCATTAGAAAACTCAGATGGCAATGGGCGGGACAAGTAGCAACTGACAGCACAACTCACATCGAGGAATCCCTGAGATCATAAGCGAGATTTTGGCCGACAGATTTTAAGATGGCGAAACGACATAGACAGGTTTCGGCGCCGCAGAGCTCACAATCGAGAGGCCTGGGAATCTTTGGGAAGGTCGTGTCAAATGACGGACGTCAAAAGGATAATGATGATGAGACTGAGTTCGTTTCACTAAAAGAGCCCATAGTTTCAAATGGCTGGTGGGATGTAATATTATCAGCATAACTACGACATTTTAGGGAGAGAGTCGATTGTTATGGACAGAACTAGGAAAATCGCACCTTTCTTTATGTATGTAGATTTATTTATTTGATACTACTACAACTATTACTACTACTAATAACAGTAATAATGATAATAATGATAACAATAATAATAATAATAACAATTATTATTATTATTATTATTATCATTATTATTATTAAAAAGACGATAGGATAGCAACAGTGATACAATGGGATCTGAGCAAACAAATGAGATTCAACCATGTGGAAAAGTGGTACCAGCACAAACTGGAGACAGCCTTGGAAAATGGAAGCCGTAAATTACTGTGGGACTTTAACACCAAAAGTGACCACCCAATCCAAGCGAGAAAACCAGACCTGATAATCGTGTAGAAAAGGGAGAACCGTCCAAATAATAGTCGTAGTCATGTCTGCGGATCACAGAGTATGTAAATAGGAAAAGGAGTGAAAAGCTGGGAAAATGCCCGGACCCGGCAAGGGAGCTGAAGAAGGTCTGGAATATATAAGTCAGGGTAGTGCCAGTAATAGTGTGTGCACTCTGAACCGTACTAAAGACACCAAATGTGAGGTTGGAGGAAATGAGAATAAGAGGTAGGATTGAGTCTATACAGACCACAGCTCTACTGGGGACTGCACAAATAGTGAGGAGAGTATTAGAATCATGAGATCTACGACCCCAGCTGTTAACGATGACCAAACAGTCAGAAAAAAGGGAACAGCGAAGGTGGAACAAACCACTGCGCAGCTGTGATACGTGAGGAAGATATTAGAGTGGGGCTGGAGACCTGACGACACTTATTGTCACTCAGCCTTCAGTGGTAACCACCGGGCAACTGGTGTGGAACTGTAAAACACAGCACTGCTGCGTACTGTGAGAGTCTGAAGAGGAGGGCTGGAGTCTTGGACAGACTTGCTGTCACTCAGTTTCCAGCTGTGACCAGTAGGCAACTTGTGTAAAAGTACCAAAAATGATAACATCAACAACCATAATAATGATAACAACAACAATAACAACAACAATAATAATAATGATAATAAATATAGTAGTAGTAGTAGTAGACATCAAAGTATAGGTGGGCGCATGGTTGCTATTTGGTCGTTTCCAGGACCAAGAATAAGCAAATTTGGTGCTAAACAAATCTTTGGTTCTATAAATGATGATTTGGTACGAAAGGGAAGTTTACAAAATATAAACTTTTAACACATAAATGCTATGATACGACATGAATAGGCATAAACAATAGCTAAGAAAAAATATGTATTTTAATCCATTTCTCCTGCAGGCTTAGTCTGATGATTGATGATCATAAGCTATTTGATTATTTTCGTACCGAAGATACTCAATTTAGTCCCGTACGAATCTGGTCTCATGAGGTAAACGGCATTTAGCAAGCTGGATAGTCAGCAAAGCATGAGTGGATGAACCTTTGCCCCTTGACTGCATTGAAACCGCTGGACCATCCCATTTGTCACTGTAGCCACACACAGAAGTAGCCATTTGTTATCGAGAGAAGTGCAAACGTACGTAGAAGCGCAAACGTCCGTCGCCGTACAATGTAGGTCTTTCAACGACTTCGCATTCACGAACGTTTTGTCCTTGGGGGCGTCTCTGGAGAACAGGTGTAAATTCTATCTTTTCTTCATCTCTTTCACTGAATGATGGGAGATGAGGTGAGGCAGAGAGAAAGGGTTGGCCCCACCATACATTCACACACGTATGTCGTCATGAATGGGAGAAGCGAATAAAAGGTCCGATGGAGAAATAAACGGTTTCCAGTATGCCAATTATTATAGGCACAACAACCTTCATTCATCTAAATTTTCTGCAATTAGGGACAATCATCATCATCATTATTATTATCATTATTATTATTATTATTATTATTATTATTATTATTATTATTTGGAATCTCACACCAGTTGCCTGGTGGTAACCGCTGGAGTTTGAGTGACAGCAAGTCTCCTCAAGTCTCCAGCCCTCCTCCCCTAATAATCATAGGTCGCAGTAATTCTGCGATTAACAGTTTCACACCGGTTGCCCAGTGTTTATCGCTGAAGGCTGAGTGACAATAAGTCTCCTCAGGTCTTCAGCTAACGTCTCCTCCCTCTTTCGCATATCATGACAGAGCTACTATTCGTTGCAGTACTTATATCTCTAGCACCTTCCTCAGTATCCGTGCAGTTCCCAGGAGTGCTGTGGTCTGTACGGTCTCTATCCTCCTCCTAATCCCGATCTCCTCCAGTCTCTCCCTCAGCGTTTTGGGGACAGTTCCTAGTGCGCCCACTATGACCGGTACTACCCTGGTTTTCATGTTCCACATTTTTCTTAACTCCCTTGCTAGGTCCTGGTATTTTTCCCTTTTTTCACCCTCCTTCTTTTTTACTCTATGGTCTGCAGGTACAGCAACGTCTACTATTTGGCAGGCCCTCCTTTTTTTGTCTACTATTACTAAGTCCGGCCTTCTTGGCTTATTATTATTATTATTATTATTATTATTATTATTATTATTATTATTATTATTATTCACACCAGTTGACTGATGGTCGTTGCTGAAAACTGGATGACAGCAAGTCTCTTCAAGGCTCCTCCTCTCAACACACGAAGTCCACAGCAGTGCTCTGGTTTGTAACCTAACGCCAGTTGCCTGGTGGTTATCACTAAAGGCTAATTGACAGTAAGCCTCCCCAGGTCTCCAGACCTCCTCTCATATCGTCCTCACATATCACAGCAGCGCTGTGGCCTACACTGTCTCCTATACACCTTTTTCACCATGGCTGTTGGGCCACTGCTGACACCTGGAGATCGTAGATCTCATATTTCCAGTATTCAGTATTAGGGCAGATCTCAGTAGTGCTGTGGTCTGTATAGTCTCAATCCTTCTTCCAATCTCAAGCCCCTCCGATCACGTTCTCTGTCCTCTGAATGAACCTCATATTATTATCATCATCCTCATTATTATTATTATTATTATTATTATTATTATTATTATTATTATTATTATTATTATTATTATTGTTGTTGTTATTATTATTTCTTCATGCAATTGCATGTTTACTCTGGATGTCAGATAGTCATCACTAGAGATTGAGTGACAGTGAGTCTCCTCAAGTCTCCAGCCCACCTCTCAGCCTCCTTGCAATCCACTTGGTACTCATTGCTGAAGATTGAATAACAGCAAATCTTCTCATGTTTCCAGGACTTTCCTCGGTATCATCACCGAGCGTAGCACTATCGTGGTCTCAATCCGTCCTGAAATTTTCAGTTATTTCAATATTAACAGTTTCATGTGGACCAGCTCTCACTGAAGATCATGTATTTATTTTTTTAATCTTCTTGGATAGCTTCTGGTTTGTGTATATGTCATTGGTTTACACGGTAAAATCCGATCCGTTTGCACAATTTCCAATGTCTCACTTTTCCCGCCCAGTCATGTCTATTTTTGTTTTCCTTCTGATCCAACATCCTTCATTCTTCTTCTTCTTCTTCTTCTTATTATTATTATTATTATTATTATTATTATTATTATTATTATTATCATTATTATTATTATTACAGTAACAAAAGTAATGATAAACACTGCCGAAGAAAAAGTCAGCCATAAGAATAAATACCGACACGAAAGAAGAAACAAGTTGAGAAAAAAGGGGCAATAAAGGAAAAATAAGCAAAATAAAAGGTTCAGAAAAGAAGGAAAACATGAAAAACAATGTCAGAAAATGAAAGAGAAGAAAGACAGAAATGATTTTAGAATTTTTTTTTTTTAAATAAGCTCAAACAAAAAAGTCATAACAAAAGGATTGCAAAACGAAAAAGGCAGAAAGGAAAGATAATTGAAAGAGAATAAAGGAAAATAGAAAGAAAACAGACAAAAAGAAAGATGGAAGATATGGAAGAGAAAAGAAAGGGAGAAAGAAGGACGGAAAGGAACAGCAAATGACAGATGGAAAAAGAGAAAATGAAAAAGAATCAGAGACAAAAGAAAGGAAAGGAAGAGTCAAGAAAAAAAATGAACTTAGGATCATGAGATGCGAGAGAGAAAAAAAGTGAATAAAAGAATTCACAAGAAGGAAAGGAATTAAAGCAAATGAAGGAAAAGCAAGGAAAAAATTAAAATGAAAGAATATGAAACAAAGGAGAGAAAAAGGGTCCAAATAAATGAACAAAGGAATGAGGATAAATGAAGAAAGAGGTGAAAATGAAGCAAAACAAATGAAAAAGATTGAATGGAAATGCGAACAAAAAGAATAAAAGAGAGTGAGAGACGAAAGGAAAATAGGCAAAAAAGAAAGAGAAGAGAAAGAAAAAATTGAAAAAAATCTGTTTGAGAGAGAAAAAAATAAAATATGAAGTTGAATGACAGAAAAAGAAAAAGAAAAGAAAATATTATGTGAATGAATAGAAAAGAAAAGAAGAAAATGATGATCTGCATGACAGAAATAGTAAACAAAAAATACGTAGCAAGAAGGAAGAATTTTAAAAAAGAAAGAAAATATGATGCAGAATGAAGGAAAAAAGAAAGAAAGAAGTTAAGAAAGTGAATAAAAGAGAATTGAAAGAAAGAAGGCATGAAAAACAAAGAAAAAGAATAGAAATGTAAAAAACTGAATGAGATTTGATTCTGAAAAAAAAATGAAAGCTACAAAAAAGTCCCCTCTATACACAAGATACGATTAAAAAAGATAAAACTGAAAAAAAAAATGGAAGATGATTACAGGAATGTACATGGTGGGAACGCAAAGAAAGTTTGAAACAATATTGAAAAAGGGCGAGAAGCAGAACGACCATGAAAATAAGGAGGAGGGTGAATGGAAAATGTTTTCCGTGTCCTACAAACGAAACTGGCCGGCAGATGGCGCCCGTTTCTTTCCCGCCTCTCCACACAGATTCCTCCATTTTCCCTTGAAGCTTGACTGACAATAGAAGAACCGCTTACACCTGTTTCTGACGGCATATCTTTTCACCTAAATCTATCACCACTCCCGCTTCGCTCTGACCCTGTGAGGGGTGGACTGCCTTTTGTCCGTCTTCATTCTTAACCATTACACCTGTTCTCGCGATTTCTATGAGGCCTGCGGTGGGTAAAAGGATGAAAAGCCATGTTGTGGGTAAAAATAGCAGAAATGGGGACCGTGCCGTCGTCTGTCGGTTCATGGCGGACAATTGGGTTGAGTCATTTAGGGACGCTCATGGATTTTGGTGTTAGAGGGAGAAGTGACGATGGAAGGGAAAGTAGAAAGGTTTTGGGGTGAGGAACTGAAACGATGGGGTAAGAAATAAACACAAAGGGGTAAGGAATGAAACGAAAAGTTTTGAAAGAGACATTAGGGATGAAGGAGAGAAAGGTAGAAAGAAAGAAAGGCGACGGTGAAAGGAGATCAACTCAATACTAGAAAAAGAATCAAAATGTTCTAGACCAGTGATTCTGAACGTGAAGTGCATGCTTCCCCAGTTGAATATAAGGTAAACCGTTACGTCTCTTAGGAGATAACTCCCGATGGAGTATGACATCCGGTTTCTGTTGCATGCGTCAGGTTGGTGATTCTTGCTAGTCTCAAGTCAGGTCAAGTCCAGGACTTGATACCTTGAAGTTTTTATGACCAACCCCATGGCAAGGTACAAGTCCAACAGAGGGATACCTCCACTTTAATCACAGCTGAGAGTGTACTCAATTCGCTGCTGAGTGCACAGGGAAATTTGTCCCAATGAAGAGTTGTCCACACGCTCCACGCATACAGAGAATTGAACCCAGGAAGTGTGTGAAGAACGGGGCTCAAAACAGAGTCGTATATAACAGAAGACACCGACAAGGCAACTTGTGACTGGGGTGGACTAAATTAGAGTCGAAAATCAAAACAATTTGTAAGAAATCGCACTCTCAAAGGTCATTTTTAGAGGATATTGTTAATTCAAAGTTGTATCATTATAACATGTCATGAAATTGATTAAAACATTATTCTTGGAGAAAGGCGCAAGATAATCTTTTTACCTTTATTTCCGAAATTAAATTTGACAATTATTAAGAATTTTAATCAAGTAAATAGGAAAAAGAGAAAAATCGAAAGAGAAACAGGAGGAAGACAAAATACGTAAATTAGCACAAGTGATAGAAGGCGAGGGGATGAGAAGGGGGGGGCTATAAAAACGGCAAGAAAATTAGAGGAGACAAAATACGAAAAAAAAGAAAATAAAGGAATAGAAGTTGAGAGAGAGAAAGAGAAAGTAAGATGGGGAAAGAAAGAGGAAG
The DNA here is from genome assembly GCA_963457665.1 of Thysanoteuthis rhombus. Classification (NCBI taxonomy): domain Eukaryota; kingdom Metazoa; phylum Mollusca; class Cephalopoda; order Oegopsida; family Thysanoteuthidae; genus Thysanoteuthis; species Thysanoteuthis major. Next base: position 44,535,395 of record OY735223.1, read on the forward strand.
ATGTTGGGGTCAAGAAACAGGAAAACAATTGAGGGGTCGGGGAAACCTGAGATGGTGTCTCGTGAGTCGTTGTTATTGAATGAAATACAAAAAAAAGTGAGAAAGCGGGTGGGAAAATATCCCGAAAAGAACCTTTCCACCTTTCTGCAAATTTCAGCACCTGCCGGGAAAAATCTCATTTGGATATACTCAAGGGATACAGTATTACTCCGTTTAGCCCTACCCCGTTCAGCACTGATCTGCTATAGTGCTCTTTTTTCAAAGTTTTTCATGGTGGATTCATGAATGTGAAATTTCCAAAATAAATAATGATAAAAGACAGCATCATAAACAGTCTCCGAAATAAGCCTATACTGTATATCATGGTTGAAGAGCCATGTGTATGAGAATAAATACATATACACCATAACTTATAATGTAGTGTTATAGATCGACTCCGAGTGGTATTTCATCGGTATTTCAACGTCCAAACGCAAAAAGGGCCAAATTTATAAAAGGCTCGATGAACATAAAGTCCAATGAGCAAAAGACCCAAACCAAACATTTACAATTCAAAAACGTCCAAGATCAAAAGGTCCAATGCAAAAAGCTCCAGTTTATACATATACATGTACAATATACATACATGCTACATATTCACATGTACACGTACATACAAACGTTACATATGCACATGAGCAAACACACGAACAGAAACTGTCCATATGCAAATGCATGCTGCACACATACTCCATAACCACATGTACATATGACACACATGTGCATAAATATACACACATAATTGCACACGCACAGAGGAAATACGTACATACTACATACTCACATTTATACTTGGACACACATGCCACAGATGCATACAGATGCATATATGCCATATACGTATATATATATACACATACAGATGCTCTACATACAGACATGTGCCATGTATACACGTCATATAGACTACCACAACATTAATGATGTGTTACGAACCTGATGAAAATAAACGAGAATTATTCTATTTATACATAAACAAAAACATGCACACAGACTTCATGCACACACAAACTACACGAATACTGCTTATACACGTACAAACATGGCAAATACACACATGTAAATCATGCCAACTATACGCATTCATACACGCAGACACACGTGCTACATACGCTTTCACTCATAAACGCACAGATGTACGCTTCCACATGCACTGGTATTTATGCACGTATACCATGTACTCATATATACTTGCTACATGTGCATATACGTATAAAACATGCTATATACTCATAGATCTAATGCAAAAACGCCCAATGCCAAAAACGCCCAATGCCAAAAACGTCCAATGCAAAAGGTCCAATGCAAAAAAGCCCAATGCAAAAGGTCCAATGCGAAAATCTAATTTTATTCATATAGGTATATAGGCATGCTGCGTATGAACACTCGTGCACAAATGCGTATATGTACACACATATATACATGCTCACGCTATGCACGCTCACAAATGCCCAACATAATACATAAACACAGACACACGTGCTGCATATACGCATACCAAATACGCACATGCCATTTACGAACAGGCGTATACACATTATCTACAAACATGCATACATGTTACATACACATATGTTACATATACATATGTTATATGCTCTAATGCACACATGCACACATATGCCACTCATGTACACCCGTTCACCAAATGCATACATGTCATATACGCACACATATACACATACACAAACTACACGAAGACACGTGCTGCATTCGCACGCAGATACACACTTAGCACATACACGTACACATAACAGACGCATACAAACACACATGGACATACACAGATGGCATGTATCTGTATCTAGTGTGTGTATGTGGCATGTGTTTACATGGTGTTTAGGAGGATGTCATGTATGCATATTTGTGTTTATGTGGTAGATGTCTGCATCTGGAGTATACATCTATACATGCATATATGGTGTGTGTGTGTTTATGGCGTGTGTATATGTGTATGTTTATGATTTAAATGTCTACAAACGTGTGTATGTGTGTGAAAATTCGTCATGCATGTGTACATTAACGTGTGTGCATATGCAGCATGCGTATGCACATGCGCATGTGAGTATGTTCTATTAATGTATGTGTGTATCTGGACTGTATGTTGTATGCGTGTGTATGTGTGTCTTTTTGTTACGTACATGTATGTGTGTATATTGAATGTGTATGTACGATATGTGTGGAATGTGTGTCCGTGTAGTGTGTGTGTGTATGCACGTTTACGTTTGTTTCCTATGCGTGCGTATGTATCGTGTGTGGGCTAGTATACTTGTGAGCACGCAGATTGGTGGTATGTGGTAAGTGTGTATATCTACATGTGTGTACTTTGTGTATGTATTTTTGTGTGCGTTTATGGCATGTATGTTTATGCTGTACGTATGCATGAGCGGCATGTGTGTATGTGTGTGTGTGCACCTTTGCATAAGAATATGTAGGGCATGTAATATATAATATGTAACATGTATATAGTGTGGTTGTATGCATTAGAGAATGCTTGTGTGTGCATGTAGAGCGTGTGTATGTGCATGCTTATGTATTTACATAAGCGTATATGTGGCATATGCGTGTGAATGCGTGCGTGTGAGTAAGTAGCATCTGTGTATAAAATTGGCTTTATTTGCATTTAAACCTTTTTGCATCGGACCTATTTGTTTTAAAAATTCCAAGCACTAATACAATCCCTCTTGTTGAGGCTCAACAACGATCCCCAATATCTGAAAATGAGAGTGACCCTTACTGAGAGCACAGCAGGAAGGCGAAATGAGATGCTCTGGCCATGCTATTTTTCCTGTGTTATAATGACCCCATATAGTCTATTTCGTTTAGCGCTGCAATTTTTTATGTATACATCTATAGCGCTAACTGAGGTATTATTGTTTTTTGACTAGTTTCGGCTGCCTGGAAAAACTTATACCTATCGAAAATCCAACTGAATATATACCTGCAAAATACTGTATCCTAGTTTACCCCCTAAATGGCAGTTATATTTCAATATTTTTGCAATTGCATGAAAATATTGAATTATAACAAAAACATTGATGCTCTAAATTTTATTGTTTATATTCACCAGATAGAACCCTGATTTTGTAGCGTTGACAAAAATGAATATATTAATTGAGAATACTTAACAACTAGCATTCACTAGTCATCCTACTTGACAAATGCTACAAACAAAATAGAGACATCCGCGTGACGTATTGTATGAATAGGCATCGTCACCCTCTTCCACTCTATCCTAAAGCCCAGTCTCCTGAACACCAAGCAACCTGATATCCGATGACTCAGCCTAACATAATCATATTTTTACGTCTGGGGACGCTCAAAATTTTCTGAATTTATGTAAATTAAGGGTAATTGCTTCTTTGCCTTACAAATAGTTTTCATGGGAACTCTCTACTTTTGGAGGCAACGTAGATAGAATAGATAATCAAAGAAAATGTAGCTGCTGGTCTTTGCTAGCAGCTATTTTGCTCAATGGTAAGAGCATGGCTACGTTGAAGCAGCTACCCTATCGATGGCAGGTTCGTTCCCTACAGCAGTCCCATCTTTAACTGTTTATTCAATTCACGTTGTCTAGGGTGAGTGATACATTAACTGTGTAATGACGGGAGATCATTTTAAATTAGCAACCATATAATACAGCGCAATTTATATATATATATATATATATATATATATATATATATATATATATATATATATATATGTGTGTGTGTGTGTGTGTGTGTATGTGTGTGTGTGTGTTTGTGTGTGTATTATCGGGCAGACGCGTTTAGTGTTCTGCCTCTGATGTGAGTAAGCTGAGTTTTCATACAAATCGATGACTTTTATTTTAAGAAATCCTTTTAGTTTATTTACAAATGGACACATGCCACCATAAATAGCAATTTTGTCGATTAAATATTTTTGATAATTGTTCTTGGTTGCGAATAAGTTGGGTTTTTTTGTTTCTCTGGATCGGATTTAGATGATGGAAGCCTGATCAATTCAGGTTCGGGGGTGCGCACACAGAAATTAAAATACTTGGCAAAGCACAAAATTTACACATTAAAGTCCGTTTACTGCATGTAATTGGAACTGACAAGTTATGTATAATTAGAAAGGTTGTATCGGTTATATATCTGAGGTAAATACATGCTTGCAAAACTCAAAGGATATTTTTAGGTAAAACATATTTATTTTAGTAATCCATACTTCAATTACTGGAGAATCAAATTACGAGAGGTAATTTTATTAATTTATTCAAAACAGTTGATGAAATGAATTCCAAGCAGTAATTATTGATTTATTTTTTATTAAAGAAACTTATTTTAAATTATCATAATTTTGTATTGGGGCATTTGTACTTCGGCCTACTTATTGAACCGGCACTAGCTAGAATTATTGGTTCTTTAGATCAATTTGAAGCAAATTTTGTTTCATGAATTCTCTCCAGAAGATGAAGTCTTTCACACTTCTTCCAATTATGAAGAAATTGATAGGTGACAGTGACTTCAATCAGTCTCCATTAGTAATCTATCTTCAATTGTTTCAGGAGCATTTCGAAAAAGATTTGGTTGTTTCACTATCTAAGAGCTAATGGTCGAGTTAAATCTTTTTACTAGCCATGTAATATAATAGATATCTCCATTATCAGTCTGTTAGCGTCCATCGTTGGACATAGACCTTCCCCAACATTCGCCAGATCTCTCTACCATGGCCATCGCAGAGCCAGTACTTCCTGGATTTATCTAGTTCGTCACACCATCTTAGTTTCTGTTGCCCATCGCCTTGCACCAGATCTCTGAGGATCCACGCTGTCAGACATGATGTCCAGTGGTTGTCTGACATTCTTGCAACATGTCCAGTCCAATGCCATTTGAGTTTTCTGACAGTCTCTATGATTCTTAGACTCGTGTCTTTTCCATGATATACTGTGCTGACCTATGATCTCTCCATGTGAGGTTGAGCATGATTCTCCAATGTGCACGTTGTGTGGTTCTCAGTTTGTGGGCCAGTCTCTTGGTTAGGTTCCATGTTTCAGCTCCGTATGTGACCGTCGGTACGATACTTTGGTTGTATACTCTTCTCTTTAGGACTTGCAGGATTTTCTTGTTTTTGAAAGTCGAACTTGCTCTACCGAATGCTTGCCATTCTAGGGTGATTCTTCGCTTTATTTCTTCTTTTGATGACGTCATGTCGACTCGCTATCCTAGGTAGATGTGGTGGTCTACTTTCTCCAGCTCTGCATTTTTGATCGTTGTGTCTTTGGCCTCAACATATTTGTTGAACATAACATTTGTTTTGCTGAGCCTTAGTCACTGGAAGACGCCTTATAGTAAAAACAGAAAATCTAGAAGAAAAGATTTGTGATGTACTGAAGAATGACGTTGTGCTAAAATCATTTATAACAGACGAGAACTTTTGTGGTTTGGTTGTAAGAGAAAAAATTCCTTTCCTAAAAAGTTCAGCAAGCATAGTAAAATCGCTTTTCGGATCTATCTACCTCTGTGGATCACTGTTTTTGACTATGGACATCATAAAATCAAAATACAGATTTCGTTTCAACGGTGAGGATCTTGATTGTTTACGAATAGCAATATCATCCTACTCTCTCAACAAAGAGACATTGGTCAATAGAGTCAAGTGCCAGAAATTACTTTGACTATGTGATTTTAGGAAGTTTTGTTGCATAGGAATATATTTTTTTATTTCATGAAGGAAAAATGTTTTATGTGTACGTTATGATTATTTCATATAGGATTTTTTTCTCTTCTTTATGTTATGTTCATTATCAAGTCTAAATATGAATTTGCCTTGAGATTACCAAAGATATTTGAACAAGAATTTTGAAAAAATTATGATTATTTAGACTTGTATGGCATTACTTATTTTTAACAGGGCCATAACAAACAGGGAGAGCAGAGGCGGGTTGCCTTCCATCTACCAAATTTTTGGCCAAAAATAAGTAGTCTACCATCTCAGACTGTTACACTGCAAGGAATTCTGGTCCTGATATGCTTGGAAATTTTCTGGGACTTTGTCCCTGGGCCCCATGGAAGGCATCCAGCACCCAAGCCCTCAGCTGCCTTTGGTTTGGTTATCTCCTTCCCCTACACATACATATCCCCCTTGTTATGACTCTGTTTATGCATTATTTCACACAGGAGCTTTATTAATTTTGTCTTGGGTTTATTTGTTTTGTTTTTTGTTTACTTAAATCAATTTCGTTTTGTATATCATGCTCATTATTCTACATTGGAACTACATGTTATATCGGTCATTATGTTTATTAATAGGTCAAACTTCATTTTTCCCATAATGATATTAGCAATATCTAAAAGCGTGCTATTTCGCAGTAATTTGCTTTGCATATTACCTTAAATGAGATTTTAAAATGATTATATCTGTTTTTATTAACGAGTCCAAAAATATATTTTACTTGAAAGGTAAATGGCGCCTGCTGCGCTAGTGGTAGTTGCAGAAATAGATCCTTAATTTAGAATCCATAATCTAGAAGCCTCTTATAGAACTAAAGCATAAAGTTTAGCACCGTACTACTACAAAACTACAACTTCCACTGAAACTGTAATTTGGAAATCTACGTGACTTAGCGAGTATTAGTTCTATCAACTTTCAAACGAGTAAAAACAGGATAAACTTCACAACATAACAATAAATGAATAAATAAAAGTGCAAAGTTATGTAGTACAGCCCCTATTGGCAATAAAACTGTCCCATATCTCAGAAACAATCGAAGATAGGAGCTGGCAGTTTTTGCCATTCGATTTTCAACGTGTTTTGAATATTCGTGGAACCTCTTGAATCTTGAACGACTCATGAAAAATAAGATCCAGCATTTGATTGTAAGTATTGTGAGGTTACTCACATTTAGTCGTTGTAGTATGGCATAAAATCAGGCAATTTCCTTTTCAACGAGCACAAAATAGTTCTCTTATAAGATATTTTTCTTTCAATTTTAGATGCATTCAATCCATTAGACTTCCGAAACTATCCAAAAGTTTTGAGAAAAAATGCTATGGCTTTACGGTATCCAACATTTAGTGCATAGATTCCCAATTTGGTGGCCGCAGACCCCTGATGGTATAAAAAGGAATTTCTGGGGATCGGTGGGCAGACCTTTCAAAGATCTGGGGTCCGTGAGTTCTATAAGTTGGCAGACTTTTCAAAAGGTCTTAGAAGAAACAGGCAAGGACTTGGCTACTCGGGCGTCAAGATTTTATTACTGAATAATGTTAGTAAACATGAATTTAGTGAACTTCTATTCATAAAGCTTTTGTAGTCCCCTCCATTGATTTGAAATCAGTCAAACCCCGTCCCTCAGCCGCGCCTCTGTGCCGACCAGAAAGCATCGCATGTGTGCAATGCCAGTGAGCATTAGATGATCGGAACAGAATATATGGATTCAGATAAACCCCAGATATCTGACCAATACCTCTACAAATTATGAAAACTGAAGTACCAAAAATCAGGAAAAATATCATCACATATATTTTGTAAATCAATAGAAAATTGATACTAATAGAAAACATATATTTTATTTGGAGCTAATTTGAGCAAAATCTGATATGCTTTGAAAACCTTCCCGCCACTCCATGCAATTTGATCTTGGCAACTCTGGAGCGAGGGAGCATAATATTACTTATAGTTAGGATATCCTTACTGGCGTTATTAATTTGTTTAAAACAATTGGAGGCGTTATTGTGAGATTAATTTTGAAAAAAGAATTCGAAGCAGTAATTACTAATTTATTCGTCATTAGAGAAATTATTGTTTTAATGATAATATTTTACAAAGACAGGGCCGAGGATAATTGTCCACTTTTGTCCCCTTCAAAATCTGGCTTTGGTCACAAGAATGAACAGTAAATTTCGTAGCATTGATTTTTCATTACACACGACAACGTTACAAACTTCGGATAGTTCTTCCTTTCTTTTGACGCAGAGAAAAAACAACTCAATCGCAAACAAGAGCATAGGAACCAATAAAACAATTACGTAAATTACATAATAAGATAATTGACTGAAATAGCAAAATCGTTTGAAAAAAGAGGTGATACCAGCTCACCCAAATTCTTCACAGTCTGTCTCGAAATGATATTCGACTGGGAGAATAGCGGAATCAAAATAGACAGCGAATATCTGAGTAACCTCAGATTTACAGACGACTTCGTCCTTTTCGCACGACCTGCAACTTATGGTGAACTAAACGAAGAAAACAAGAAAGTCGGCCCCCATATAAACTTCATTAAAACAAAAATCATGTGCAACAATCACATCGAGAATAAGAACATAACTGTCAAAATCGAAGATGCAAAACTGTGGAAAGTAGACCACTTCATCTACCTGGGACAATCTCTATGAAACTCACAAGCGGAGAATCACCATAGGATGGCAAGCCATCGGTAGAGCAAGCTCAATCTTCAAGATGATAGTCACTTATGGAGCTGAAACATGGAATCTGACCAAGAGACAGACCTGCAAATTGAGAAACATGCAGCGTGCGCCAGAGAAAATCATGCTTAACCTCACATAGAGAGATCACAAGACAGCACATTATATCAGGAAGAAAACGAGGGTCCGAAACATCATAGAATCTATCAGAAAATTCAAATGGCAATGGTCTGGTCATGTTGCAAGAATAACAGACAACCGAGGGACATCACGACTCACAACATGGATCCTCCGAGATCACATGCGAAACCGAGGTCGACAAAATACAAGATGGAAAGATGAGCTAGGCAAATTCAGAAAATACTGGTTCACCGACGCTCATGATAGAGAAATGTGGCAGATCCTGGAGAAGGTCTGTGTCCAGCGACGGACGTTAAAAGACTGATGATGATGATGATGATGATATTTAAAGATATACCAATACAGGGAAATATGTTCTTAGATTTGTTTTCTTACATAACAGACCAAATAGAAAAAAGAAGGAAGTTTGAAGACGATGTGAACAATTGAATGAAGCGTATGAGAGATGGAATTCATGTATTCTTTCATAATTCTACCAATTGACATTAGGAACTATTATTCCATCAAGTGACTTTAATAAGTTTGTAAATATAATCATTTAGCAACATCTTGAATGTTATACTCGGTGTAGCAGCGTAAAACGGGCGATTAATTTATTTGTCATGAAAAATAAGAAACAGGTGCTACCATAAAGGAAGAAAAAAAAAGGAAGAGAAGAAAGAAAGAACTGGTAATGAAGAAGAAGACAGAGATTGTAATAATGGGGAAGAGGAAGAGAAAAAAGAACGGGAAAAGGAGAGAGAGAGAGAGAAGTCTGGATGAATGAAATATTAAGGAACCAAAATATCGAGAAAAAAGGAAAACGCACCCACCCTCCATAAGTAAATAGAGTGTGTCTAAGTAAGCTAAGAACGTTAGATTGAATTAAGTGCTTTGTTTTGATGGGGGTTGCTTATACAACAAGAATAGAGTTGCGGAGAAATTGGTCTGAAGTGGTGCGTTGTTATAGTTCAGTATTTCATGGCGGAAAGTATGTGTAAGATCAAGAAAATGAGGGTAAGGACCGACCCCAAATAAACGATTACGATAACAAACCCCTACAGTCCAGATCTGGTTCACCGCGACTTATGGCTTTTCCCAGAGAGATTTTAGATCGTAGACAAGATTTTAAATAAGACGACGAAGCAGCTGATGGTAATCCAGGAAGAGGACTTTGCAGACTGTTTTGAAGAGTGAAAAGGACGCTGAGATAAGTGTGTGATGTTTCAAGGGGGGGGGGTACTTTCGGAATTAAGGCACCATTGCCCCACTTAGACCACTTTCTGTTATTATTATATGGCTTGATAGTTTCCGGACATACCTTGTGTATTTTCAACAAGTTTTAGAGTCGATGCTGAAAGTAAGTAGTGCCCTCACGCAGGCTATGTTAACAGCCTCCATTCCTCGGCTTTGCATATCAAAGTTTTCTCTCATCTCGGCTTGTGATACGTAAAACTGACTTTGAGACGACTCGTACCCGAAGCGGCGTCACTAACTTCACCATTCTTACTCACAACACCTGGTGTTCCCAAGCAATCACTCATCTAAGTACTGACAAAGCTCGACATTGGTTAGTTAATCGGTAAATGCAGTGTTTTAGCCATAAACCTAGCGTTGGTGAAGGTGAAGAAAACCATTACCAGGTAAACTGTGACCATATGGTGTTATTGTTTCATTAATAATCATTTTGTTTCCAAGCAAAATCGTTTCAGGTCAGATTGATGCCAACATAACTGACTTTTGGAACACAAACAAGAAAATATTTGGAAGCAGTCTAGGACAGAGGGTTAGGTTTGCTTTCGGAGAAACATCAATTTTATGACACAGACGTTTCTAAGTGTTTGGAAGTGATCCAATGTGTACGATACGAAAGATAGATTACATCAGAAAAGAAGATACAGCCAACAGAGTGCCCCAGGGGGACGGTGGGGCCCCCAAATTGAATTTTGTAAAGGGTTCCATAAAGGCAGTGGGCTCACCCCGCCGTCAAATCAAATTCTATCGAAGCCCCCCAAAAGGCTTGGGCAGGCCGACGCTTCAGAAAAGATACATATATGTGAACTTTTTTTTAACTGAGACGAGGAAATGAATGCAACACACTGACTAAAAAGAGATCCAACAGGCATGACAGAGTAAAAACAGTTTTAAACTGGGAATTGTGCAAACTACTTGACTTCGACCATGTAAACCAACCATCATCACAAACCACAGGGTGGGTGAGAAAATTAAAAGAATAAGAAGCTCTGGGACATTGAGATATAAACAATACACCACCTCATCCAGCCGAGAAGATCGGGTCTGATAGAAGTGAACGAAACGAGTACGTGCAAGATCAAGGGTGAGGCTGGGTCAGCGGACCATAGAGAGAAGACGAAAGAAATCGAAGAATTGGAAAAAAAAAAGAAAAAACAAGACCACGCACGGAAACTGAGAGAAGTTAGTGTATGAATCTTGAAATTGTGCCCATCGTAATTGGTGCGCTCGAACCGTGCCCTTATCACTGAGAACGAGATTAAAGGGATTCGAAATCTGGGAAAATTTCAAGCTGTCCAGACCAAAATGATGCTGAGAGGATATTGAGAAAGGTGCTTGGGATATAAGGAGACTTGCTTTTACTCTCTTTCCAACGATTACCACCAGACATTTGGTGCAAAATGATAATAGTAATAATTAGGAGAATACTGTATATAATTTTGAGAAAGGTTATTAATATTCAAACAGTTTTAGGAAGATTGAGCTCTTTTCTGTTGATTAGGGAGTTCAACCATCCGAAAAACTCTCTTAAGGCAAATAGTTAGGAAGGTGCTGGAGATTTTAGGAAACTTGCTATCACTCAATCACCAGCAATAACCTCAAGACCTTAATGGGGATATGAAAATGCATAAAATAATGATAATAACAACGATCTCAAAAAGAACTCACACAAGAAATCAGAAATAATACAGACATTATGTCTCCGATTTCTCTTTATTACAGTTCCCAACACCGTAGTGTCTAGGAGACTAGGGCTTTTTGGAAGCGCTCTATCTGGCTCTCAAGTCCTTCTGTATTGTTTTCACAGGGGGGGACCAATAAATTCCGACAAAGTAACCATGTTCTTGAACTTGTTTCCTCCTTTGTTTAATGTACGAGCTTCTTCCGGTCCTTATCTCCTGCATCTGATTGTGGGTACCGCCGACTCATAGTTTTTTGTGTGGGCTTCTCGTTGAGAAATCTGATCCAACGAGGAGTTTGTGGGTGTATTGAAATGCATGTATCATTAATCTGTAAATAAATAAAAATACATGCATACACGTGTTAATCTATGCTTATAAATATAGACACTCTGTAGATGTATGGTCCTTATATAAGTACATATAATTTAAATATGTGCCTAAATAAGCAATTAAAGATAATGGGGCTGCGAGAATCGAACCTGTTACCGTTGGGCAGCCATTTCAATGTTGTGATGCACTTACCATAGTGCTAAACAGCCCGCCGATAAGGCAAAACCCAAATAACTGCTTTCAACCAAAATTCTCATCTCGTTTATTCTCGGTCTTTTTTGGTCTCTTTCAACGCGACAATATGTATTTAAGAAATGGACATATTTGATCCGACAAAATGAACTATAAATTGTGTTGTATCATATAAAAACTTATCTACCATGATTTCCCGTCGTTACACGGTTAATATATCATTGAAATAAGACAACGGAAATAGAATCAGCTGTTAAAGAGAATGGGTCTGCTCCAGGAATCGAACCAGCTTCCGATAGGTAGCCGCTTTAACTTTTAAACAGCCTTATCGGTGAGATGAGAATTTTGGTTGAAAGCATTTATTTGGCCTTTGCTTTATCGGCATTCTACTCATGCTATATCATAAATAACCACTATCACACTGCATTTTTAAGGGCGTCTCACCAAGTTAATACTGTATTTTTCAGCCGTTAAGTAAATAGGATAGATTGGAACTGAAGAATTAACTTCTGGCGATATTTGAACTCGAACGCTTATCCTTAGAAGCCTGCCTTTCAGTGATAATGCCTTACCGATTAGGCCACGGAATCTGAACAGCAAGCATCTTGCTACTTCTCTTTTTTGTTTTTTCCTTTATTATTTGTAGCTTTCATTCATCTTACTTTTCATTTAACTTCTTTCGTCTTATTTTCTCTTTTTTCCCATTTCTTTCTTTACTTTCTTTCCCACTTCTTATCTCTCGTCTCCCATTACTCTCGTTTTCCACCTTCTTCTTCTTTCTTGTCTATCCTCCTTCTGTCTACATTATTTTGTCTTTCTTTTTTCTTTCAACTTTTCTCTTTCTACTCCAGTCATTCGTTCTTCTTTTTCAACTCAAATTTATTTTTTCTTCTTCTCCTCCTTTACTCTCTCTCTCTCTCTCTCTCTCTCTCTCTATCTATCTATCTATCTATCTCTCTGTGCTTCTCTCTCTCTCTGCTTCTGTCTCTCTCAATTTCTCTCTCTCTCAATTTCTCTCTCTCTCTCTCTCTCTCTCTCTCTCTCTCTCTCTCTCTCTCTCTCTCTCTCTCTCTCTCCTTCTTTAGTTTTCTTTTTTTTGTCAAACCAACATGCGAGTCTGGAGTTGACAACTTAAGCAAGAACAACAAAAACGATCCTAACCAAATTTAAGGTAATAAAGAATTCTTCTACCGAGAGTATTATGACCAACTGATTGGTAGTCGTGTCTCTTACCGACCGATCTAGATTGATGTTTATCTTATCTGCCAAAATTTATGCAAACATAAAACTCAGGGATTTATTTCATTCTAAAAAATAAATAAAAATCGAAATCACCATTAAGATATTTGTAGTTAGCTCTCTTACCGACTGATCCAAACTGACAAGTCTCACATATCTACAAAAAACTCATCTTACAGATACGTGAGGGCTTATTTCATTCAAATGAATAAATACATTCATATTGAAAATATATTTTTTATTGTATATACAATACAAAAGTTTTAATAATCATCTTTAATCGGAATGGAATTTGGTCCTGCAGCAGGTTCTTTTTCTTCCCTTCCTTCGCCGTTTTCCTTCTTTTCTTTCTCCTCTACCTTCATTTCTCTTTCTACTCTTGCTAAACACATCTTTTTCCTTCTTTCTCTCTCTATTTCTTTATAAGCTCCATTTCTCCCGTTCACCCTCCTTCCTTTCTTCCTTTCTTTCCTTCCATTTTTTTTCCTTTTTCATACTTTTCATAACCCTTTTTCTTTCTTTCTTTATTTCTTTGCTTTTCCGAATCTTCTAACTTTTCATAACCCTTTCTTTCTTTCTCTCTTCTTTCTCACTCTTCCTATTGTTTTAACTTTTTCTAACTCTTTCTTCCTTCCTTTCTTTTTTTCTTTTTCTTAACCGTTCTTACTGTCCTTCCAACTTTTTATAATTATTTCTTTCTTTCTTTCTTTCAACTGTTACGAAAATGACGATCATTCTCATCTCCCATAATTCCGATAACTAAATCCCAGGTTTTTTCACTCACATTAAATTTGTTCTTTCTACTTACATATTAGATATATCTTCCACTTCTTTTGTCGCAACCGATTTATATCAGGCTTTCTTGCCTGAATTCAGTGATCTGGTTCGGAATCGAAATTCCCAAATCCTCCTGCTTTTCTTTTCTTTTTTCTTTCTTTACTTGATTTTTTTCCATTTATCCCATTTGTCATTCTCTTAGTTCTCTTCTTTCTCTCTCCATTTCTTTCTTCTTTCTTTACTTCATTCTGTTTTCCTTTCTTTTTTCTTTTTTCTTTCCCCTTTTCTTTTCTTTTTTATGTTTCTCCTTCATTCTTCAATTTTTTCTCTTTCTTCATTTCTTTTTTCCTTCCTTCCCCTCTCCCTTCTTTATTTCTTTCTGGCCTTTTTTCTTTCTTCTCTCCTTTCTTTCTTTTCAATGTCCAGCTCCCTACAATTCTTTCTTTATTTTTTCCCCCATTTTTTATCATTTTTTCGCAAATTCACGAAGATTAACGAAACAACCTTATTTCTAGAATAATTTTCGAATGTAAGGCCGGGAAGGAATATCCTTATTCAATTATTTTTTGTTTATTGATGTGTTTAGTATGTAGTGGGGCAAAGTGGGTTTTATATAGTCGTTCGGTTGATTAATATAAATCCTTTTCATCATCTTAAGGAGGGAGAACACAGAAAGAACATTTTGTTCAGTAATCTGCAGGTCATAATCCAAAGATTTTTCCCCTCCACAAGACGGGAATCTGATGAAAAGACGTTTCAGATTAGGAAATCTCGGCTGAATATTGTTAGAACTTCAAGTGAATGGAAGCGGTACCAAGGGACAACTGAGAAAGAAAGGGGAGACGAAGGGGAGGTCGTAGACGGCAAGAGGAATGGTTGGTAATAGAACTAGAAAGCACACAGAGAGTGCATATCTCTGTCAGCGCCATTGCCTCTAAAACTGGATGAAAATCAGTTCATATATAGTTTCGATCCAGAGGTGATGACTGTTTAGAATATCCCTGGATCCGATCCAGAATTCACACATTTATTTCTCAGCTCATGGTGTATCTTTCCACAAAGTGCCATTGAAATCTGTTCTGAACTTTTGAAGATATTGCATGGACAATATGAGTGTCTACATGAATGTGTGTTAGAGGTTTTTTTGAAAAATCTCTCTCAATCGAGAAAGATTTCTTGGATCTGCTTCTAATATTTAAACAATTCCTACTAGGTCCATGGCCTACCTTCCCAGAAAATTTCATTGAAGTTCACTGAGATTTTTTGTTTTACGAAAATGCAGTTACTAATAAATACATGTAACTTTGCTGCCAGTTGTAAATTACTCGGTGAACAAAAAGTTGATGACTGTGGTATGAAAGATTGGAACAACAAAAAGACATGACTATGTTCTAAACCTGCGACGTTCTTTACACAATTTTTAACAGGATTCGGCAAATTTGCCAACATTTGTTTCTGTAATAAAATTACTGTCAAATTCTTCCTGAAGAGTTGGCCTAATAATCGCTATTGGTCAAACATGGAATTCAAAATTTCTGAATTTAAGACACGAATAAGAAAGAAATTGAAGGAAAAGGAGAGTGCGATTATGTGACGTCATGGCGTGTCAACTTGCGTTTCTGAGTTCTCGGTGTATCATTTTTGTATTATAATAAGAATATATATTTTATTCATTTTTCTTTCTGGTGAAAATTGTTTTGCTACTAAGGATGCCGTTAAAACAGTTAATGTAATTAAAGAACTGTTAAACAATATAAAAACATCAGAATTTTTAAAAAAGTAGTTGGTATTTGTCTGTGATTTTAAGGTATTCATCTGACCGTGTTATTTATAATCACTGATACATCTTCTGTAATGTTTCCAAGGATCAGTGGTCTAGGGGCATTTTGCTAGATATCTGTAGATATTCGGATCGAATCCAGCTCGAGCATAAGAGCTCCCTTGCTTTCGGGGTCATTAATTTGAAAAAATGATATGATGCAGAGTGATGTCAAAAAAAAAAAAAAGAAAATTACTCTTTCTTCACCCTCTCTCTTTTTCCTTCTTCATGAACGCTTTCAACATTAATCAGCTTGATTTGAAAGAAAGTGATTATTAGCATTCATAGAACCTGTCGACGTTCGTCAAATGTTTAAAAAAATAAACAAGAAAGAAAGAAAACTAGAGAAAAAGAGGGAAGAAGAAGAATTACAACTATAAAAAGGACGAGGGTGATAATGCAAATGGGAGTATAGAGGAAGTCGTTTATTGTGATCACTTCGGAATAGGGTCTCTTTGATAACTGACTGATAACATTAGGCAAAGGATATAAAAATTGGAACAAATTTCGTTGTTATACTAAATTCATTTTTTTAAAATAACTTTTCATTATGAAAAATTAATAAGTCAAAATTATTATGAAACAAATATAATTTTTAATCATTTTGAACAAAGTGTTTAGGACCGATTGATTCTGATAACAATAACCGTATGATAACATTATCTGTGATTATAATAAACTTTGGGGGTCATGTAGATAGTCTTCCCGTGGCGATCCCTGTTAATCCATCTGGGAGGTGACCAATCTCCACACCACGCTAAATAACGCAAGTCATAGGGTCATAGGGTGGATGCCGCTCTCCGTGAATCTTTTGATTGGCCTGGCTGTGTTATTATAGTCACGAGACATGAATGAATAATAAACGGCTTTCTTTAGTACAAATAAACGGAGATTGTTTTGAAACCCAAGGAAAAAAAGGGAGAGGAGTGTCTGAAATCTGAATGTTGAAAAAGAGAGGACGAAAAAAGGGGGTCGGTTGAAATAAATCTTTGACTAAAGAGAAACAGATTGTTACATTGATAATAGATCCAACAACGTGCGAAGACGGCTCACCCAAATTAATCCCGTAAAATTCTGCGCACGCGCAGTTTTGACGTGATGACCACCAACCCAGTCACCTCATTCCTCTTAAACTGACCTTTCCGTTCCACATCTACAGCTCCTCCCATTCCCCAACCAACAAGCTTGAGTCACGGCAAAAGACGTGCAAAATAAGAATTTCTGACCAACCCCAGCCAAGATTGGGACTCCATGGTCTCATCCAAAGCCATGAGCGTTCCCTGCCATTTTTCCAGCTGGGTGGAGTGTGTAAAAGGATACATCCCAAGAGGGGTGGGGAGGGGCAAAAAGATATATCCGGATCTGGATGAGAACGCCTGATCCCGATGCCTTGGACACCCCATGTCCAAAGCGTTACATGTCATGAGCCCATTCTCTTGTCTACGGCGGATCTTCTTTAAGAACTGGCCGACTGACCGTATGACCGATACTGAAGGCCAATCTGCGGAATGGAGGGTTGGAGGAGGGATTTTTAGTGATGGTCAAGCGGTCATCTAATCGTGGCTTTGCTTTTAACTGATTTCAAATCCCTTCACTTAAGTCCTTTTTCATCTTTTAATTGGTTAGGGGATTGCACCTAATAATCTCTCTTGTTCTTGGTCTTTTTTTTTTAAATATCAATCCTTCACGTTCAGTTCTTCCATCTCCAACGTCCTCTCATCATGGTTTTCAATTCTTTACCTGCTTTAATCTTTTATTCTTCATTTTTTTCATTTGTCCTCTGGTCCCAATAATATCTGTCTTTTATTCAATTTTTATTTGTTTTCATTTCTTTTAATTAGTCTCCTATTCCAATACTTCGTCTTTTATTCTTTATCTCTTCATCTTTTTACTCTTCTTCCCAGTTTTCCCTCTCTTTTCTTTTTCTTTCAGTCTCCTTGCCTTAGTTCTTCTTCTTCTTCTTCTTCTTCTTCTTCTTCTTCTTCTTCTTCTTCTTCTTCTTCTTCTTCTTCTTCTTCTTCTTCTTCTTCTTCTTCTTCTTCTTCAATCATTTCACTTCAGAATATCCCACCAGAAGTTTAAAGGGAGGGGATGAATTTACCATGTAATTTTATGCTACTTTCGACCGATAGTTTGTATCCAGTAGCGTTCATGCTTGTTACTAAGTAATTCGGATATTTTTGTGATCTATCAAGAGCCGAAACAAGTAAATTTTTCATCGATCATATCTTTTCCATTTCTTTTTAATTGATCACCTCCAACACTGATTGCTGCCAAAAGATGTTAGTCACATGACGGTTTCTATTGAGTGACTAACCAGGCCTCTCTTCCTCTTTCTATTATTACTTGTCTTGTCCGATCAACACTTTTCTCTTCTTTCATCTTCTTGTCCTTTTTACCCTCCTCCTCTCCTCCTTCTTTTCACTCTCCTCTTTCTTTTCATTCTCCTCCTCTCCTCCTTTTCAGTACTCTCATCCCTCCCTCCTTCTTTTTTTTCCTTCTCTCTTGATTTCCTTCGTCTCATTCCTCCTTTCTCATTTGTGTCCTTACATATCACTATCTTGCCATTAAGTCAGTCATCTTTATTCCATAAAGATTACTCATTTCTGTCCATTAGAGACATTAGAAACAAATATCTATGGGCTGCAAACGAGGGAAAGCGTGTCTTACAGAAGAGCTGGATCCTTTACCATCCCTACCCGAAAAGAAAAGGGCGTGACCATTTAAACGTTGACCCCCAAAAGAAGCCACAATTGGAGAACCTGTATTGTCAGCAAAATAATGGCGCTCAGAAAACGGAAATTTTACAGAACAGTCGAGTGGTGTAATGCTAGAAAAGAGTGTAAGGGAATGCAGGGCTGCCAGCTCTGACCAGTAAAACGATCTTGTGATCGAAGCAAGCCTCCAAAACCGGTTGGTTCTCCAAGTTAGTAATTTTAGGGGTACTTGATTCAATATATATATATATATATATATATATATATAGCTGCAATGCACCATTTGTGGCTACAAACGGACAGACAAACTGATAATTTCATTGAAGGAACCCCGTACCTCCTCCAGACAAACGCTGTTCACACATATTTGTCCTGCACTATGACATTGATTATAACACAACATTTCGGTTGCTGTACCCACCGGCTTTTATTATGTCTATATTTCTAAAACGAGGCATAGTTGGGGAATTGGATTTCATTTCCAGGCTTCGGTTGGGGATATTTGACCATAACAATGGCTGAAAAAAAAAGCATTAAGAACGTGAACAGTCTTTAACTTTTAAAAAGGAAATTTTACTAGTATTTCTTTTATATCTTAATTTTGGTTGCTTTTCATTGCAAAAACACAGACCAATGAATGAACAGCAAAGATCAGGTATTAGAATTAGGATGAGACGAGATACAAGAACATCTTCAGCTCTGAGTTTTTTTGATTTTATGATAAAGGCTTCGATAATCAGAGGAAATTTTACGAGTAATGTTGTGTACGCTTACTGTTGGTATTTGGTATATACTAGTAAAAATGCCAGTGTCAAACAGTCTATGTTTATAAATATGATCACAAATGGCACTTAGACCAGACAAATGGCAAGTAAACCAATTGGATAGGGTTGCTGTTTTATGTTACAATAATCACGGTTGCATTTTAGTGCCTTTGGTGTATATGCATATGCGTCACATGTTATGTACAAGTGCGTGTATGAATGCATGCGTGTGTGGGGGGGGGGTGTCGGTCGTGTGCCTCCAAAAGGTTGAGAATACAATTAACAGTAAAAGGGAACTCCTCCATGTACATGTATTACACGATAGAAGCATCTCCCACTAAGAAATCTGATGTAAGATGAAGTCGTTTTCTTCCTGGTATTCCGTGATCGGCCTGGCATACAGTTCAGTACTTGCTCAAGGAAGACGATGAACAATGAATCTTATGAAATGCAGATAGATAGATAGATAGATAGATAGATAGATCGACAGATAGATAAGTCTGGTTAGTCGCTAACTAGAAATCGTCATCTGACCAACGTCTTTTGGCAACATGCCGTGTTGGGTGAGATCAGTTAAAAGAATGGAAGAAGGGATGATCAATGAATAAGTTAGGCCAGTGATCACCAAAAGAAAAGTCTGAATTTCAAAAAAAAACAAAAAAACATCCGTGGCGTGAACTAACAGATCAATTTAGCATAAACTCGCATTGCAAATTCAATGCAAATTGCACTCCTTCTAACAAAAAATCTATCAGGGTTGGAGGTAAAAAAAAAGGTATAGGAAGGAGTAAATGTTGAACTTTCCAAACTTCTGACTCCATTGGTGCGGTCTGCATATTTGATACAAACCAGCCAGTCAGCAGGACCTGCTTGAAAAATGGAGAAACCGGCTGATGGTTTTGACTATCAGTTTCTAATAGATAGATAGATATTTGAATATGAATGTGAATACGTCCACACCCATGTAAATTTGTATTCTTCCTATTCGCGTAGGTGCTTCGAAAACTGTGTAACTCTATCAAAAATATTAATGCAAACACCTGTTAATGTCGGTAAGTCCTAGCGACAAAAACAGAATTCTCATTCCGGACTATTAATTGATAATTATTCATTAGCGCTAATTGGATTCAGGAAATATTTTTAACTTGGTTGCTTTCACTCAAATTCGTTTAGATAAAAAGTTAGACAGACATGAATATGTAAATTTGAATGAGACGCTTTGATGAACGCCCGTTCAAGATAGTTGACGCTGTTTCGTCTGGGGATTTGCTTCCTTGTATGTGGGAAAAAAAGCACATCTAGGGTGGCAACAGTCTGTTCCGTTTATTAAATCTATATTATAATGAGAAAACGTGTCTGTCCGTCTGCCATAATGTAAGGGAGATAAGTATTAAACGCAAAGTGAGAGTAGTTTACCTTATTTATCTATTTGCGAAATTATTCTAATAATCTATTTGCCTCAAAATATACGGCAAAACCTTGAATAGTGCGGTTAATTCGTTCGAAAATTTGTCCGTTCTTTTCAAAACCGCACTGTTCAAAGTCATATAATAATTTGAAGTATTTTTTCAGCTTATAATTTGTTTCGTTTGTTTGTACTTGGCTACCTTAATCGTGCTAATTAAAACCGCGCTATTCAAGATATTGTAGAATAATCCGAACGAGAGGAATGCATTGACGTCATAATGAGCCAAAGAGAGAGAGAGAGAGAGAGAGAGAGAGAGAGAGGGACCGAGTAAGAACTAGCAAAATACACACACACACGCATATATATATATATATATATATATATATATATATATATATATATATATATATATATATAATTAATGAAGTCAAGTAACACTTAGATCCGGGATGTGTATATCTCCGGGGGTAAATAGTTATATAGTTTTTGATAATGATGATTTTGTTGGAAAATAACACCATTAGGAGTGTTTGATGAGTATTTATAATATGATAAAGCCTAAGTTTCAAGATATAGTTTCTCAGAGCAAATATTGTAAAAAAAACAAAAACATTACAAAAAAGTGCAGTATTTCAATGCTTATAGCATCTCTTCAGGTGAATGGAGTTACCTCCCCTTGGTTAGAGCTTGAAATCGAGATATGACTTAATTTGCGGTAGTATTAAGTCGGTGGATGGAGATTATCCATGTATAAGAAGTTATAGCTTCCAGTTTTACTTTGATAGTTTAATATCATCCTAGCAAGTCAAAAATTTGAGGTTAATTCTTATGTGATCTATTGTAAGGTCTGTTCAGGTGTAGTGTGAATTTAGTGGTAATTTATGTTCGTACTTGGTTTTATAAAAAAAAAGTAAATTAGGCTTTTGGTTGTGACTTCAAAGTAGGTATTAATCATTCTATCATTCTTCAGTTTTGATGTTATATATATATATATATATATATATATATATATATATATATATATATATATATATATATATATATATATATATGTATGTATATATATATATATATGTATATATATATATATATATATATCAAGAACAATGATCATTCAAAGTAACATGATGTCATTGAATTGTTGGTTGGGGTTGAACTACCTCTCAGTTTGGGCTATTTTCACTTATCATTACACGTATCTCTATTTGCACACTTATGATGACTAACAGGACTCAGAATAGTGAAAAAAATGTCAATTCCATATGATAGAAATAAGAAATAATTTTCACCGACATTAACTTTATTGAACTTATTCACCGTTTTTTTCCCACCTGCCATCTTTCAGAGGGTTCATAATTCTATCACCCCCAAACCTTTTCTTTCTTTCTAAGTAAAGAACTACTCCAGTTGTCCTTTGCAGTCTTTCATCGAATTAATTATAGTTTGTTTTGTTTTGGTTTTTGTTATTTTTGGTTTTTGTTCTGTTTTTGGGGTGTTTTTTTTCAAGACGATTCTGTAAAGACTAGAATAAATGTTTATATGAAGGTGCATTATCTGCTGAATTAGGGGTATTTGTGAGAACTTCCAAGCCAAACTATTTTTGTCTGGACATCAAAGAAACATACTAGAAACGTCTAGCTTTATTCTGTGCTTTTTCTCTCCGATAAAAAAAAGATCACCTCCTTTGGATGCTTACTGGCCTTTGGTACTCTTAGTTGTGGTTCATTTTTTCTGGTCACGTTCTGGTTGCGTTCCATGTTTTTGTAAAGTATCGTATCTCCTTTCGTTACGTTTGGCAAATCGCACATGGGACTACGGTTCTTCAGGCTTTTTTTATTTTGAATAATGTGGAAACCAAACATCAAAGCAACTAACAAAACCAAATTGTTGCAGATGAACTTCGCTTCTTGATTTGAATATTGTGTGTACTTTGACGTCGTAATGTCTTGATTTGATCGACTTCAACTCGTGTTCTCGACTGTGGACCACTGTTCAGCGAGGGTGCCAGCACGAAACTTAGCCAACCACTTTTGATACGTTTTATTATGGACAGTACTCTCTCAATAAACAGCAAAAATCTCCTTTGTGTTTGAGTAGCATTTTTACCTTTCCTGAAATAAAAAAAGCAAAGCATGCTGAAAATGTTACTCATTTTGAATTTATCTCTGTTTATATCTATCTATCGTTAGGCAATCATTTCCCACTTTTCGTATTTACTTATGACTATACATTCATTTGTTTCTTAACAAAATAAAACACATTGAAATCCTTGTTGTTTAACTAATACCATTCTAACATTGGTATAGAAGGGAAATAATAACAGGTCTGGTTAGTCACTCAATAGAAACTGTCGCATGATCAACGTCTTTTGGCAGCATGCCTTGTTTGGGGTGATCAATCAAGAAATTCGAGAACCAAGAACTAAGGAACAAACTTACCGTCAACTTATATTGTAAATTGAATCCAAACTACAGATGTAGGAGACGTAAAGAAACTTTTTTTTTTCTAAACATGATAAGTAAACATTTTCAGCCCTGTAACTCCACTGATGCGGTCTGTATGCGTGATACATACATAGCCAGCCAACGAACGCGCCAGACCCACTTAAAAACTGGAGGAACCTAAGTTGACAGTTTTGGTTGACGGTGTCATGATAAACTGTTCAAAATTCACTGCATGCCACCGTCCTTCACAGGTAAAATACCCAGCTCGAGCACGAAAGCTAGACCTTTCCAGAAAGTGTTCGAACAGTTCATGGGTCATTGCCTCCGGCTGTCGATGTTTATTATTGCTACCCATTCTTCCAGACCAAAACCTATCGAACCAACGCTGAACAGTTCACGATAGTTGTTTTCACTCCAAATTCCTTATGGACGTTATCTGCTTTTTGAACGGCATCAAGCCTCAATATGGATTCGTACTTGAATTAGTCCAACTTATAGAGTAGACACTATTGCTATTAAAGGCTTAGAAACTTTCAATATCATCGAATTATTTTTCTGTTTACGTAGAATCTGATAACAAATGAAATTTATTGTATTGGAGAATTGTTCACTTTTAGCATTATTCTCTGTAATGTAAAGTAAATATTTAATTTCTATCAATCTCATGGATAGATTGTTCGGTCGTTTCATCACCATTCAAATACCTCTTAGTTTTGCAGAATTCACACCGAGATGAACTTTTGCAAAAGATTTTAGATGCCAACGAAGTGGCCGATTCATAATTCCACATCTAAAATTTCATTAAAAAAATATTTTTTCACTCACACAGCTTTTATGAGTCATAGAATATACCAATAATGCTGCATGGGGTGTGGGGGTGGTTGAATCTCGTCCAGAGGAATTCTATTTTTAGACATAAGCTGAATAAAGTACTCGACTTGGAGGAAATTGTTCTCATGAAATTTTCCCGGTCTCATTTCCACGCAAATGTTCTGTTCACACAGCGGTGGGCGGAGTTGGAATTCATAAAGAGAGGAGGCGTGGCGTTTGAGGAAATGCTCATGAATATTTAATGAGCTACTGGGTACGGTTCCATGAGACAAACAAAGGTACCTGCGAGTTATTCTTTTTTTAACCTGGCATATTTTCTGCCTATTTTTTTCACCTTCGAAACGGTGAATACCCTGCTTAGAGCTATCCCGTTTAGCGCTACCCCGTACAACGCTCACTTGTCATAGTGCTCTTTTTCAAATATTTTCCGTTATAGATCTAATAATGTTACATTCCTGAAATAAATGATGAATGATAAAAGAATTGTATATTGCACACTTTGGTTGCTGGGTCATGTGTATGAGAATAAAAATCTACACATGCACAATAATTTATCATACAGCGATATACTTGTCGATGTATATGATAGTGATGTTCACCAGCTTCGGGATATAGCTGAAGGGTTAACTATGTGAGTGGAAAAAAATAAGTTCAGTTAAAACACTAATGATCCAATCCATCTTGTTAAGGCTCAACAGCAACATCTTATATTTGAAAATAATGAGATTGCCCCTTACTGGGGATGCAGCAGCGAGGCAAAGACATGTTCCGGATATGCTGTTTATGCTGTGTTATCACTACCATTGATATTACAAACATTTCGATCGGTTCATTTGTCGATTATCATCAGAAGACAATTCATTTTGACATGTGATTAATCGTTGTTCAGTTCATAATCAGTATCAGCCAGCGTCACACAGGCCTAATTCAGTTCGAAATCTGTCATGGTGAGAGACAATTCAGTTAAAACAGTATCCATCAGATAATTTGGCACATAGAGGATGTTAGTAATTCCGAAAAACATGCTCGAACGTCTTATAATGTAATAAGCCTGGCTGCTGCAGGATCAAAGCCGATTCCTGTTTCCATACCGACTGAAGATGATTACTGCAACGTTTGTATTGTATATATGATGAATAAGAACAAATTTTAGAATATTTTTCAGTACAAATGTATTTAATCCTAAGAATGAAAAGACTCCTTGCGTGTTATATATATTTTCGTTGAGGTGCATTATCTGTCAGTTTGGCTCAGTCTGTGAGGTGACCGCCTAAAGATCATTTGGATGTGATTTCAAATCACCGTAGGGTAATGTTCATTTTATATATCTGTTTTGTTTAATGTGACAGAACAGACAACGGCAGAGGAACAAAGTCAACTCCAGACTTGGAAAATTAGGTGATGGTTGTTGTTGTTGTTGTTGTTATGGTAGAAACACAAAGTCTATTCAAGACTTGGACTGGAGTTTCTACAAAAGGCTTTGTCAGTTTCTTTGTTTGTTATTTTTCTATTACGCTAAATCAAACAAAGGGAGACAAGGTGAGGATGTACAGACATAGATACAAAATAGGCTGCTGCTGCCAAGCAAGGTCCTTCTGAGTGTTCGCTGAAAGTATGCTGGGAATATCTCCACCATTGGTACTTCTGCAGCTTATGTCTCAAATTGTGACCCAATAATTCTACATTAATGTTTTAAAAGCATTAAAAAACAGAAAATATGAAGAGTTGTCGGAAAACGACAGAAAAATTAATTTCGTTTGAAGTATGCAGTGTTTTGTTTTTTTTTTTGTTTCTTTTTTTGCAATAAATTTAAATTAGATATTCATTTATATGATTTATCCAGACGTAAATGGTCCCGTCGTTTTCACCGGTGCTATGCCAGTAATCAATATTCAACAAACAGGAAAAGAAATTACTATAAGACATTGATTCGTTTGGGTCAGTTTCCTTGTTCGAAACAGTCGATGCATCGTAGCAACGACGCATTGTCTCAGAATTCCAAACAAGGCAGAAATTTTATTTCATTGATACTCCAATGATTTTTTGCAATTCTCCAGATACTGTTGCTCAAAGAACAAAATCATCAGACATTTATACAGTTGGGGAAAAAAACAAAATTTATTAGCGTAAGATATGTAAAATTGTGTATATACATGAGCTCATCTTCCGGTAGTTAAAGTGCATCGTTGACAGAGATTTTTTTCTTTTACATACGCTAACAATTCGAAAATTTCCAAGAAGTTACGACATGGGAAATGAAACAAGCTATCAAAGAAATAAAGAGAGAAAAAACCCTGGACCAGATAACATCACCATCGACCTACTCAAAAAAGCTGATAAGAACATCACTAGGAAACTAGCTATTCTATACAACTTATGCCCTAAGTAAAGTCCCAAAAGATCGGAGCACTGCAATCACAATGCTCTTATATAAAAAGGGTAATCCGAAAGACCTCAACGACTATAGACCAACAAGACAACTCAACTGCATCTACAAGCTTTTCAAGGATATAATCACCAATCAAATAAAAAAAACGCTGGATGAAAACTGACCATGGGTGCAAGCTGGCTTTAGAAGAAGCTACCTACCCGACTGTGGACCATCTCCATTCGATAAATCGACTAAAATAGAAAGCAGCTGTCTACGAAAAGGTCTTCGACTCGGTGGGAAATTCCCATGGTCATTGAGGCTTTCACTCCACAAGGTGTGGACCCCGTATGCATCAGAGTACCTCATCGTATATACAGTCACAGGTGCTCCTTTGTCAGGCTAAATGAAGACTCGGAGCCCTTCCAGCACCAAGAAGGGGTACGATCAGGTGATACCAGCTCACCCAAACTCTTCACAGTCTACCGAAACCTAGACTGGGGAAATAAAAGAATAAGAAAAGACGGCAAATATCTGCACAACCTCAGATTAGTAAACGACATCGTCTCTCTTGCAGAGAACCTTCAAGACCTCCGACTAATGCCAGATAAACTAAATGAAAAGAGCAAAGAAGGTGGTCTTCACATGAACTTCAGCAAAATAAAGGTCATGTACAACAATCATACTAGAAATAAACACAGTGATCAAAATTTAAAACGCAGAACTGCAGAAAATAGACCTCTACATCTACCTAGCTTCAATAACAAGAAAATGAATCCCAAAGGTATACAACCAATACATCCTCCCGACAGTCCGTTGAAAGAGACTGACCTGAAAACTGAGAACCATGCAAAGTGCGCATGGAAGAACCATGCTCAACTTCACACGGAGAGACCACATGACAGCACAATGTATTAGATGAAAAACAGGATTCCATGACAGCTGAGGATCCATTAGAAAACTCAAATGACAATGGGCTGGTCATGCTGCAAGAATGTCAGACAATCAATAGATATCATGACTCACAACATGGATCCCCAGAGATCACATGCGTAACTGAGGCCTTCAGAATACAAGATGAAGAGATGAACAAGACAAGTTCAGAAAGTATTGGCTCCGCGACGACAATGATAAAGAGATCAGTCGAATCCTGGGGAAGGTCTATGTCCAACGACAGACGATAAGAGAATGATGATGATGATGATGATGATGATGATGATGATGATGATGATGATGATGATGATACCTAACTATGTGTTGAACACAGTTTCATACTTGGATACGATTTTTCAGTGAATGAGATGGGTCACTAAGTAAGGTGTAAAAATTTCAAATCTAACCATACACATGGTTCAAGGACATCTGCACCCTGGATAATTGCCCCCGAATAATTGCAACCTAACAATGGCGTAGCAACTGTAAAACCTAAGTTAAAGTTTATGGAAATGAAGTAGTTGGTCATGTAATGTCCGGGGGGGGGGAGGGGGAAATTGTCGAGAGTCATTCATCTAAGGTGGCAATCATCCAGAGGGCGATTGTACTATGTAAAAGTAGCTGATGAGAGTTTTTTTTCTCAAGCGTATTTCAGCATCCTCATACACCTTCGGAATTTACAGAACCTGAACCAAAGATTTCTGATTTTGTACGTAACTTTCTATGTTCAATATTCTTTCAATGTTATTATTTCTTTTATTTTTGTATATTTTAATCTTTGATTCAAAGTCTGTCAATTCCGAAGCTGTACAAATATGTTAAAATAAAGTTCTTGAAATGTATCTGATGCATTTTGCACTCGCAGTATCAGTCCGTACGCAAATCAAAATAAAGATAGCCATAATGAAAATGAAAATTGTAAACAATGAAAATAATAACAAGTCACTAAATGCATTGACTTATCCATACGGGTCGCGTGTGGCTGGTTTCAAAGAGTATCCGGTCATAAAAGCAAGTGGATTATTTTATGACGGAAGAATCATGGGAAAAAAGTGATAGGCTGTTGTTTGTTGCGCACGCGCACTCAAAATGTCGCTGAATTAAACAGATATATAAATATATCTAGGACAAGCGACATACATATACTTAACCTATTTTATTAATGAATTATAAATAGAGATATATAGTTATAACAGACACGCAAATATATATGGTGAAAGTTTTCACAACACCGTAAATATATCCAGTTAGTCCTGCTTATTTAATTGCCAGGCTGAAATACATACATACTTACATACATACTTACATACATGTATACATATATACATACAGTCTGAGCAAATTTGTGGCCTGCACGAGTGGTCGGTGGTTGGGTAGAAGCCAGGATTTCGAATCCTGATTTCTAAAGGAAAGCTATTTTGGGGACACACCAGCTCACAGAGCCAGAGGAAAGACAGGGAGGGCCAGAGCCACATAAACCAATCTCGTAATCCAAACAACTTCTTGTTGTTTGCCTCTGTTTTGTTTCGCGTTTTGTTTTGTTTTTGTTTTTGTTTTTTGGGGTTTTTTTTTGTTTTTGTTTTTTGTTTTTTTTTTGTTTTTGTTTTTTTTCAAAAATAAAGCGTCTCTCTTGGCTAACACGAATAAACAAGAGATATTTTCCTATACATTGTGTAACCCTGGTTGTTTCAGTTGGGGTGTAGAACGGGTTACACTCTAGGTTTCGCAACGTGTTTTTTATTCTAATTTCGTCCACGGCTGTTTTTTTTTCTGCTGAACCTGTACCCCCAGAAGATGCCTTCTAAAGACTCAATACTGTTCAATACCACCGAAAGCGACAACAGTACTTTATTAAACTCTTTTCAATCCGGCTAACGCTGTACCACAACACTGGCCTGGCTTCCGGTGCACAAGTCTTGTTGTGGTCTTCAGGTCTACCACGAAGCTACGCCTGCTAATCCCATCCTTCTAAACGTAAACATCCGCTCATAGAGGTTGGGTGGGAAATCTGCAGAAATAGATAGAGTAGCTATCGCCTTTACTCAAGATCTCCTGACGAAAGCGATTCAGTGTACATCTGAAACGTCCTTGTCACTCATTCATTCAAGTTGATGAAGAGGAAGAAGGAGGCCCGCATCACCGAAACATCTTGTCGTGTCGTGATGACGAGCGACCGCCGAAACTCTCCCACCACCACACTGTCGCTCCCAGTTAATCCGCAGTCTCCTCTCCTTCCTGCTGAGCTACCCCGAATCTCAGGTCATCCCCCAGCACCTCCGTTAGATACTTTACCTCTTCATCAACCCTGCAACGATCAGATTATGAATGATATCTGGAAAGTGACAAGAGAATAGACATTTAGGGGGAGACTCACTAGTGGAAAAAAGAAAGAAAGAAAGAAAGAAAGAGACTGAGAAATTTAAAAAGAAACTAAGGGAAAAAGAGAGCAAGAAAGAGACGGAGCGATATGAAAAGAAAGAAAGAAAGAAAGAAAGAAAGAGGTTGAGAAATATGAAAAGAAAGCAAGAAAGAAACTAAGGAATGAAGGAAAAAAGAAAAAGAGAAAAAAAGATCGATGAAGACTTAGAAAGAAAACAGGAAGACATTGAAAGTAAAGAATAGAGGGACTGAGACAAACGGAATGAAATAAGTGGGATGAAAGAAAGGAAGGAAGAAAGAAAGAAAACAGAAGAACACTATAAGATTGAAGATAAAAAAGACAGGTTGCAACAAAGAGAGAAACATAATTTTCGTGAAATGTAGTCGCAAGTTGACAAATATCTCCTCCAATCGGGACGACAAACACATATCCACGCGTAAACACGCATGTTTTCTGACGAGAAATATCGGAACCAGCCTGGCTCCTGCAAGGTTAAATTCCCCTAACTTCTACTCCCTTGTGTATCTGTGTAAAATAAATCCCTGTAAATATGTAAGACTTCTCAGTTTGGCTTAGTCAGTAAGCGATCCGTCAACCGATTATTTATCGTGATTTCGAATGGCGTTAGGAAAATTCTATTCTCATATATCAGTTTGGTTTAACGAGACAATACAAACAGTGAAGAGATTACTTCGCTAAATTAGGTGAGGAGTGTTCTTGTTGTTGCAGCACAAAAAATGAAGTTAACTCCAGCCTCCGACTTCGAGTGGAGTTTGATAATAAACGAAAAGACTTATCTATACAGGTGAAAGCACTGACACTTGCGTACCAAACCGGAAGATACTCATTGTTTACACAAGATTCACACGTACCAAGTATTTTGAATATCTTGACAACCGGTCTTTGTGTAATTATGCCACCTATCAGAGAGGACAATCTCCTGTGGGGTTACTCAGTTGGTAGTGTGACGCCATTGAGAGATCTTTTGCTCAGTTTGGTGCAGAGTCATATCAGAACGACCAATCGGATCTTACTTCTTGGAAATGTTGAATGTAATTGATGTGGGGTGACTGGAGAGCAATACCTATGTGTGTGTGTGTGTGTGTGTGTGTGTGTGTGTGTGTGTGTGTGTGTGTTTGAGTACTCATTCATATCACTAGACAGGGCAGTTTTCGCCTGGAAGAATGTGATAATTGTAGAAACTATTTATATGGGAACGTATTTTGTCCGGCACCGGAATTAACTGAATAGAAAATTGAACAGCCGACTACGTAAATGAATAAAGAAAATGGGTGTCCACCGGGAAGCAGTCTTAATGCGGCACTGCTCTACCGATTGAGCTAACAACGCTCATGGTAAGCAGGAGTTCGAAATAGCGCGCATAAACCACCCATCTCTCTACTCTGCAGTCGTGGGCATAAATATTCACACATACATACACACACATATATATATATGTATATGCGTGTTTGTATGTGTGCATATCTTCCTGTTTTGCCGACAGTTTGTATATTGTTAGATTGAACTGTTCATGATCGACAGAATGTGTATATATGTATACACTGAATTTCTTTATATATATTCAGTGTTTAAAAGTGTATAGCTGTGAAGCTTTCTAGACTATATCCATATCCCACTTTCCATTACAAAACTTAAAAATTGATCTCAATGAAAATCTATTATATTTATTTCTATTACTGGTATTTAATGGAAATCTTGGCGAGATTTCACCGTTAAGTATGGAAAAGTATACAATTGTGCAAAGTAATTTTTTTCAAAGTAGTCCTTCTAATTTGCCACCGCAAAGATCATATTGCCACCGTTACCCGAAATGAAGGAACTATTGAACGTGTGGGGAATGTTTTGAAGGAGAACCAGAAACTTCAATTCAAAGACATTCTGAGCAGTTAGTCACTTTACAAAGTCGCTGTAGCATATTTTCAACTTATTACATCTCTTTCCTTATAAAATTCAACAGGTGCAAGAATTGAAACTAACAGATTTTCAAGAGCAACTAGCCCTTGCTCTCCGTTTTCGCCAATTAGTAAACATGGTTTCTGTTGGGTCAATCTCTCCTTCTATTCCGGATGAAGATGATCACTGCAACTTTTGTATTGTATATTCAATAAATAAATGATTATATATAAATATATATATATATATATATATATATATATATATATATATATATATATATATATATGAGAATAAATAGCAGAATGTGGAGCTCATGTTTCTGCCCTCTTCGGGCCTCATCATTATATTATCATATTATGTTATACTGCTAGCCTGATTTGTGCCACATATACTGTATATATATCTATATATATATACATATATATATATATATGTGTGTGTGTGTGTGTGTATTTGTCACCCTTTACTCATTTCTCTCTTAAATATATTAGCATAAACGCATTTATTCCTTAGAATTGAATAAGCCTTTCAGTAAGTGTAAGATAAATTTCTGTAGATATGTAAGACTTGTCAATCGGTAAGAGAGCCACCTACTGATCGCTTGGTCGTGATTTCAAATCACGATAGGGAGATGTAAATTCTATATATCGCTTTGGTTCAACATGAAGGGACAGACAAAGAGTAAAATGTTTACTCTCTCAAGTTAAATAAGAAATTTTCTTTTTCTTGTTACGGTAGAAATACTAAGACAACTACAACATCTGACATGGACAAAAATGGATTACCCCATCGACTAACGATATTCGATTACACCCCTTTACACCTAAGTGATTCCATTAATAGGTAAAAATTAGGGATTTGAGGTACTGATAATTCAAGCGATGAACAGTTAAGTGCGGAGTCATATCAGAACTAATTATCAGAGCGTACTTCCTTAGAGATGTTGAATGTAATGCATGTTGGGTGTCTGGAGAGTGATACTGAGAAATGATTGAAATTTTTTCACGTCCTGAGATAGGTCACAGACACGACATGTGGTTCCAACAGAATGGAGCTATAATTGCCCGTTATGCTAAAGCAACAATGGTGCTCCTTCGTTGAATATTCATTGGCAGATTAATGTCACATGGATAGGAAATTGAGTCTCGCCGCCATGTTCGTCAGATTTGATGACTCCCGATTTTCTTCTTTTGGGGTTAACATGAAGAAATAGTTTACCTAAAGAAGCCCCACACACTCCAAGGACTGGGGTGAGTATCAATCAAAAATTAGATCATTGGAGCCAGATAGATTACAAGCTGTCATGGAACAATGACTAGGAAAGTTTCGATTCTGCAAAGCTGGGAAATGGAAGGCATTTGCGGAATGTTATATCCTACAATTGGTTCAAAGTATCGAGATCCAACAGAAATATACCGTTGTTTACCGTTTTATATATTTTTTTAAAGTCATTCGAGTTTTAAAATGAAAAGTAACTTATGTAGCTTCGCCTGAGACGAAGCCACTGGTGTGGAGCACCCTGAGAGGATTGAATTCACTAAAGAAATAATAGTAATAGTAATAGCTCTACGAGACTTCCTTGCCAATTGTTACTCCCAAAGGGATGGAAATTCTTGCATGCACACATGCACGAATATATATATATATATATATATATATATATATATATATATATATATATATATATATATATATATATATATATATATGATTATGTTTTAATTTTACCTTTATCTATAATTAAAGTGTTGTTTTGTTTCTTGTTGGATTTATTCTCGAGGTATTTCTCTTATTTTGGGGGGATTTTATTGTTCTTCATTCTCCTCTCTGTATGTACTTGTGAGTTCGGTGGGCCTTTGTTCAGGCCAGTGCTGAGGTTGTCTGTGCTGTGCCTATGATGATAAATAGATAGATTGATAGATAGACGGATAGATAGATACAACTATACATGTAAATATCTATATGCGAATATATGTATAAGAGTGGATGTATGAATATGTAAATGATAAAGATTAAATACTAATTTTATATCAATAAAAGTATATATATATATATATATATATATATATATATATATATATATATATATATATATATATATATATATATATATATATATATATAAGGTGTGTAACCTTTGGTGTTGTTATAATACACTAACCTAATGGAGGGAGTTAGTGTGCGTGAGAAAGTGAGTGGGGAGAGAGAGAGAGAGAGTTTCATAACTTTTGCTATATTTGTATGAAGAAACTTCCGGCTTTGTATGAGGGAAACTGTATAGGTAAAATATGTAAACCCAACTACTCTCTCTCGATCTATTTATCTATCTCTCTCCCTCTCTCTCTCTCTCTCTCTCTCTCTTTCTTTCTTTTACTTTTCCCCAATTTTTTTTCTCCCTCTTTATCTTTCTTCCTTTCTCTCTACCTCCCCTTGACTTTTTATTTACTCCCTTCCCTTATCCGTCTCCTCCACATCATTTTGCTTAAGCTGCTCTCTTTTCATATATATATATATATATATATATATATATATATATATATATATATATATATATATGTGTATATATATATATATATATATATATATATATATATATATATATATATATATATATCCCATATTTCCTCTGTGAATCTAACAGTTCTAGAATTTCCGTCTCTTTTTTTCTCATGACTTCCTTGTCTTCGTCACTTCCGATTTTTAGCCCCCCTCTATCTCTCTGCTTCCCTCTCTCACAATTTCTCTCTCAATTCACTCTCTCTCTCTCTCTCTCGCTTTCTCCTTTCGTCTTTCTCTCCCTTGCTCTCTTTTTTCAACTTTCACTCCTCGAAATTACGTTTCTTCTCATCGCCCCATGTTCCATTTCAATTTCTCACCTCTCCCTCACCTTCTCTCTCTCTCTCTCTCTCTGTAGCACACACACATACACACACACACACACACACAGATATAAAAACTCATACGCATGTGGGAACGAACAAGGGTGCGCACATACAGACACACACAAATCCATCCCCAAGAAAGCAATCACGGTCCGCGATGTCCATTTAAAGACACAAGCCCTTATCTTCCAGAAACACAGACAACATTTCCTAAGATGGCGACAAATAATGGCAGAGGGAAGAGGTGGGTGGTATTTACGTTAGACCCCACCCCTACACCTTGACTCCCTTGTTGGTGGGGGTGGGAGGTAAGGTGATGGTGAAGATGGAGGGAAAAGGCGAAATTGCCGGGTTTTGATGACGCTGCTTATTAAGATATTGAATTCCACCATGCGATGAAAAACCGCTAAATATCATTTCCATGAAGTCATCATAGGCGCCATTGTGATCAGGGCATCTCAGGGCAAGAGTACGTTGTCATCGGGGCAGAGACGAGGCTCATGCACTCTTTCAATAACCTGACCCGAACTAAACAAGAGGACAAGGCGTTTAATGTTTGACAACAGAAAAGAAATAAAAACGTAGGAAATGCTTGATGAAAACTTATGAGATAAAATACACCTACTTATATAATTCGCCTCGCGTATGTCAATATATTCCCACTGTAACATTTGCCAAGGAAATAACAATTCAATGCTTATTACACAATAGTCTCCTTCACTTATTTGTTTATTTTTGCAAACGTATAAGAAAAAATCCGGGTTCATTCTGGTTGAAGATGAATTGTAGAAGAAACTGTAGAGCAATATAATGTTTTAGATATTTCGTTAGTACAATGCAATAGCAAAATTATTCAAATACTGCCGTCAAAACATACATTATCTATTTGGAAGTCTCTTCCTTCATCTTTGCCTTTGTGTTTATATATAACCCCAACCCCTGACTCTATTGAGAACCTCTGAGCTAGGATTTCGACTGATGCTTTTCAACAGCTAATGCCAAATCGAGGGGATGGTTGGTTGAAGGAAACTGAAAATGACATTGTACTTTCACTTTCGATTTCGGAATTGGTTGATCATTCTTCTTCACTTCCTTTGTAAAGTATTCATGATTTCATCTTCGTCTGTTAGAGACCACTCCCGATTGCATAGGTGGTGGGCGACGTGCATAGTCTCCTAGAAGGAGGCAGCCGGTGCATGATTGCACAAGGGCCACGAAGGGGTGGGATGGGGGAGGGGGATCTCCTAAGTATAGTTGTATATCAAAACCTCTTAGTTGATACAATATGTCCATTATTAAAATAGTTTGACTCAATCGTTTACCGGGAAGCGAACATAGTATATCGTGCCAAAAGAATCTTAACAGATGGGAAGCTGAAAGACGACAGTGTTAGTGTGGTGTATGTTGGGGAGGCTAAAAACAACTTTGCCTAGCCTTATGAAATTCCTCTCGGAGGCTCTAGTGGGGTGTTTCAGGATGAGGTTGTTGCATAGAAGAGTAGTAGACGGTCAGGCGTGAGGCTTGCTCCGAGGTCTAATTCCAGAAACAAATAGATAAAATTGATTAAAAGTGTCTCTAACTTTACGAAAATTCTCTTTATGCCACTTTTTTCGCATTTACGAAAAGAGCGATGAGCGAAAATAATGCACAACATTCGTTCTTCAGCCGTTATAGAGGCAGAACACACCCTCTTCCCCCCCTCTCTCTCTAACTCCACTCCCGTTTACGCCCCAGTACTCCAAGATACAATGACTCAGCCTAACGTATGAATTAATCGTAATTGCTTCTTTGCTTTACAATATTCCGATTCACGTATTTTTCTTTCCAGAGAATACTTCACTCTTGGCTAATGGGGGAGACCTGTATTGAAAAGAAAATTTCTAACGGGAAAGTATCTATTCTGATGTAGCCCCAAAAAACTTTTTTGTTGCACATAAAATCAGCTGTAAAATTATTACTCGTGAACATAAAAAAAAAATTTGGTTTCTCTTTACCTTCATTTTAATTTTATAGTTGGTTTTTTTTTTTCAGATCTCAAGCTGTCAATTGATGACAGTAAATCAGAAGTGAAGAATAAGCAGCTGCTTTACCTAGGCATCCACGAGACCTTCTGATGGTTTGCAGAAGTCAAGTATTATAGTCGGGCTTTTTTTTCCAACTATAAGATTAGGATGGTAAATAATGGCCAAAAATTGACAGTTATGATTTAGAATATTTCATTTGATAAAAACTAAATAATATAAACAAATTAATTATGATAAAAAAATATTGTGCCCAAAGTAAGGGACCCAAATAAATTTGATGCTTGTAATGCAATTTTCCAGGGGTGAAAAGAACTGGAAATTTCTATTTGATAATAAAATAATTAATTATTTGCCTCGGCGATTTTCTGAGATTTTATCGGGTTCTGCGTAATTAATTTCTAATCAATTTAGTTAACAGTTTTTCTTTTCTATGTAAAACTAATAATATAGTTATTATTCTTCTCATTATAATAACAATCAATAATAATTATCATCATGGTTAATCAGCACTGAAGAATATCAAAGGACTGAAGAACTACTCGCAGCATAGTCAAGAAAGGATGATGCTATAAACTGAGACAAAACGGACAAAAAGACTTATGTGAGGTCTTCAAAAAGAGATAAGAAACAGCGCACAAAACGATATTAGCATGGCTATACAGGGAACACTTGAAAAGAGAAACAGAAAAGGAAATTAGGATATATATATATATATATATATATATATATATATATATATATATATATATATATATATATATATATATATATATGAATAGAGCACTCTGGGGATGGGGAATATATGCTAATAAATATATCGCTTATATTCAACCTTACTGACCGTCCAGTTCCGTGGGACAGAGATAGGATACTGGATTCCGGGTCAGAAGCAAAGGTTTCAATCCTATCTCGTGGTACTGGATGGGATAATGGATAATCTATAGCCACACCGAAGAGTTGTAATACAATGAAACAGCTGTCTGTTAATGACACAATCAATCAATATATATATATATATATATATATATATATATATATATATATATATGTGTGTGTGTGTGTGTGTGTGTGTTTGAGAGATAGAGGGAGAGGGAGCGTGTGTGTGTGTATTAAGTATTCCACATAAATGACGGATATATCTAAAATTCTATGACATTTTTTTAAATAATCCAAGTAATCAAAAATGAAGATGACCTCATGTGATACAAATCTTGGATTGCAGAACCAGCACAGGATCCCTCCAATTCTCGGCAATATTCGGTAATTCTCGGCATGTTTCAATAATTTCTGGACATCACGGCAATAATCGGCAATTTCCGGTAATTTCCTTCAATCCTCAATAATTTTCAGCAAATCCCATTGGTTTCCGGCATTCCTCAGCAGTTTCTGCTACTTTCAGCAATTTACTTTAATTTTCGGTAATTTTTGGTGATTTTTTATAATTCTTGATCATTGAACTTTTAGGAATGTTCAAACCTTTTCAGAATTTTCGAACCTTTTTCCAGAATTTTCGAACTTTTTCAAGAATTTTCGAACCTTTTCAAGAATTTTCGAACTTTTTTAAGAATTTTCGAACCTTTTCAAGAATTTGGAGGTTTTTAAAAAATTTCAATCTTTTCTGGTATTTTCAAACTTCTCAGAGTTTTAGAGCTTTTTTTTGCACAATTTTCAAGAAATTTTCCCAAACTTTTGAACACAAAATTTTTGATCATTTTATTTTGAATCTTCAAATCCTTTTTAACGGTTTTGAAGAATTTTATACTATATTTTTTGTGTGATGAAATTCTATTTGTATCCTTTTGTGGACTTTTCGAGACAATTCTCCAGCTTTTTTTTTTTTTTTTAGTGATATTGACAATTGGAAATTTTAATTTACTTTTATAATTCTCAAACTTTTCTCTGAATTTGGAACTTTTTCCACAATCATTCGATATTTTTTAGATTTTCACATCCGTAATTTTTGACAATTTTGACAAAATTCTGGTAATTCTCGGCAACATTCGGACTTTTTCTTGTAATCTTCAGCTCTCCCGAAATATTGCAGAAATTCTTGGAAATTCCTGCAATATACCGTAAATTTTCGGAATATCACGGAGTTTCTCGGAAATTCTTGGATTTCATCGGAATATCTCGATGTATTCGGAAATTATCGGAATATTTCAGAAGTTTCTGGTTACCTTTGGAATTCTCAGGATATCTTGAAGTTTCTCGGAAGTCTTTTGGAAATTCTCTGGAAATCTCGGTTACCTTTGTTGATTCCATGCAACTTATAACTTTCTCAAGAATTTTCGAACTTTCCCAGAATTTTCTGAAATTCTGCAGAAATTTACAAACTCTTTCAGAAATTTTTCAACTTGACTAGAATTTTGAATTTTCATCTTTTTTCAGAAATATCAATTTTTTCAATTTTCCGAGTTTTTGTCAATATTTTTGACTTCTCACCGAGAACATTTCTGCACTCTCTAAGCATAAATGTTTTTGTTTTGTTTTGTTTTTTGCAATTTTAGAACTCTCTAAAGAGTTTTTGAATTCTGTAAGAATTTTCGAACTTTAAAGGTAATCAAAATTTTTCAGAAATTTTTTTCAGAATTTTCGTTTTTTTTTTCCAAATTTACGAACTTTTTTGAAAAATTGGACTTTTTTGAGAAATTTCAAAATATTAAATGAGGATTTTGAACTTTTTGAGAAAAATCCTTCACTGACACATTCGTATCGAATGAAAGCAATTGAATTGATTGTTTGAAATATCTATGTTCTCTTGGCAGTGAAAAACACTTGTTCAATCAGTTGACATATTGTTAGACAAATAATTCGATTTATCTGCATATTTTTCATGTTTTGAGCCCAGATGAACTTTAAGCCTTGCTGGCTTCTTAGTTTCATCTGTTGCAAATAGGTTTATTAACAATATCAACAGAAGTATGTATAAATCTATCTTCACAGTACCCTGTATAATACTTGCATATTTTGTATCAAAAATATAATACCAAAGGAAATCACTAGTAATTAACAAAAATGTATAGGTTTTGTTTGTTTTTTGTTGTTTTGTTTTCTGTCAAAACTTTTGCAATGTAAGGAACATGCGGAAACAAGATAATTCGACCCAGATCACTTAATGTTCAGAGTAAAACTGTACTCTTGGCCACAGAATCAGGCATATGAGTGAGGGCTGTCGACACGAGGCAAAACGAAAGAAGGCAACAATCGTTTGCTACCGGGAACATACGAGATTACTAGTCGTGTTATGATGTTTTCCAAAGAAGTGATCTTAGCCTGGCACACTCCCGTGTTCCGGACGGAAGATTGGCAACGTTGCACCTCGTGTTCTAAAAAGGGAGCAATCACACCGATGTATCTTCGGTGAGTTGACTCGCCCAGTGAAGCCCGTCGGATGGATGTCCGATTCGGGACGGATGCCCTGAGTTGCACCAGGCTTATTGCCCTAATTTTCAATTCATCGTATTAAACCAACTCTTCCACTGCAGACTCCCGACCATTATCTGACAGACCCCAGTGGGTCCGCAGAGCACAGTTTCGAAACCAGTGTTCCATGGGACAAAAAAGACTAACGACGATGATGATGATGATATCATTCGCGTGTAAGGGAATGTTACATTTTGTAAATTCTTTTTCGTCCCCAATTCTTTTGGGTGGGAGACAAAATAACTTTGTTCGGTGCCAAATTTGCCCAATTTTGGTCCTCAAAAGTAGCGAATGGCAACTCTAACGTACTATTCATATTAATGGTGTCTATAAGAACAGAAAAAAACACAAGAAAATATTCCCCCTACCCTGTCGTGTAGTTGGGAAAACAGATTAATCGGCAAGAAAAGGGGAAAATAGAGAGAGTGTATTGTGGTAACGAGACGTCGCAGGGGCTGGGATTCCGAAAACCAGACAGCTCGGCGTCGAGTCGGTCGCTTTTGTGACGCGAGAATTAATTACGGAGGTCGCACGGAGTGTAAGTGCTTGTATAATTACAAATGCAGAAAAAAAGGTTAATGTCCGAAAAATGGCTATTTGTATCAAACCCCAGTATATATATATATATATATATATATATATATATATATATATATATATATATATATATATATATATATATATATATATATAGTGAAATAATGGATTTGCTGCACAAACATGCTTATGTTTCTGTCCCTTAGGGGCTCCTCCGGGCGGATGATTCGATTTATTATTTTAAAGCTCTACAAAAGATTGAGAAGACGTGTGCTACATCTCGAAATTTATTTTAAAGATAATTTTAATGCATTTTGCCGTATCGCTGGCATCATCAGAAGTTACTGTACAGAAAATTGTGGAATCAGCAAAACATTGCCGCCCGTTACATGTTGAGTACAAAAAAAACAAAATGGATAAATGAGAGTTGAAGAATCTGGTTGTGTCTACTTAAGAGCCCTTAGAATATGAAGCTCCGAGTATCTAGATGAGGAAGAGGTATACGTAGAGTTTTCATTCAGATCCCTCCGTTATCCTCGATGTTTCATACTTAAGAATGAAAACATATGAAATCCATAAAAGTACAGTGCAAAATAAAAATGGCAAACATCATAAGACGAATTGTACTTCCCACGAACAAAACCACCAACGATCTCAGTAAACAATATAACAACTTGAATAATCTCTATAGCGTAAGAGTAATATCAATTGTACATTATTTCCAGTTCTTTTCTTTGACAAAATCTTTCATTCATATAAATACAAAGCATTATCATTCATTCAAGTGTTTTCCTTGCATTTTTTGTTTTTTCCATCTTAAATGAAATGGAAGGAGATTATCTTGAACAATAAGCATTTGTTGTGTAAAATAAATGTCTCTTTTATCGTCAAGTTAGAGACTTATATATGTTGCTGCCTCGCACCCACACGCATATCAACACTGCTGACTGAAATATTTGGCACGGTCTGATATGCCTAATTCATTGGAAATAATTACAAAGCTAATTGAGTAGTGAAAACATAGGTAGCAAGAGGTATGAGGTTCGTAGATATATAAACAAAAAAAAATTAATATTCAGTACTGAATAACTGTGAAGAAAAGAAAAATTAATTGTACGTCTAAAATTAATGGCACGAGAAAATTAATAGTCAATTGTAAATCCTTTTTGAGCTAAAGTTATTTCTAATCTTTCTCAGTAATCTTTTACTGAATTACAACAAACATCTACAGGGATATTCTGCCACATTTCATGTCCATAATCTTCAAGTTATTGCAGATTCCTCGGTTTTATTGCTCTTAAACATCTTTTCAATTCACCCCCCCCCCCCAAGTTTTCAATTAGATTGAAGTGGTGACTCTTTGAAGGCCAAAGTAAAACTTGCATATTCTTATCCGAAAGATATTTCTCGGTTAATTCAGAAATATGTTCTGGATTTTTGTCATGCATAAAACTCCAACAACTTTCCAATTTCAGATTTCTAAAAGACACTTTCAAGTTGATATCTAATATCTCACAATAATCCTCTTTTTTTATTATACCATGAACTCTTACCAAGCTTCCTGTTCCTTTTACGGAGAAACACCCATAAGGCAAGATACTCCACCCTACAAGTTTGGGGGTATGGACGGTGTTCTTTGGATTGAAAGCCTCACCTTGACTGCTGAAAACAAATTTCTGGTCATTATGCCCCAAAAGTTCTAGTTTTGTCTCATCTGACCACAGAAGATTTTCCTAGAATGAGATATGCTCATCAATATGCTCATTTTCAAACGCTATACGAAATTTCAAACGACTATTCTTTAGAAGAAAGGTTTTATGGGGGTGGCATTCTCGTAGGACTACAATTTGCCAGTCTCTTGTCATAGTATTGCTTGTTACTTTTCCTCTACACTTTAAGAAATTAATCTTGCATATATATCCGCCTAACACAACCGCCACACCTAAAAGAAAGACTTAACTGCAACAAAGTTTAACATTTCATTCCTCAAAAACTAAAG
Organism: Thysanoteuthis rhombus; assembly: GCA_963457665.1. Lineage (NCBI taxonomy): Eukaryota > Metazoa > Mollusca > Cephalopoda > Oegopsida > Thysanoteuthidae > Thysanoteuthis > Thysanoteuthis major. Next base: position 44,577,867 of record OY735223.1, read on the forward strand.
ACACTAACACCGTGCCAATATTTGAGTCAGCAGAATATATATACATATATATATATATATATATATATATATATATATATATATATATATATATATATATATATATATATAAGTCTGTTAATATCTATCTACATCTATCTATTAGAAATCTCTCTATTCGTATCTATATACTTATCTAACTCAGTCTGTTCATATCTATCTACCTACATTTATCCATGCCTGTTCGTAACAATCTATTTGTATCTATCATTCATTCTGTTTTCATCTTTTCATTAAGTAAAATGGTTGGCTAAATTGCCCCATCAGCTGATGTAAGAAAGCTTAATCCTCAGTGGGAACTCTATGATTTTGGCCTTGTGTTAGACTAGGCGAGCCTTACAGAATATCTATTATTCTTTTTTGTCATACCCTTTGTGCAATTTAGTGCAAAAAGAAAACATTGACTCATGCATTCTCTCTAATATATTATTACCCCCTCTCTCCCTCTCTGTCTCTGTCTCTGTCTCTCTCTCTCTGTCTCTCTCTCTCTCTCTCTCTCTCTCTCTCTCTCTCTCTCTCTCTGCATCTTCAGGGTACTATACTTGTAAAGAGTGCAACTCATACCTTTCTCTCTCAAAGTCTTAAAGTTCTCTCTTCCCACCTCTCTCCCTCTCTAAAGCCTACTCCTTTTCCAACGCCTTCATCTCTGTATTTTTTCTCCGCTATTAGCATACACACCTGAGCCCTGACCACGGATATTGTGCCCATTAGGAAGATAAGTTGATCATGCACATACACAAGCACATGCGCAATTCCTGCTCCAATTAAGTCCACACACAGTGGCATCTAAACATCAAAGGCCAAACGTAATTCACTAATTGCATTTTTATTTAACACTGGCGTCTACTTCCGTCATGTGACGTCAGTGAACCGGTTTTAATCTCCGTCTGACAAACTGAATGTTCTTTCGTAAGACCATCAAATAAAACTGGAAAGCATTCAGAGAGCGCATATCTCTGCCAACGGCGTACTCTAACTAAAAACAAAGTGAAATTAACATTCCGCGGGAAATTATTAATCACTGACACCCATATATACTGCTTTTTACCTCGTAAATTAAGTTGTGGTAAAATTAAGTAACTTTGATGAAAATGCTATCAGTATGGTTTGAACCGTAAATGCATTTCAAGTTTCTTCTATGAACGGTCGGTACTGGGCGAAGCCGGAGTACATAGATACGTGGACACATAGATACACCAGTTTAAACCGATTTTTTGTGGGTAGCAGTGATAAATAAGATAAAATAAACAGGTTGTCCTGATTTGTAGCCTATTGGATACAATGCCGATTGGCATTTGCCTAAATTCTTCCTTAAAAAATATTTTCGTAAACACGTCTGAAGTTCCTGTTTTCACCCATGGTCGCCACCGGTGTAATTTCAACCAATCAGCGCAAAGCTGAAGCTATGATAGTCGCAGTAAGTGTTGTAGTGATTATTAGTGGATTGATTTTACACCGATTTTGTTCAAGCTGAACACATCCCCGTCGTAAAGTCAGGGCAGACTTTGAATGTGCAAGTATTACGTTACTTCACTAGAAATTTAAGTCTATCTTTTTATTAGTCATTCGTCTATATTTCTTTTCCTGCTTAATGATTCAGAAAAATATCTCTCGATCAAAAACAAATTCAGGGATCCGCCCCCAAATTTGATCACTTCTTTGCTGCCCATGGCCCATCCTTCCATGAAATTTCATGGAAATTCTCTGATAACTTTCGGATATATCGTATGGACAGACGGTCAGATAGGCGGACGGACAGACACGAGTTTATACATATACCTCTTCCAACTTTGTTGACTGGGTAAAAAGAAAAGATCATCTTTTAATCATGGCTGGCAAATGTATCCCAGATGTTAACGGAAAAATGTTATATTTGTAATGCGCATGTCAAACTGTCTACGTGTGGGTGGTGTCTTATTTCAGGGGTCAGAACGTAATGGAAGGAAAAACTTCGTCTCTTCTTGCAGACTGAGATGACGGTATAGATTCTCTGAATAGTGCTGTTAGAATAATTGTGCACTCTTTTCAAAATTGAATTATTTCATCTTTAAACATTATTTAAAATGCATACATAAAAACACTAATACTTGCTCTTATGTATTTTGGATTCAGCATTCATTCTGGTAGGATTAAAATTTTAACAATTGCTGACCTCATATGACCTCATGTTGACCTCAAGAAATCTTGACCTCGTACTACCCCGGGATTTCAAGTGAACTAGCATGTCCTTTTAAGACTCTGCAACGTGCACATGAAAGAATAATGCTGGGTCTCACATGGAGAGACCACAAGACAGCACAGTACATCCGAGAAAAGACAAAAGTCAGGGACATCATAGAATCCATTAAAAATCTCAATTGGCGGTGGGCTGGCCATGTTGCAAGAATGGCAGGCAACCGATGGACATCACGACTCACGACATGGATCCCCTGAGATCACATGCGTAACCGAGGCCGGCAGAATATTAGATGGAGAGACGAGCTAGACAAATTCAGGAAGTACTGGCTCCGCGACACCCATGACAGAGAAGTGTGGCAAATCCTAGGGAACGTCTATGTCTAACGATGGATGTTAAAATGATGATGATGATGATGATGATGATGATGATGATGATGATGATGATGATGATGATGATGATGATGATGATGATGAAAGTAACAGGTTCCTATAATAGGTGTCAAACGTTAGTAGTAGTTGTGTTACTCAACGTGCTTGTCCAACATGGGACTTTGTCATGATGGAATCTGGTGAAGATTTGAGCCCAAAGAAAAGTATCAAAGTGGAAGTTTATCTGAGATAAATCTACTAAGGTTTTGATGAAATTGCAAAAAAAAAAAAAAAAAAAAAGAATAGGAAAATCAATGAGAAGTGTATTCAACATTGAGAAAAAACAGAAAAAAATGGTGTAAATGTATCTCCCCAGCGTGTCGGGGAATGTGGACAAAAGCGTGTTTCAACTCAAAGACGAGATAGAATGTTGGTTGCACAATTGATTTCTTATAGACATCAATAGATAAGTGAAATATACTGGTACAATTGTCTGTGTACCGAGCTGTTGGTACCAACAGTTATATACGCTAGATAATATGAAGTAGTAGCCAATTTATAAAGCAAGTGGTAAGGGTAAGATATTTTTTTAAAAATAGCCATAATTCGAAATGTCGGAGAAGTGCAGATAAAAAAAAAACTCCAGTCGTTAATGATGATGATGATGATGATGATGATGATGATGATGATGGTGGTGGTGGTGGTGGTGATGATGATGATGATGATGACCTAACCGTCGGTGAAAAAGAAGGAAAAAAAATGACAATGACGGAAAAAAAGGAAAGAATTGATGTGGGATGTGAGACGGGTCGTTTTTTCAAAGAATGGCAAAAATCCATTTACGTAGCGATTGTTTTATATAAACATAGCCGCCATTTTTTTTCGTTTCTCTCTCTCTCTCTCTCTCTCTCTCTCTCTCTCTCTCTCCCTCTCTCTCCTCCTCTCTTCAGTTAATCTGTAATTACTATTATTATTATCATTATTATTATCATTATTATTATTATTATCATTATTATTATGATGTTTTTTCGCACCCTATGCATACCGATTATTTAGTCGGTAAGCTGACCGTTAAGTCTTAACAAAATGCTTCAGACAGAGAGTACTCTTCTTCTTAGAATGGGAGCTACTGTCTTGATGTACAACTGTTCGGTATGATATCATAACCTCTTCAGGATCGAGCCCAATACTCGGCTTACAGCTGTCATGACTTTCACTTTTGCTGATGGGCCTTTCCACATTCTTGAAATGTCCACTCTCCTGTTGTCATATCTTTCATCTTCTCTACTTCTTCATGTGCAGTGTTTTTTTTTGTCTGTCAGTAGGCATCGCGATATCAATTATGAGGTACTCTCTTTTTTTTGTATCGTGAAGAATAATGTGTGGTCTATGGTGTTCAATTACAATATCCTTCTGTTACTCAAAGTTTCACTGAATCTTTGGTTTACCAGTTTCATTTAACACTTTCTCTGGTATAAACTTGTATCACTTATCTGAAGTGTTATAGCCTTAGTTCTTACAAAGAGACTAGTACAAATTGAGACAGACGTTATCGTGTCTTCATTTGTATTCTTTTTGAGACAACATTTTACGACCAACCTGCCACAATGTGATCAATATTTTCTACTTTCCCGTTAAAGATTTATTACATATATTTCCTTCTTTACTACGTCAGTATCTAGTGCTGGGTCTTGAGAAGCAACCAATGAACTTTCCGTTTCTCTTTTCAAATCTCAAACCCGGAGCCAGCTGCATGACGGTTCATCTTCTTTCACTTATCTAATATCTCTCTGAAACTGTCTATGCAATTGCATTTCTTCCAGTGCCTCCTTTCTTTCACGTGCCAATCTATGTTGGTATACATTCTTCTCTTCATGGTCAGCACCAACAATTCCAAATTCTACAACAGGATGTTTAAGAAGTTGGTGGTCATCGCTGAAGATTGAGTGACAGCAAGTCTCCTCAATTCTCCAGCCCTCACTGCAGCACTCCCACGGTCCGCAGCAGTACCGGATTTGCAGTTTCACACCAGTTGCCTGGTGGTCTTCCTGTAAGTTTCCTCGGGTCTCCAACCCATATATCATTGTCCTCATATATCACAGTAGTGTTGTGGTTAGTACTGTCTCAACCTCCCCAAGTTTTACTTTACACGCACATTTTTTTATCCTCGCTGTTAGAACGCTCCTCAGTATCCGTGCAGATCCCAGTAGCTCTGTCGTCTGGATGGTCTCAATCCTTCCTCTTATCTCCTAGTCCACCAATCTTGTTTTCAACGTTTTTGGTACAGTTCCCAATGCGCCTACTGATCCTGCCCTGACCTTCATGTCCCACTCTTTTTTCAGCTCCCTACCCGAACCCTAATATTTTCCTAGATTTTTCACTCTCTTTCTTTTTCACTATGTGATCCACAGACACCGCCACGTCTAATATTAGACAAGTTCTATCTCCCTTATCTACGGCTACTAAGTCCTGTCTTCTCGCTTGGGTGAGGTGGTCGTTCTGGAAGTCAAAGTACTAGATTCGTTCGTGGCTTCTTTTTTCTGGGACTCGTCATCATTTTGCTCTCTGTTCTTCTTTATCCATTGCCAAAACGAATCTCCATGAGATCCTCAGAAGAGAATGAAATCAAGCGAAGAATCACTATGGGATGGCAAACCTTCGGCAGAGGAAGCTCAGCTTTTAAGAATCAGATGATCCCAATAATCCTAAAAAGAAGAGTATACAACCAATGCATTCTCTCGATAGTCACTTATGGAGCTGAAACATGGAAACTAACCAAGAGACAGACCTGCAAGCTGAGAAGTATGCAATGCACGCATGAGAGAATCATGCTCAACCTTACATGGAGAGACCACAAGACAGCACAGTATATAAGGAAGAGAATGGGTGTCCGAGACATCATAGACACTACTTAAAAAAATCAAATGGCAATGGGCAGGCCATGTTGTAAGGATGAAAGACAATCGATGCACATCATGTCTCACAACATGGATCCCCAGAGATCACATAAGAAACCGAAGCCGACAGAACACAAGATGGAGAGATGAACTGGACTGATTCAGGAAATACTGGCTCTGCGACGCCCATGATAGAGAATTGTGGCGAATCTTGGAGAAGGTCTATGTTCAACGACGGACGTTAAAAGACTGATAATGATGATGATGATGATGATGATGATGATGATGATGAAACAACAACTTAAGGATAAAGAAGCTTTAAGTGACGTTCGTTTTTTTGTGTGTTGCAGTCTTATGTGTGTGCCGCAGTTTTTATGTGTTGCAATTGTCTTTTCTTTTGTATTGTTTACATTAGTATACAATATCAATATTTCTCTACTTAGTACATAGACAGTGTTTCTAAGCATTATTTTCTGGATTTCGCGGAGAGAAAAATCGCCAGGGATTTTGGCGAAGTGTTCTTTATTGTCTTTATCGATCAAAGTGCAAGACAATAGCATGGTCGTGTTTCCTAGTGCCACATTTTCTGTATTCAAGTTCCTTGTACTTGCTCAGCTTTACAAGTTCCTTCACTGCTATGTTCTGATCAGAAGACACACATGTCAATTAAAAGGCAAGTTATTGTATTCTGGTCCTTGATTACTACTCCGCTTTTATTTGCTCTGGTGGTGCAGCCTATATTTATTATAAAAACCCCATTTGTTTGTATTGTGGGAGTGAATTGATCCAACAGAATTCAGATAAAAATGACAACTGGAAGGTGAAGAGAAAAGTTCAGGAGATAGGTGTTACATTTTTTTTTTTTCATTATTCCGTGAGCATATTTCGATGGCTGGCCCCCGTCGAAATGCATCGCAATATGCCCACGGAATAATAACGAAATTTGATATGTAACGCTTATCTCTTGAGTTTTTATCTTCAACCTTCTATTGTCATTTTCATCAACGAAAATTCCATTGTATCGTTGCATTCTGCCCTTCAGTTACTGAGTCTGGTTGATCAACATAACAGTTATCTTCTGTTCGTATTCCGTAATGCTTGAAGATTTTCCAATGTAAATATTGGTCCACTCTGTCTGGACTTGTATTCAGTAGGTGTTAAAACAGAGCAGCCAGACACGAGGTGGTCTATCTTCTATTTCTACGTGTAGTCCACAGAACCAGCATTTTCGGTCGGCACCATTTTTTTATATTTGCTTGTACGTTTCGAGTATCCAGTAGGTGAGGGGATTTTCTCCAGTGGAGTTTTTTCCCGTAGGATTTTTTCCAGTGTTTTATTGTCCTGGAGGATTTTGTCCGGTGGGGATTATGTCATGAACCCCTTCGTTCAGCACCGAACTCATTTTGGCCACAGGATGAAAGCGTTTAAGCGACTTATTGGATACAAACTAAAAGTGGTGAACGATTTTGTCCTGGAGTCATGTTTTGCGAAAGATTTTTTTGCTGATCTGTAACTACTTATTTGAATAACATTAAATCTTTACCCGCAAATACATTTAAGAGATGTTTCTTAACATCCCCTCCTGAAACGGCTGGGGGCTTCGAATGCCCGTGGGTCTTATATGCCATCAAAAACAGTAATTCAATGATTCTGTGATTACTGATATTATAATTAGTAGCAGTAATTCTCATTACTCTGATGTAGTTGATTCTCCGTAATGTTTAATTCCAAAATTGTAACCGTAAAGAAATAAAAAGAAATAAAAAAAGGGAGAGCAGGAAGATTGAAATGGGGCAAACGAAAGTCGAAACCATACAATAAATGTCCGTTACACTGGCTGTCGTAAAGGCGCCTTCGATAAGAAACAAAAGGAAACCCGACTGGGGGCAGCAAAAAAAGAAACGAAGGGGAGTCGAGGGCCCAACGTGGTTGCCATTTGGTATTTTTTGAAGATCATAATTTGGTAATCGAGTGATTGGGCCCAAAAATTTAGTACATACGAAAATTTATAAAAGAGAACATTTTCTTGCGTATAAATGATAAGGCACGACATAAATATACGAACAATAGTTTTTATTCAAATGTATTTCATTTATTTTTGCTTCTAGTTGATGGTGGATTTTAAGTTATATGATTATTTGGGAACTAAAGCTGCTCACTTTGTTCCGAAGATCACACAAATTTGGCCTTTTGCTGCAAAAGACACCTGGTAAACACTGAGTCGAGGACCCAGCAGTAATTATCTCCATGTTCACACATGCATATTAGTGCTGAGGCCAATATGCACCTGAACACCTTGCATATGTATCCACAATGATTTTGTCTTGATATTTTCAAATGACGTTCCATTATCTTATAGTGCGATTGTAAATTCGCTCACATGACATTATTTAACGATGTAAATGTGTATATGATACATATACAATTTATGTGTGTTTGTATGTGTGTGCGTGCTAGTGTGTGTTCATTTTAATTGTTCAAGTTAACGTTTCTTGTTAACGTACAAAGGGACGCAAGTGTTGATCTTATGAGTTAAAATACTCTCCAAACGTTTGTCATCGAGATTCTTTTTCGTTTTCATTTATTTTCCGCAATTCTTTTTCTTTCTTCAGTATCTTCTTTTATCTCTTTGTTTTTGTTAATCTATCTTCTCTATAGTTCCTCTTCAATTTATTCTTCTCCTTTGTGATTTTGTGAAAACCCCGAACATTTCAGTAATTTCATGAAATCCCTAGTTTCACAATCAGTGTAGTAATAATTAACAAGCTTGTGATGTTGATCCTTACTACTACAACGAGTGTTGCTCTCACCAAGTGCCCCATTACCCCACAATGTCAAACTTAGCTAAAATGGGTAATAATCGAGCAAATTCTGCAATAGTGACAGTGTATATACAGCTTGGTTTGACTCAATGAAACACCGAGTGAGTGTTACTCGAATGTTCAAGGTTCAAGAATCTCACAAATTCCCTTAGGATTTCACAAAATCACTAGTATCACAATCGTTGTCACTCTTTTACTCCTCTTATCCACGGACTGACCAAAAGGGTATCGTGTCGTGACAGGTCGTAGATCTTTTATAACGGACGGACAAAACGAAAGTTTAGCGAAAGTTTTATTACGCTTTCTAATCTTTCAGATTTTTGTGAAAAGCTTTTATCGCCGTTCTCGCACATAATCCACTCGCCGACAAATAGGCATTGTGACAGCTTACATAGTTTATCTCTACTAACCGGCGTAGACACAAATTCTGTCATGAAAATGCCACATTACTTTCCGACAAATAAATAAATACTTCTTGTTAAGTAGAAGCTTTGTTGAGTTGAAATTTCTCCTCCCCCCTCTCTCCATCTCTCTCCTCTCTCTCTCCATCTCTCCCCTCTCTCTCTCTCTCTCTCTCCATCTCTTCCCTCCTCTCTCTCTCCATCTCTCTCCCTTTCTTTCCGTCTCTTTTTATCCCCTTCTCTCGATAGATAGATAGATTGGCTAGGTCATCTTAGCTTTGTCTAGTCCAAGGTCACACTCTATGTACAATGAGTTGAGACTGAGCTAGATACAGACAAAAACCTCACCGGACGAAATCCCTAGGACAAAAAAACCCCAACCTACCGGACATATACCCAGCATAGTAAAGAATAAAAACTGAATGAGTTTGAAGTTATCAACAATTTTCTTACAATTCCACTTTTATAGATCTTACCATTGGTGTCCTCACTTCTTGAGATCTCTGAGAACCCTTGACATCAACAATTCAGAACAAAACAACAACAGCCAAAATGCAAGAAGAGTCGTACAGACTGCTGCAAGTTACCATGTTGATCGGTCAAAAGGCATCAGCCAAGAATGTCAACACTTTGGTATAGTGGATTTAGCAAATTTTAGGTAGTTTTAGCTTGAAATTCAATCGGCCACAGTCAATTTGGCTGTGGTCGTTTCGACCTCGTTCTACTCAGAAGGCAGAAATGACTATATATATATATATATATATATATATATATATATATATATATATATAATTCAATTTTTAGCCATTTTGTGAATGAATGAATCTCAACGTATTTTACTTGCTTTTTATGAAAAGATGAACATGAATTAGCTACAAAAAGTTAGAAAACAGGATTTACAAAACACTAAACAACAAACACATATTCTTGTATATTCAATCCAAATTGAATGTAGTTAGTCATTTTTGCCTTTGAAATCAAAACGAGGCCCAAACACCCACGGTGTAAACGTCCAGGCCGGAACGTCCACAACCGAAACTTCCGTTTACCCCTGAGAATATATCGCCCCTAAAGATCGTGAGAAAGAGCGAGTAAGTGATAAAGAAAGAATGTTAGGGTGTAATTTGTGGTCAGCAAGTCACCTCCGTCCAGCCATCGTTAGACACCAAACAGGGACGTCAAGATATTTTTGATTTCGCTCATTGTGACCGATAGGTGGCACCGTTGTAAAAGATGTATGATTCGAAGAGAGATGCCTGGATCTCAATCCCAATAATAAAAAGGACGTTTAAAATGGGATGTCAAAGATTCAAAACGGTCAGTGGGTCTATTTAATCTAATAGTATCAATTTGACGTCTGAAAAATGTTAATTCATGATTATCAGTTGATCTATTTCTTTTCCCCCTATTTCTCCAATTTCGCACTTTTTACTTGGGTCATTATTACCACTGCCATTTTCACCGGGACAATTTTACCGGTGCCATTTTTACCTGGGGCCATTATTACTTAGAGTCGTTCCCTACAATATATTCGTCATCCCTTTATTATTTGCTGTTTTGAGCGGTTGAAGGACTTTTCGACCGCGGACGAATCGGCTTGGACTGTTCTGCGAGGACATTTTGGTCGTGGATGTTTTATACGCATATATTTCGACCCCAGACGTTTGGGTCTCGTTTTGTTTTTTAAAGGAGGGAATGTCTAAAAAAAATTGAATTTTGAATAAAATGGAATTATAATGTATACATCTAATGTAAGGGAAAATAAAATAGGTTAAGATTTGTTTCTTTACCAAACCATCTAAAAATTTAAAAAAAAAAAAATTCATTAGCATCTTCAAGTACTTTCAACTAAGATGTGCTCCTTACGGAAATCTGTAAGTTTTGAGGAAAAGATATTTTTAATGTTTTTAGGAAAGGGTTTCTGTGATCAAAATGTAATTTTAATGGTGAACTGAATCCGCAATTCCTATCCGTTGTACGAAATTGTGGATGTTGATCAAATGGTTTGTCCGGTAGAACCGACATCACATATTTTCTTTAAACCCCAAGAATTTTAATTTTTTTTTTCTTCTTTTAGATTACAAAAATTTCGAAAATTCAACTAACTGTTCTTAGAAGATATTTCATAGGGGTAATCAGGCGGTTCCAGGCCCCGATAGGGTTAACACAACTGAAACAACTGAGTGAAAAAGGAAGAATAGATAACCACAATGTTCGCTGTTGGTCCTGTTGATGAACGTAGCTACGATAATTCAGTAGGAAGATAGATAGATCACCAAATCTTGTCTTTTTTTTTTTAAATCCCACAGTCCGTGTTACGGGTAATTTGTTGAACATCAAACAAATGCCATTATGCTAAAGATTCGGGAATTTGTTCCTCGAGTGTCACAACCTTTGGTCTGCGAGGGTGCATGTCACAATCCCTGGGAGGCGGGGGTGCCAAGTTGAACCGTGGGAATACGGAACTACGCGTGAAGTGACGGAGAGAACGGTAAAGAATAGGGCCAGAGAAAAGGCCGTAATTATACCAAGGTCATTTTTGTGGCGATGGGTGCGGGTGTGTTCCGGTGGGGAGGGGAAAGAATTAATCGCTTGTCTTGGTTGAAATGACGGACTTAGATAAAGTGATTTATGAAAGAGACAAGAGTAAGGACATTGATGGCAGAGATCGGAAAGTGATAGCTAAACGGTAAATGAGTTCGGCTGAGTACGTAAGGTACACAGTTCGTGATTTGCACTCGAGAAGCTTGTACGGGTATGTTTTGTTTTGCGCGGTTAATTTGTTCAAATTTTTCAATTTTCAGGTGTTCATTCTCTCATTATGATTCAATAAGTTTTCTGAGGGTTTTTTTCTGCTCGTGCTTAATTAAATTAATTTGCACAGCAATACCATGGCCCAATGGTTTAGGAGCTGGGGTTCCATCAACTAATGCTGGGGGTCTACAGAGGTATTCCCTCAGAACCTAACACTGCAACTCTTTTTTGCAGAGAAACAACATCAGACATCGTACAGCTATCATTGCAAATAGTTATTGTACTCAGACATGTACCATATATAAGAATTAGGATCAATGTCACCCATTTCAAATTGATATAATTTTTTGAGGTAAGAGGTAGCTTTTTATTGTAGTTCATTGATTAACCTTAAAACTGAAAGCTGAAAATAGAGGTCAGTCTGAATATTCCCTTCAAAGAAGGGGTCCATGAGTTTTCAAAGTTTAGAAACCACTGTCTCAACTGTACCTGATCAAAACCCGCAATAATCAAAAAGTATTCAAGGAATTCCTATATTTCTATTCACAACTTATAGAATTAGCATTGGGATACCAAAACATGCTCGTTCGATATAAGTAAACAATATATTTTCGTCATTAGCTTTTATTGAACAACAAATTTACCGTTCGGTTCCACTATTTTCTGCCATCTTTCAGGCAACTTCATAATTCTAACTTTCATGGACCCTTTCGCTCTCTCAGCAATCAACCACTTTTGGTACTTCTTTCAGTCACCCTGAGAATTTGATTTTTTCTTTTTCATTTAGAGAATCCTGTAAAAGCATATTGAATAAATGTTAATCCGATAGTACAATATTTGGTGAATACAATGTAGAAGTTAAAACATCCCAGCCAAGCTGTAGCCATTTTTGTCAGGAAACAAAATATACCAACAGTCTAGCGTTATCCTTAGGAGCTAATTTCGTGAGCTTTTCGTCTAGTGTCATTTTCAGTTGGTCTAATTGAAAGCATTGCCTACTCGAATTTACTTTTTGGTTTTCTAGGTAGAACCTCTCTTCCAATCTCACTATATACACAGCTGGACCTTGTAAGGATGAAGATCGACCATTGGTGCGTTCAGTGGTTCATCTCGCTTACTCGATGATCTCTCGCATTCCACATTGTTGCATCAAGAAATCCATAGCTTCACACCTAGTTATTAGATACATTTGATCAAAAATCAAGATATTTACTGCAATACTGTACATACGAAGATCAACAATTTGTCAAAAATACTACTGCAAGAAATGGCAAAAGATTGAATACGGCCAAACCAAATAGTGATTTTCAAAAAGTTCAGATTTGACTGTAAAATGGCCAAAATGGCAACTCTGATAGTTTTTTAAAGTTTACTAAGTTATTCTGTCATAAAACATGAACCATAGTGAGAAGTAAAAGATAGTTTATAGTTTATTTACAAACCTATTCAGTAATTTAATGTACTACTGCAAAGTGAAAGATGATTTTGAGAGTTCAATAAATAGCTTTGCTGTTGGTTTACGACTACGTCATTCCCATAATATCAATTTCTGTAACAAATCGTATTATATCCATGTTGTTTGTTCCTGCGAACTACAAATTATCAAATTGAGTTACTGAAGTAGATTAATCTTCTAAAACTATTCAACTTAAAAAAAGATTTTATATTTTTGTATCTCAATAAATTGTTTTGATTCCATAGTTTGTAAAAAAAAATATGGTCCCGTAAAAATAACTCCATTGCACTAATCACAAAAAATAAAAAAGTCAGCCGGTGTTTTTGATATACAATGGTACATTAAAGAATGCCCTCGAATTCACCTCATTTATTTCCGGGTAATTCGCTAAGCAGTAACATGAGTGCACAAAGTGATTAGGCAGCCGATGGAAGTGCGGCCTAAACAGATTGGGGGAAAATAAATGCCACTGCTTCGTCAGAATGGTCTACTTTTCTCAGCACGTTTGGTCAGATAAGGCTATGACAAGCAGTGTGATTGATGAAATGGAGCGACATCGTATGAAAGAATTTCCGGAATATATTTTGGGTTGAGAGAGTTTCAAGTAGGCAAAAGACTGTGGGAACCAATTGGAGACTTCACGGATATCTCCATGGTTTGGGTCCCGCGGAAAGAGCCCATTAGAAAATCTGCCCCTCACGAATTTATCTCGGGAGGAAAAGAGCCCATCGAAACGTTATTTGCCCACCATTCTCTTATTTCTTTTCATTTTTAACTAAATGAATCAAAGTAATCACAATACATTGTTTTACTTTCGTGAATTCTCTTATTTCTTTTCATTTTTAGTTAATAAAATCTTTTTTTCAGGTTTTTCCACACATTGGCTGTCTTAAATTTATCGAGGGAGGAAAGGTGCCATTCTAAACATACTTCACTCTTTTTTTTTTTCTTTTTTTTATAAATAAGCAAGACAAAACCATTTAAGAAAACATTTATTCAAAATAATAATAGTACAAAGTATCTATTTACTTTCGTTTGTCTTTCATGAATTGTCTTATTTCTTTCCATTTTTAATTAATTGTACGAAAAACTTGGCTTTTTACTTTGTAGCGAAAACTAGAAAAAATGATAACCATATCAATTTTCGTTTTATTAATTTATTTTCGGTCACTTTTCTCTTTAAAAGTTCACGAAATTAAAGTAGTTTTGTTTGATCTTTCTCTTTTTTAAATTAAAAGAGAAAACGAGAAAATTGTTTGGATGGGCAGTTATCCCCCTTGATAAATTCGTGATGTGCAGATCTCCTGATGGGCACATTTCCAGACAACCTATAGTACAATGGAAAGCAGTCAGAATGTAGGCTTGAAATTTTCAGGGAAATGCATTTTACATTGTTTTATAATTGATTAATATATTTGACTCATGTATTGTGGAGCATTTCAAAATATAAACAGTATAAACAAACGCTGTTGGATTTTGAAAATTTAGAAGAAAATTAAAATCATTTTTGTTTCCTGTAAAACCTTCATAGTGGTTTTAGGTGAGTTTTGCGATACGTTGTGAGTTTTGGGTAAGACTCAAGTAAATTACTCTGAAGTGTCCCCCTTTGGTGCTGTGACCGATTGGGGGCGATTTGTCCGCTTAGCTTAAAGCCAGTCGTGAGTGGGGGGCAAAACTGGTCAAAGGACAAAGGAAAATATTAAAAATAAAAGAAAGAAAAGGGAGAGAGATAGGAGAATAGAAAGATTGAGCAGACAACAGAAGGAGAAGTAAAGGCAGTAAAAAGAAGAAAGAGCGTCAGGCGAGGAAGAAGGATAAAAAGATAAAAATTATGGGTTAAGAAGGAGAGAAAAGAAATTAAAAAGATTCAGAGAAAGAGAGAAGATAAAGAAAGAGAGAAGATGAAGAAAGAGAGAAGAGGAAGAAAGAGAGAAAGAGGGAGAATAGATAATGAGAAAAATAGAATAGATAGAGAAAAAGAAAAGATACTGACATGACTGGTTACTTTCAAAAAATAAAACTAAAAAAGTTTCCCTTCTCATGGGACTGTGGGGGGTGAGAAGATTAGAAAAGAAAGAGAAACAGAAAGAAATACAATAAAACAAATTTGAAAAAGAAAGGAAAAGTAATTCATTCTACTTAAAGCAAAATGTTTTGCGATACCAATCATGATAATTCAATCTAGCGTCCATAGTTTTCCAGTTTCTCTTTGTTTTTTCCCTTCTCTCTCTTTTCTCTTCCTTTTCTCCTTTCTTCCTCTCTTCCTCTCTCCCTTTCGTTGACTGATGGTGTAAGAATAGAATTTTTCTCTCTTTTTTCCCTTCCCTCTCTATCCGCCATTTGAATTTTATCGGCGACATTTATGATCCCGGATCTGTCTAGGCCGACGCCGATTTTGCTGCAATTCTATTGGCAGCCGAATCACTTAACGTACTCACAATCTTATTGCATTGTGAATTATCCGAAAAGAAAAGGAGTGAATTTGAGGACGTCCTCTAATATTCCGATGTATCTTCAAAAACACCGGTTGACTTTTCATTTTCTACTATTAGTGCGATGGGGTTATTTGCACGGGAACTTATTTATACAAACTATGGAATTAAAACTATTGAGATACAAAAATTAAAATCATTTTTCTAGTTGATTTTCCTCTCGAGTCCAATTTGATAATTCATAATTCGTAGGGAGCAAACTATATGGTGTTAATATCATTTATTAGAGGAATTGAAATCATGGGAATAATGAGTTTGTGGACAAACTATAAAACTATTCATTGAAGTATCAAAATTATCTTTTACTCCGCAATAGTACATTTCACTGCTGAATGAGTTAGTGAACAAACTATCCAGTGTCATTCTGTTTCTTCATAAAATATGATAAACTTTCGTTATTTATTTCTGGATTATACCGAATTTGTTTAAAACTGATAGTATAAAAAGTTCTAATTTTATTGAAAATATTCAATTTTTTTTTTCAAATTGAAATTAAAACAGGTGATAGTGCTTTCTTTATTGAGTTAACAAATGGCTAAAAAAAGAGGATTCATCAAAGAAAAGCAGGTATTGTGACTACTTCATATCATGGATTTTGGCCATTTCCATGCAGATAAACCATAAATACGTCTAGATTATAGCAATCCTATGTTTGCAACTAATTCTGCAATAAAAGGTAATACTAGTTCTGTGAGGTAAGAATGATTTATTTTAATATATTGTTATAAGATTTTTTATAGTTTTTTTATTCCACTATGAAATGCCAATATTGTTTCTCAAAGCAATTATTTTATCATTATTTTTGATTAGAGTTAGTGTTGTAGTCATTATTTATTTTTTAAAAGGGTTTACAACTATTTATGTTATTCTTCATTTTCCAGTTGCTTTTCATCGCAACTTTACGGTGATGGCCTGTTTATAAAATATTGCAATACTATACGTACGAGAGGTAAGAATTTACCAAAAGTGCTCTTCGTTTTTCTTTGAAGAATTCTCTTTTTTATTCTTATATTTCACCATTTGTAACCTCAATGACTTTTTTGTCTTAATTTTCTTTTAAATTTCAATTTTTCAATGAACTGAGAACTATTTATGCAATGAATTAATTTTAAAATTAGGATGAAGGTAAAAACTTAGTCAAAATTAATAATACAGTTTTATATTTTACAAACTCATCATTCCCATGATTTCAATTTCTGCAATGAATCGTATTAACTCTTTCTTTCCGGGTAATTCGCAAAGCAGTAATATGATGAGTACGCAAAGTGAGTCAGCAGCCAACAAAATTGCGGTAAATTCGGCGTCGATCTAAACAGATTCGGTGTAGTGATACCGATCCGAATTTTATAACGTTTTCACACTTGAGTCTTAACTGGAAGTCTGAACTTGTCATTCCAGTTCTCTCTCTCTCT
Organism: Thysanoteuthis rhombus; assembly: GCA_963457665.1. Lineage (NCBI taxonomy): Eukaryota > Metazoa > Mollusca > Cephalopoda > Oegopsida > Thysanoteuthidae > Thysanoteuthis > Thysanoteuthis major. The sequence goes on from OY735223.1 coordinate 44,594,687, forward strand.
CTCTCTCTCTCTCTCTCTCTCTCTCTCTCTCTTCGTCATACATACACTAGGACGCCTGCAAAAGAGCGATTATTAGGAATCTTGTCTCATGGTCCTTCTCTCAAATAGTGAGTTCGATCCTCACGGAATGATTTGGTATACATCTTACGACGTCAGATTAGGACCATAGTCAAGAAGCTCGTCTCACAGACTATTACTAGAACAGTGAGTCAGATTCTAACCAGGTGCTTCCAAGACCGGTGTGTTTTTATCAGACATAGCAAAATTTAGGACATATTGTCGGACGTCTGCCACAGAAAGTTTTACTGGCTATTGCGATAACAGACCTCACCGGGTGCACTAATTGTAAATTTCTCACAGATTAGTCTATATTCAGTACAGATTTCCCTTGCAATTCAAAAGTATCCAGCAATTTGGAATTTCTCGATAACAGGTTGCCCAGCACTGATGCAAATTGGCAACCAGGATCTTACTGTGGATGCGTGAACAGATACTCTCGCATGGGATTACTCAGTCGACAGTGAGATGCTATTGAGTGGGTTTATGTACTGTGTGACCATTGCATTTCCAATCACTCGGCTTATCCATTCTTCACGTCTCGACGTTATTTCTTCCTTAATAAAAATATCAACCAAAACTGCCAACAGAGCTGGTCTGGCTGGTTGGGCATGTATGTATGTACTGGACGAACAAGATGCACTAAAAACAGGGTGAATATTCAAACATTTAATCCTTATCATGTCTAAAATTAATATTTTTTGCAATTTAAGTTTTTGCTAAAGTGGTCCCTTTTTTGGTCCGGTAAAACTCAAGCTTCTTTTTTTTCTTCTTTGCATTTTTGTGATTACTGCACAAGAAAAGGCAAGAGAAATAACTGATTCATGGATCAGCCCTTTTTTTCCAATTTTTTATTGGTCACCCCAACACGACATGCTGCCAAAAGACATTAGTCAAGCAACGGTTTCTATTGCATGACTAACCAAACATGCTTTCTTTCTTATTGTCAAACTCCTAGAGAGTTGACTTTGTTATCGCACTTGGCCAGATGTGGAATTCAAGATTTCTGAATTTAAGATATGAATAAGAGAGAGAGAGAGAGAGAGAGAGAGAGAGAGAGAGAGAGAGAGAGAGAGAGAGAGAGAGAGAGAGAGAGAGAGAGAGAGAGAGAGAGAGAGAGAGAGAGAGAGAGAGAGAGAGAGAGAGAGAGAGAGAGAGAGAGAGAGAGATATTCTGTGATGTCGTGTCCTGTTAACTAGCATTTCTGTCATGAAAAAGATCATTTTTATATCATAACAAGCATACATATTTTATCTATTTTTCTTCTCGGTGAAGATTACCTTGCAACCATGGATTTCATTAAAAGAACTAATATGATAATAGAAACATAGAACAATATAAAAACATAAGAATTTTAAAAAGGCAGTAGATATTCGTTCGTGATTTTGAGGCATTCGTCCGACCACCTCATTTATAAATGAATTCATCAGTAGTGCTTCCATATTTCATTTGTTTAGTAGACCTCGGTAGATTTTAGGACAGGATCCAATTGGGAGCAAAACAATTTTTTTAAATCTCTTTTCCTCTCTTTCGGGATCAATGGCGGATTAACCATTAGGTTAAGTCGGCCTTTCTTTTCTCTCTTCTGTCAAACTCTTACTATTGCGTTTTGACTTCATTTTCGTACGTAACAACGTATGGCAATGACCAGAAAAAATACGAGTGACGTCATGCATGAATAACAGTGACGTTACACAAAAACTGATGACAAATTCACTCCCTCTTCTAAAACCTGATTCAGTTCGACTTGTTCTGCTAAAATCAACAGAAACCATTCACAGGAACTATTAATAAAGGAGTTGAAACGAGACACGCTGTTTTGGAATAATAATGGAGAAATTAATTCTGTTTTGTTGACTTTTTATATTCTAATGAAGCAAAGGAGTTTGACCTTAGTGTAGACAAGCTTGTTTAATTTATTAATTTCCTTATGTATTAATCTATTACGTCTGTAATTTGTAAGGGGGTTATATATTGTTACTTTGAAGTGTTTCCATGGGAACCAACAGGGTTTCAGCAGTATTTCTACTTTCAGTTCCAGTAATTAACAGCGGCAATAAACCTTTGCAATTAACATCAATTTACCAAGTAAATTAATGCTATAAATTCAATTAGTTAATTTTGTATATTCAATTAGTTAATTTGCAATCAGTTTATGTTCAGTTAATGTGAGTTGATAATTCATTCAGTTTAAAAACTGGTTTGTTTTCTACTTCCACTTCTTCTACATCGACTCCTATTTATTCTTAGAAACCGTCAACCAAAACTGTCAACATAGGTTT
>OY735223.1:44599525-44662025 GCA_963457665.1 Thysanoteuthis rhombus
AACCTCAAACCATGCGTGTGTTTGTATGTGTTGGTGTGTGTGTTGCAAGAGCATGTTCAGGTTTTCAATATTTACCAGTCTTTGCTTTGTAAGGCCCAAGGGTCAAATCAGAGTAGGAAGATGGCGTTACGCCAAGTTTCCGGTCATTCATGACTCTCCTCTTTCAGTCTGAAGCCTAAAAACTAAATTACCACGGCAATAATTTGACAACACTAATTGTCATCGAGTTAAGTTTGAAACCCTTTTGCTAGAACGACAGACATCCCCTCTGTGAATCTCAGTGACTGTTGTGGGAGCTGCCCATAGAGCAAGGGTTCTTAACCTCGGGTATCTATACCCCCAGGGGGTATGGGATGCGCTGGGAGAAAATTTTAGAATTATCAGTATTTTTAGTTAGAGTAATCACCCTTGTATTAGCCAGCGGTTGTAAAGACGAGAGCAGGTTACCATCTTGTTTTTATTCGATAGTTGAAATTTGTGACGCAGTGACGAATGAAATTAAGAAGAACGAGAAGTAAGTAGTAAGTAATCTTCAGTTGTTTGTTTGGATTGATAATTCTGCCGTTTATTATCTAACAAATACGCCTCATCCGTAGTACTATACTAGTGGTTCTTTATTTCATTCCTGCTTTACTAAAAACAAGAAAAACAATAAGAATCATTCAATCTTTATTATCGAAGATCTTTTTCTTTCTCCACCCCTTTCCTCTTACTGGAGAGTAATTCTTCCCTCCCCATAATATAGATTTCAGTACCACTAAAATGTCTCCTCATTTATCTGTTCACTTTAATTTTCGCTTAACAATAGATACATCAGAACAAAACACTTGTTTTTTTCTTTTACGCTTTATTTGTATTCATTATTGTTTGTTCGCAAATTTGCCCCCAAGACGAGTGTATCAAATAGGAAGTGAAATGACGAATAAATTCGTTTGGCTCTACCTGTGTTAGAGACCACGATGGAACTGAAAGACCTGAATTCATGATTTGTGATTCGGTGATGAGCAAGTGAAATTCGAAGTCATCAGGACTGGGACCATCTCGAATCTAAGCACAGAAAAAAGTGTATACAACCAATGCATTCTCTCGATAGTCATCTATGGAGCTGAAACATGGAACCTAATCAAGAGACAGACCAACAAACTGAGAAGCATGCAACGTGCGCATGAGAGAATCATACTCAACCTTACATGGAGAGATCACAAGACAGTATATCAGGAAGAAAACCGGAGTCCGAAATATCACAAAAACTATTAAAAACTTAAATGGTAATGGGTGGGTCATGTTGCATGAATGAAAGACGACCGATCGACATCACGACTCACAACATGGATCTCCAGAGATCACATGCGAAACCGAGGCTGGCAGAATACAAGATAGAGAGATGAACTTGATAAATTCAGAAAATACTGGCTGCACAACGCCCATGATAGAGAATTGTGACAAATCCTGGGGAAGGTCTATGTCCAACGACGGACGATAAAAGACTGATGATGATGATTCAAAAGAATTCGTTACGGTTAGAAAAGCATTATCTCCGGGTATAGGTATTCGATCTGTCTGGGAAACCTCGGTTGGGAGCTTCCTGCAGATTCTCGTACGGAAATTTCTAAAGAAAAGAAGCCCTACACGATTGGAGAAAGTCCAGTGGAAGATGCTGTGGAGATGGCTAAATTCTGTTCGGAAATAATGCGAATTAAAAAAAACTGAGAAAAATTCCCAGGTTTAATGACATCGTATGTCATAAATGAGTCACAACATAGAAAGTAATATGTCAGTGATATTAAGAACAGTCCAGCATGCTGCTCGATGAATCAACTGACAATCAAACCAGTCAACTGCTTGTATTTATTCGATTTGTTCATGAAAAGAAGATCCTGGTCGTTTTTTATTTTGAGATCAACTTGTAATTACAAACAAAGCCAAAGATATGTTCCAGTTGACCCACTCTTTTTTTTTCGATCGCGATAAGTTAAAAAAAAAAAAAGGCATGATTGGGTCTATTTATAAGATAGAGTTCTTGCCATGATTGGCAAAAAAATCTAGATTCGTTGCTCTGGTTCGGTAAGTCCTGACTACACACTGTGTTGCACTAAACATAATTTTCATTTGTCATATCCATGATGAGTGACAACAATCCAACAAAGGATGATTTGATTGAATTGCCAGAAGACCTAAGAGAGAAAACTGATTTTCTGGCCTGGATTTCACAGAAGAACCGACTTGATGTTTCTGCCAGCAGGCAAGAAGCATTAACAAAATCTGTGCCAAGATTCCTTATTTTGACTACAGAAAAACAAAAACAAAAATCCCCAGTAAGCAAAAGTAAACTAAGTGAGAGAGATAAGTCTTTTGGTTTTGTTTGTCTTGTGTTTATTTATTTTGTCTTATTGCAACAATGATGATGATGATGTTGATTATTAACATCATTATCATCATCATCATCATCATCATCATAACTATTATTATTATTATTATTAGTAGTAGTAGTAGTAGTATTGATTTCACACCAGTTTCCTGGTGGTCACAGCTGGAGACTGAGTGGCAGCAAGTCTCCTCGGGTCTCCAGCCCTCCTCTCTGCACTCTCACAATCCACATCAGTGGTGTGGCTTACAGTTTTACACTGCTTGCCCGATGGTTATAGCTGAAGGATGAGCGACAGTAAGTCTCCACAGGTCTTCAGCCCTCCTCTCATATTTTCCTCGCCTATCACAGCAGCGCTGTGGTTCGAACTCCCACTAGCATTTGCGGTATGTGTTTTTGTTTTTGTTTTTGGGGAGGTTTGTTTATTTGGGGTTTTTTGCCTTTTCCTCATTTCTTCTCCCTGTTAGTCCACTGCTAACAGCTGGGGTAGTAGATCTCATGTTTCTAGCACTCTCCTCAGTATTTGTGCAATCCCCGGCAGTGCTGTGGCCTGTATAGTCTCGATCCTTCTCTTTATCCCTAGTTCCTCCAATCTCGCTTACACGTACTACCCCGTCTTTTATGTTCCATACCTTCTCCAGTTTCCCTGGTATTTTCCCAGCTTCTTACTCTTTTTCCTATTTACTCTGTGATCTGCAGACATGGTTACGTCTATTATTTGGTAGGTTCTCCTTTTCTTGTACACGGTTATCAGGTCTGGTCTTCTCGCATGGATTGGATGGTTAGTTTGGTTGTCAAAGTACTAGTACCACTTTTCTGTGTGGTTAAATCCCACTCGTTTGCTCAGTTCCCAGTGTATCACTGTTGCTACTGTATTGTATCTGTGTTTGTATTCCTTCTGGGCTAGTTGAGTACATTCACTAGTTATGTGGTTTATGGTCTCATCCCTTCCCCGAATAGGCGGCATTTGCTGTTTATCTGTGTTTTATCGACTTTTGTTTTGATAGAGTTTGTCCTGATGCATTAGTTTTGAGCTGCTATAATAAGCGATTCTGTTTCCCTCTTCAGGTTTCCTTTTCAGAACCATGTCCATGAACTCTCGTCAGCCACATCCTGTATCTGTCTTTTAAATCCTCCTTATAGTTTCTTCTGTTCCCATTTTTCTTTCCTTGTTTGCTTTGCCGCTCCGTCGTTTTCTACGTTTTTTTTTTTTGTTTGTTTGTTTGTTTGTTTGGTGCACTGCTTCGGGCGCTCTTTATGATGTCTTCACTGTTTGCTTGCACATACTTTTCTATACCTGTATTGGCCGTCTGGACACAGTCTTCTATGCTGATGAGTCTTCTGCCGCCTTCTTTTCTCTTCACGTACAGTGTATTCGTGTCATCTCTGGGGTGTAAGGCTTTGTGCATTGTCATTACCCTTCTTGTTCACCGGTCTATTGACTGGGGTTCTTCCATTATCCATCCAAGGAATGGCCCTGTGTATCATACTACTGATATTATTATCATTATTATTATTATTATCATTATTATTATTATTATTATTATTATTATTATTATTATTATTATTATGCATTTCCACGCTAGTTGCCAGAAGGTCATCGCTGGAGACTGAGTGATAGCAAGTCTTCTCAAGTCTCCTCTTCACACTGTTACAGTCCACGGCAGTGCTGAAGGTTACGGTTTCACACCAGTTGCCTGGTGGTTATCGCTGGAGGCTGAGTGACGTAGACAATTAATATTTCGACGATTGGGTAAAGAGATTATGGGGACATAATGGACGATGCACCTGGGGCCTGGAACTGTAAGAGGTTAAGAACCTCCTGCTATAGCGGGATGGTTATCGAGCCCACGATGATTACCGTTCGATTCCCATCAGGAATCCCATTATTTTGTCCTTGCGCTAGAATGAGTTAAGTAAATTGATTAAATTCGTAATAGACCGGTCAGTTAAGATACAGGATTATATATATCTTATTGGTATTGAGCATTACAAACCCGACCATTTATTTGGTTACCTCTCTGCTGTTATAATCACTACCATTGACGTAGCGAGTTATGAGACACACTTCACCTGCTTACTTAATCTATCTACCAACTGTTTAACTCATTTACCTAACCGTTACCTTGGGACATGTCGGCCAGGTAGCGTCTAGCACAGGCAAAATAATCAGAGCACGTACCCCGTGCGTGCCACCTGCTCAGGTGAGCCTTGAATAGATAGGTAAACAAGGAAAATACGTTTTGTTTCCTTCACATCTCTTCTTCTTCTTCTTCTTCTTCTTCTTCTTCTTCTTCTTCTTCTTCTTCTTCTTCTTCTTCTTCTTCTTCTTCTTCTTCTTCACTGCTTTCTTCATTAAGAATTCAAAGATTCATATTGCTTTTTTTGATAAATTTTCATAATATCAAGTTGTTTATAATAAAGACTTTAATAACATAACAATGAATATATAACAATGGGTGTGATTTGTTCCATTTTTTTATATCCCTTGCTTATTGCTATCGAAAAGACCCCGTCCAAAAATGATCACAATAAACGGCTTCCTCTGGTCTCTAATTTATATCTTCACCCTAGTTCTTTCTGCGATTCTAAAATCTCCCCCACCTCCTTCTTCTTATTTATTCATTTATTATTTGTGTCCCTCTTCCAAAGCTATATGGTGGACAATGCTGACAGGATCGTGTGACAGCAAGTTTCTTCAAATCTCCAGCAATCTCGTCGACTTCCTCACTGCAGAGGTCTGGATTGTCTCTATTCATCCTGAAATCGTCAATTCTTCCGATCTCTTTGAGAGGATCTTTGGGACCGTTCCTAGTTCGCCACTGTTCATCGTATGACTAGCTATTCCATGTTTTAGATGCGCCCACAACTGACTAAACTTTCGGTCCTTCAGTCTCTATTATGTTAGATATCAATTTCCTCAACTGTGTCATGCTGGATTGATATGAAACTTGGTCCAGATATTCGACTGAACCATCCTCATCTTCTTCTTTCGCCTCATCGTACTAATACTACCACAGCTAGTTATGTAAAATACTAATTTTCTCAGTAATTACAGATATGGACGTGAGGATGGTGGATGGATCGCTGAACTTATGGTTCTTTCTATGAATTCAGGGATCTTCTTTGCATAGTTCACATCAACTTGATCTGCTATCCTCTAGTTCCTCCTTTTCAAGTTCTTCATTAGGGATAATGCAGAAATACTACAGACGGTACAGTATATAAATCACATAGGCCCAACAAATGATTTTTACATTAAAGGATAATTATAGAAATAAAAGTAAAAACTGGATTAGTAAATCGACTATTCTCTAAGTGTTCCTTCATTGCTTTAACACTAGGATCTTCAACGTGGGCGGTGTCACCCCACCAGGGAGCGATTTGCGATTTAGAGTGGGTAGTAGTTTGTTTTGAAAAAAATATATATACATTAGTTGGGCGGTAGCATACTTTAATCTCTTTAAAATATACCCAAGTCTTGATTTAGCGGAAGAGACATATCAACATGGACGGCGTGATTTCATTTCGTCATGTTTTCTGCATTTCACGCGCATCTGTGTATAAAACACACCCTAATTTTTAAGTTAAAATTCATGAAAAGAATGCAAGCAAATATTGCACTTATCATCATCTACGAATTGTTTTGACTCACAATACGATTAACAGCCAGAGTAAGAAACAGGGTTGCCAGATGTCTTTTGTGGAACATGACCGAATTTGTAGGGTCTTGGAACCAAATTGAGTAGTTCCAGTACCAAAATAATCAAATAGCTTGAAATTTATCATTGGACCAAATTTGTATTGTCTTGGGACCAAATTGAATAGTTTCAGTACCAAAATAATAAAATAAATTAAAATTATTAATCTAAGCTTGAGGGACTAAAATACAGTGAACAACTGTAGCCATCGAAGATGGTAAAGGATTCTATCCTTGTTTATATGTGCATATTTTTGTGTTTAATTATATGTTCCAGCGCTCCTGGCCACACCGATTTATCTACAGATTTGAGAATTGCAATCAGTACTTCACTACACCCTTTCTGAAATTGTTTGCTGTTTGTTTATTTTTAATAGAAAGGCCAATTTTTCACCTTTGGGGGACCTATCCAGGGTGATTTGATAATATGTAGGTTTTCGAGAATCTCTATGTTCCAAGGTGTTTTTACTCTATTTTAGACGTTTTCCTATGGAAAACGCCATCGATGTCATATTTTTTAAAATTTATCTTTCATGTATAATCATGTCGTTTCATAATCATTCATGTGCAGTACTAAATTTTTGATTCAGTACCAAATGTTTATTCTCTGAATCAAATAGCTTGGTTCAGTACCAAATTAACACAGTTTTGGTTTTAAGAAGTACCAAATTGCACCTCTCTGTCAGAGTTAGAAATTCCAGTACCAAAGAAATAACGCACAGAATATAACGCCTTCCACTTCCAAGTGGTTAATTACTTTTTCGACTGTTTTTTTATTATAATCTATTTTTTATCCTGTGGTTTGTTTGTTTAGAATGCTGGTTTATTTCCTTGTTAATTAATTGTTTGTCAAGTGCTTTCCAACTTAGTATTATTTAATTACCGACCTTGTTCTCCATTCATGTGTACGTGTGAATACGCGTGTTCTCGTGTGCGTGTGTGTTGGCACGTGTGTAAGTGAGTGTGTATGAGTGTGTGCGAGGAGCCATTGATAAGTGAGCTGCATTCTAATTCGCCAGTTCCTATCTAAAAACGAGGTGCTACCTAAAAGTTCAGAGAATTTGTGCTGTACTTTTTGCAAGCAGTACTACTTCGGGGAAAATATGTTTGTTCAAGTGGAGGCTACTTCGAACGAGACGTTGGAAACTAGGTTTTCGGATAATATTTTCTTCTGGTTGTCAAATACTTCTAGTTTTGGGGTCTGGAATCTATCCAGTCATTTAAATCCCTTGAGAACCAATTGCACGGGCTTAATGTAACTTGTCAACACATCAGAGATGACTTTATTACGCATACGCGATCAGACACTCCCTCGAGAGGTTACTCAGTCAGTAGTGAGATATCGTTGAGTGAGTTTGTGTGACTACTTCATTCACAATAACTAAGCGAATCATTTTCTACGTCTCATGCAGATTTTTTTTTGTTGTTTTTTTTTTCGTAAAACATCGACTCACCCAGGTCTGTGAACACCCCAACAAATACAGATTTTGCGACCTCTGGCATTTTCAAAAGAGATTTCAGATCATGGCCAAGATTACAGAGAACGCAACAAGGCAACTAATGTCAACTGCCGAAATAGAATTTTGCAGACTTTGGAAAGAGGAAGGTTAAGACCATGAGGTTCAAAAGGGGAATATTTAGAAGATGACTTAGGCATAAGGCAACATTGTCCTAGATAAGCTATTTTTTTGTTCCTGTAAATAATAAATGGTTGAATACTTTCCAAACTGACCTCGAACAGCCTGCGTGAATATTGGAGGTGATAGCCATCTGTCTCATTATGTGTTTTCATTACGTGCACGATAATTAGAATCGACTCATTGATTTTCTAAAATGGTATTACGAGTTTATCAAAAATCTCTTGTTCAAATCACGTACAAGCGCCTTCTGCAATCCATACATAGGTGTATTGTTTTCTATTAAACCCTCTTATCCGAGATTGTCATCACTGATCTTGTTGCTTAGTCACTTAGGGTGCTTAAAATTCAATTCGCTGATCTGCTTGAAGGGCTGGTTGAACATTAGAAAAGTCTGTAGAATCAACATTGCCGTGTAGTCAACCTCAGGTTGAAACCAGTCATCAAAGTCCAGCTTATATTTTGCACATATCAATCCTGCTAATGGGACACCCGCTGGTCTTGTGTCAGTGGTAGTATTAATGATTTGTCCGCGTTAAGGTTGCAATAACCTCTGCCAACGAAGTTGGAGAGGTATATATATTTGATGGTGTCCGTCTTTCCGTACGACTGTCTGTCAACACGATGTTTCTATAAGTATCCAATGAATTTCAATAAGTAAAAATTAACTGTAAGAAATTAGATTTAAAACGGATTTTCTGAAAACAGAAGTGTCTACGTTTGTGATGTCTCTATAGCCGAAGGTCTATCAATATATCCGTAGCCTGACACGTGATTATTGATCAAAAATTTTCCCTGGATAACGTTTGATCAATATGATCAATATTTATCATAACACTCGCCCATTCCCTTCTCAGTGAACAATCGTGGCATGTCAGAGACAAGAGATTTTTGTCAAAGGATCTGGCGATGCAATGCACGGGGACGTGGATTCAAACCAAAGAAGTATGTTACATTCGAAAGGCCGGAGAGTACAGCGGCCGAAACTTTGTGATAAATGTGACTAAGACCAGGAAATTGACCCAAGAGAATCGATGTATAATGGTCTTTGTCCAGAATCAAACACTTAGTCATTTATTGGTAAGAATTTACAGTTCAATAGAAACGGAAGTGATCTTGATTTTGTCCTTTTGTTCTTGTACTTCATCGGCCTTGTCAGGTATCCCCGCCCTTGACAGCTATAAAGCTAACCTGACAGCCGTCCTCAACCTGGCCATGAACACCCCGAACCCCACATCCAGAAAATAACCAAAACAATAACAGAAAGGAAATGCGGTTTATGTTTGACCTCCAAAATGGGGGACACACGATCGACAGGTGTCCAGTCACACGTTTCAGTCAATTTCCTGATTGCAGAAAGTTGGAGTTACTTCGAATCAAGTCTCGTGCCAGCGACAAATTAATAATTATTATTACAGTGAGCTCTTGCTCTAGCGACTCTCATTATAACGGCATTATTTAATGACACAACACTCGCTTTATAACGGCAAATTCGATAGAACGGTATTCTTAAATCTCTACAGATCCGTAATAACCGGAAGTGTATTATTATCAAGAGAAGTAGTGTCGTTACTGCTGATTCAAGGAAAAGAAGAAAAGATAGAGACTAGTTGTTGTAATGATGATAATATTTAACGTGTTTCCCCATTATTTATCACTGTAGAGAGAGATACATGTATATCTGTCTATCCACACACTAACTCCAAAATGATTGAATTTCAAAAGTATTTTGTGGAAGGGTGCTCTGTCCCAGCTAAGGAAAGTATGATTCAATTTTGGGGTTGATCTGCATCATTACCATATGTCCACACAATATCTCGAAAACATCACAATGAATTTCGATGATATAGATGTAAGGACCTTTTTATGTTACTCATGTATACGTAGATGAATCAATAAGTCTGTAGCCTAAGGATAAAAAAAGCGTTTTTTTATGTACAATAAATATATACATTACCTTATTTGCCAATGCACTTTAATCAGTGGTGAATATCAATCACAAAAATCGAACATTATACAATGAAACTTTCAGGTCAAAATTCAGCTATTAAGGGCATGGGCTTATAAATCCATCTGCATACACACATGCACCCACAAACTCACATGCACACATATATGAGTGTGTGTTTATACATATGTGTGGTTGCGTGTGTGTCTGTGAGAGTCTAGAAATTCAAATAACGCCACTGTCTAAGAAGATACACTTATGTATATACATGAGTACATGGTTGTATAAAAACCATACGCATATATGCACACAAGCAGACACACACAAAAATATATATGTGTGAGTGTGTGTGTGTGTGTGTGTGCGCGCGCACGTGTGGGAATGTGTATGTATATATTTGACAATTTCAGAAAGTACTGGCTCCACAACGCCCATGATAGAGGGTTCTGGTGAATATTGGCCAACGACGGGCGCTAAAAGGCTGCTGCTACTGATGATGATGATACGTACACAAATATTTATTCATACATGCATTAAATGCATACAATCACACACACACACACACACACACATATATATATATATATATATATATATATGTATATATATATATGTATATATATATATATATATATATATATATATATATATATATATATATATATATATATATAAACGTATTTATGTATGTGTATCGTATTGACAGTGAACTTCTTTGAGAAATTTAAAAAAATATATTTTCCCCTTCTTTTCTAAATTGTCCTTTGGATTATCGAGTCGAAATTCGCCATTTTAATTAACTTTTTAATTAAAGCAATTTTAATTACGGTATTTTTCTCACACTCATTTGTCGGATCAGAATGTAATTTTTAGCATGATTACCCTTTCCGATGAATGAATTCATCGCTTTCTTTCATTTTTTTCCTTCTTTTCCTTCTCCTGCCGACTCCCTTGAAAAAGAGAATATCAGATCATTCATTTTAAAGGACAAATTTACGGCTTCTTTCCTAATTCATTTCAAGTTCATCTTTTTTAATTACAGTTTTACCCCGTATAACTCTTATTTGCTATATTGCTCCTTTTCAAATACTTTTCGCAATAAATTTAGTCATGTTAAATTTAAGAATAAATAGTAATAAAAGACAGACTCCGAAATAACTGTATGCTGCATGCTTTGGTTAATGTGTAATGTGTGAGAATGAAGACATGCAATTGCACACACACACACACACACACACATATAAATATATATATATATATATATAAATAGTAGATTGTGGATTTGCGAATCCACTATCTACTATTTGTTTCCAGCTCTACTCTAAAACAACTTAACTTCATGAGTAAAATGTTGTATATATCGAGCACTCTATGAAATAAATCCATTGCATTTCAGAAGTGGCTTTATATTATTAATATATTATGATATTATGTTATACTGCTAGCCTGATTTGTACCACATATACTGTGTGCGATATATATATATATATATATATATATATATATATATATATATATATGAATAAGAAATGACAATTTAAGAACTAAATTTTGCTCAGACCGATATATTTACGGTAGAGAGCGAAGCAACGACGATGATTGGAAAATAAAGAAATGAATGCTTCCATGGGAAATAGTGTGGGTTCAAATCCCACCCAGGGCTCATATCTTTATTTACCGACTATCGCCGTTGTCTTGTTCTCTACAGTAAATAATTCAGTCAGAGCAAAATTGAGTTCCAAAACAGTTTTTCCTTATTTACATTACCGGATATTGATATCCATTATTTATCATATACACAATAATGTATCATGTTGCGCATAGTGATATTTCATAAGCTCCGGAGAGTAACTACCAGATGGAATACACAGCACCAATCCATCTCATCTTGTTGAGGCTCAACAATGACATCGTATATCATATAATGATTACCGGTACAATCCCTATTTACGTCATCTTATAACGAACCCCATATAGAGCTGTCTAGTTTAGCGCTGGAGTAGTGCATCTCGAGCGTTGACCGAGGTATTACAGCATAGAAAGATGCACTCAGGTTAGTGTAGAAGTCTAATGTAATTGACTCGTTGAGAACAAGGTGTTCTTTATGGAGTAGTCGATGAATAAAGGTTTTCCCGCTAATCAAAACTGGAGCTTTTCGTAAACTGGAATGGCGTAAGAGGAAGAAGAAATTACTTTTAATTTATATGGGAAAGGTTTTGAGCGCTTCCAGACCATATAATCTTTTCTGTGTCTGCCTGTTTTATTCTAAACGTAACACCCTTACGATCTCTTTAGTACTCTTCTGATACTCAAGGACATATCTTGCTAAAGGGGGCACAAAATGAATCGACATCAGGCACAGATGTATACAGAAACAGACCAAAGCTTTGGCGGCTTGAAGTCTTTTCTAAGAGAGAGAGAAAGAAAGAAAGTGAGAGAGAGAGAGAGAGAGAGAAAGACGTGAAGTGAACTCTCATAAAGTGAGTGACACCTGTATTGTCTCATGCCAAAGTTGACAAATACCTTTTCTTGGTGAGTTCGTTGGTCATAGGGATTCTTTTCTAACATAATGTTCACTATTCGGTAAGTTAACGCCTCTCTCTGCGTATTTCGAGGGGTGCGGTGGTTAACGGAGCGGACAATGGAATCGTCAATCTGAGTTCAAACTCTGGTTAAGCCTGTTAACGTCCATTTTGCACTAATGCATGAATCCATTTCTTCCCTCTCCCTAGCTATGTCTACAATAGCAGGGCAGGCTGGACTCTCTGACCCTGGGAAGAGAACCAGAACTCCGAGTTCAAAATCAGCTCACCTGAAAGTAGTTACAAAGGGTACGCTTAAATAGCCACTACCTTCTCAGAAATTGGAGAGGTCTTGGCCCAGCAATGGACCTACTGCAATGAATTGGGTAAAAATATCTCATTGCGTTCGAGTAGTTTATTAAATTCTCCTACTTACTCCAAGTGGAGCCTTTCTAAGACGGTTGGATACAAAATATGAGGTTCTTCCGGCAGCTCTTGCAGCTTATCTGATGCCGAATTTATCCTGTTCCCCTTTCCAGCGGACTGCATCAGTGAGGCCGAGAGGGGAATTCTGTCAACTGGTCATCACAAGATCTCCATACGCTTCGCCCAGGCTTGTGCCCTGGAGAGGTCACGTCAATGTCGTTTCATTGTCTACAGAGACAGGAAGGGGCTATGATACGCTCTATGAATTCGTGGTCCAACAACACAGGAATATCATGTGAAGCCACTACTGACTTTCATATCGCCTCAAAAATCTCCTCCAAAAATATTTACTTTGCAGAATATTCCCGCTACCAGTGCGAATAACGTCTCGAGGCAAAATTTGAGTATGAAACCATTTGAAAACGTGATTCTGAACGTGGTACGCATGCTCCACAGAGGGGAAATTCGAATATATTAGTTGGCAATTTTGAATTTGGGTTTGAAGACTGAAAAGCGTCCCGAGGCTCAACACTGGTCATGTAACGGCTCAACAAAACAATCCTTAATTACTCTGTAGAGTTCATAGTAGCTCAACTATATGATATATAATCATTTTTTTAATATTAAGGGAGCATCAAATCTTTGAACTGTCGAGGTGGGGCATGAAACAAAAAAGGTTAAGAAACACTGATTAAACCAATCCTGATATTTGCTAAGCTTAGCAGAGTCTGGCACAAGGCCACATTAGTGAGGCAACTTGTAGATATCGAGCTCGCAGCACTGCCAGACGGGGTTGCTAAGCATCGTACAACAGTAAGCGCCCTCGTTTATTTGGTTTAGCTTTGACACTTTATGATTGAAATCGATATTCATCAAGCCTAGCTTATCCAGACTCAAGATTACAGATATGAGGCACTCAGTTAACTTGTTACCTATTGGTTCATGCTGAAGCGCACTTATTAAGGATATTTACTAAGCTTGGCCTAGTAAGACCTAAGGCCAAATTGGATAAAGTGAACATAGAAAGATTCTATGATCTTAATCTTCGAAATGAAAAGGGTCTACCTAGAACGAAGCTTCCCAACATGTTTGCTTCTGCAGACGGGATGCCTTGTCTCGGCATGTTGTTAGTCAAGTATCACTGACTAAACAACCCATCTTACAATCGGTTGTTATTCTTTTGCAAGACAGCAGCATCTTATTGTGCAAACAAAGGAAATGTGTCCGTTTACTTTGGTGGTATGACAACTAGTAAATGTTTGCACAAGTCAGCGAGCCGTCAATCCAGTGCTATGGACGAGATAACTCGTTTTACGATAGAGTGCTATTCTTTCGCAAGATGACAGCATCTGCTTGAGCAAACACGAAAAAAAAAACAACACTGGCACAGTAGTTACAGCGTAAAAGATATATATGGCAGCGAACAGGTTGAACCGGTGAATGATTCACTCAAAGGTGAATGGACTTATTTGGAGGACGAATGAAAGTAGAGGGATGAACGAAGAATGAATGAAACTAGACGGGTGAATGAAAAATGAATGAAACATGAAGGGTGAATGAAGAATGAATGTAACATGAAGGGTTGTTGACTTGATTTACTTGAATATCTATTATTTGTCTATACTTGAAAAATAATTTTTGTGGCAAGCATACACAATAAGAAAAAAGATGTTTCTGAGAATCTAATCCATACAGTACTGGAGGTTGGAGGTGACTCGAGGTCTCCGCTTTCGTTTCGCAAAAGGGAGCGCATCAACCCTTTTCCATTTACCCACCATAATCACACAGCGTAGTGTGTACTTAGAAAAGCTGTCGAGTGAACACAATAAAGAATTTTCCACCATCTTCGCTCACACCGAACCTGGATCCGAAGCAGGCGTGCTAAACACTTTACCATCTAAGCAGACCATAAATGTTTACTAACTTCAAACTTAAACTACAAAACGTTTAATAATTTTTCTATTTTTCTTATTGTCACTTTTAGTATCTTTTACTTGTTTGTCATAGTTTTATAACGTACAATATTCTTATGTCTTTATATTCTATTACAGATGAACGCGTCCTGGTTTTGGGTCGACGAATTCTTCAAGGAATTTTTCGCTATTGAAAACCGTCAACCAAAACTGTCACTAAAACTGTCAACATAGGTTTCGTCAGTTTTCAAGCTGATCTAGCTGGCTGGCTATCTATGTATGAATCACTTGAGCATTTAATCCTTATCATACATTGAAAGAAAAAAAACGGGAATGTTTTTTTTTAATTTTCCCCGAAATAGAGTTTTTAGTGGAAGTTCAATTTGCAATGTAAGTTTCTGTTAAATTGATGTTTTACTTTGTCCCCAGCAACATTCACGCTTGTTTTTATCATCTTTTTAAAAATTCAGACCTTTTTACTGATCAATGTCCAACAAAAGGCGAAGAAAGTAACTTATTATTCATCCTTTTTTCCAATTTTTCAATTGATCACGCCGAACATGACATGCTACCAAAAGGATTTGGTCCCATGACGTTTTCTATTGAGTGACTAAGCAGATCTGTCTCCCGATTCTTCGAGCCACTGACCCGACAAGGAGGGTTGCATGGGGCGAGGTGAGTGATTATCTGAAGGGGACAGTTCTGGGGGAAACACGACATGTGGAAGAATTTCCCATCCCAGCTGCATGATCGCCTGCTCCGTCACATCGTGGGGACAGATATTGTCATGCAATAAAATCAATGCTCGATTTCCCTGTCTAGAAAAATATATTATCTGTCCCAATTCCTCAGTCAACCATTTGAATTGCTCACTGAAGCGTTGAACAGTATCAGTTTGTCGGGGTCCCAACAATTAGTGATAAAGAATTTCCTTTGAGTCTTACCTAAAACTGGGAAGAATCTTTTTTCCAGTAGACTTTGTTTTTGTTGAGACGTTGAGGAGGCCTGTCCTGGATCTGGACATGATATTCTCCGTTTCGGATTCTCGTTACGAATCATGAAACAGGGGTCAGGGATGTAGGGAAGGGATCAATATAAAACTCCAATGGCAATAGACAGGCCATGTTGCTAGAATGTCAGACAACCGCTGAGCATCACGACTTACAACATGGACCCCTAGAGATCATGAGAGATTGCGGTCAGCAAAAATGAGATGCCGGGTCGACTTAGACAAGTTCAGAGGATTTTGGCACAAGATGCCCACAATCGAGATTTCTGACGAATATTAGAGGTGGTATGTCCTTACCGATCCATTTTCCTATCTTGTGATGTTTCCAAGGCTTGTGAATGACATATTACAGTTGAGTGACTTCACAAGCAATGAAAATTTGAGTAGATTTCCAGGCCGTTTCAATCTACAAAACTTGAGTTAACTTAGTTTTTTTCTTCTGTAACAAGAGCTAAAAAAAACCTCACCAAAATTAGGGGTGTAAACCGATAACAAACCCCTACCATGATTTGAACTCACGACCAACCAATTGCTGGGAGGCTGTCTTACTGACGATGCTTAACTGACACCCCTTAGAGATTAACGAAAATCATTCATATAGGGCTTATTGCATTCTAATGAATGACTGAATATTATTAGACAGAAAAATACATTTTTTGTATTTATCATAAATAAATACAAAAGCTGCAGGAATCATCTTCCGTCGGAGTAGAAGTATGCGTTGAGTTTGACCCTGCTGCAGTCCGGCTTATTCTTTTGTTTGTTTTCTACTTAATTTCTATTCATTCGAAAGACGTCCAATTTTCTTGGTTCTTAGAGTTCAAAGAGGAACTTTTACACTAACCTAATAGATACATTGGTTGTCGACTGCAGAACGGTCTTTAGCAAGATATTCTTACAACCATTGCTATTGATTTGAATCTTAATTGTGTATCGCAAAATAACGGCATGATAATCTCTTGAATGTCTGTCTGGGGCATGTCGTGAGGCTATGTTTAACAACATAGTTTCATCTGCTAAGACTAGTGATACAATTTCGATTTTAAGCCGGTGAGCCTCGATTGTAACTGAATAAGCTAAATTTCGTGAATACTATTAGAAGCTTGTCGTAGAGTAATGGCTAACAAACTTCGTAAGCGAATATTAGTGGTGCAAGCTCGGTTTTTAGTTGATGATCCACTATTGTGGCCTTTTACCAAACCAAGCTAATCGATGAAAAATACAGAAAAACCTCAAATATCCGAATATCAATTATCCGAACAAGATTCCAAGTTCTCATGATTGTTTTCAGTACTCCCTTTTTTTGTTCAGTTATCCGAACAATCAATAATACAAAGAAAATACTCTCTGCCCGTCTAGTTCGGATAATCGAGGTTTCTCTGTACACCTACTAGTGAGGGTGCTGTGAGTTCATTATGACCCTGAGCCACAGTGAGCTAATCTGTGTTGCAAGTTCAGCCCGCCATTAGTGAGCCACTCTTAACTCCTTGTACAATGTTGAGCTAATCTGTGTGAATATGTCAATTGGTGTGAGTGCGATGAGCTTTGTTTGCCCGGCATTGAGAAGACATCCGAGTTGGCAGGCCAGTGCAAAGCTGGTAATAGGCTCAGATCGGATGGGAAATGTAGACCCCATTTGAAAATGCTCATTAAGTATTATTGCAAAATATACATGATTTATGTATAGGCATATACATGTACTAACAACGAAAAAATGTGATGGCATGCAATTTTTGTCCAAAATGTATATAAGACAATAAGTCAAGTACTGTAATAGGAAGCAGTAAATGCAATAGTGCAACGTAAATCCATGTTTATTCTATGTTCGGAATTTATCTGTATTAATTTTTTTTTTTTAAACTTCGATATCTGTTCTTATTTACACTCTTTAAAATACCAGGATTCTCTACCGAAGGGGTCCCCTTAGTCCCAATCAGAGAGATTACATCCCCCCTCATGATTGCAGGTCCATCCTGACTGGCCCACCCGGACCGTCTCTGTTCTGGCTTGTCTCTACATCTTAACTTAAATTCTCACACGAAACTTCAATATTCACAGTATCAAGAAAATAAATGGCGTCGAAGCATCGTTTATCTGGTTGGCTGTAAAGGTGGGTGGTCAAATGTGATGTGTCCTGAATTTGGACAAATGTTTAGTAAATTTGGTCGGGTGTCAGGAGACGCGCGCTTGAAAGAGATATAAGCCCTGCGTACAACGGATGTTATGATCTATGTGTTGGTAACAGCTTCGATACCCGATACGCAGCTGAACCTGAACAGATTAATCAACTTAGAACAAACAAAAAGATTTGGAAAAATAGTGTTAGCGAGTGAGGTTCGTCAGGGTCGGGTGTAGATCAGCATTTTGATTACTTGATCCAAAGGTGGTGAAACATCCGGGTATTTTTGTTTGTATGGACTGACAAGTTCGGTCGCAAGATTTGGGTACTTGATCCTCCCAGACGTGCGCATGAATATCATTATTGATATTTGCTAAACTTTGTTTAGTAAGGCACAACGACAACTGGTAGTTGGGAAATGGAGGAGTAAAACTGCGTTCAAAAACCTAGCTTTAACCTAGGCTCGAATACCGAACAATGGCGCCGTTTGAATGTACGGCCACCAAAACGGTGCACCCCGTGAGGAACGAATTCACACACTCTTCTAAGGAAAATAGCTTGTTAACTATCGCCTTACACTCGGTAACCTTGATTTTTACGCCGGGTACTGAGCTTAGTATGTCACGAGGTCATAAAAGGTGCGACATGCATTAAGAATAAACTTCACTGCAGAAGCAATGGTCTACAATACTAGCTTGTTGGCCACTGATCCACGGTCAAGTACCTTATCTTTCTAATCCATATTTACGTATATAACTTGATTTGTTCCAAATTTTCTGTACTGATGAAAACCACATTTTTCGTGGTCTTATCATAATTCAATGAGTGTGTTTTTTCATCGTATACCCTGCTAAATTAATTTGTACAGCAATTCTGCTCGACGTAAAAAAATCAGCACTAATCGAAATCGCACTATTCGGGGTGACTGTTGTATTTAGATTTGTGTCGAGTAAACTGAAAAAAAAAGAAGAAAAACAACTGCGGCAAAGAATGTTCCCAGTGGATTGACATGTTTGTAAAAGAGTCTCCCGAGACTCCTCACATCACACGAAAAGACTTATTTCCTTCAAAATAAACTTGAACCACGTTTAACTCAAAACAAATAATCGTACAATTTATTGCCATTGTACATGCTGTTTACTAAACTTAGATTAGTTTGACACGCGGCCATTAGTCATCCAGAGTACCTCGAACACATTACAGTAATATCCCGTCTAGCGCTGGTTCACTATAAGGCTCTTTTTTCAAATACTTCCCGTGAACTAAGTGATGCTCAATTTCCAAAATGAATAATCATAATGGAGAGAGTCCAAAATATCAGAATACTATACACTTTGATAAATGTGTCATCTGCATAAGACATACATATCATCACCATCATCAGTCTTTTAACGTCCGTCGTTGAACATAGACCTTCCTCAGGATTCGTCACAATTCTCTATCGTGGGCATCGCGGAGCGAATACTTTCTGAATTAGTCTAGTTCGTCTCTCCATCTGATACTCTGCCGGCCACGGTTGCACATGTGATCTCGGGGGATCCATGTTGTGGGTCACGATGTCCATCAGTTGTCTGTCATTCTTACAACATGGCCTGCCCAATGCCATTAGAGTTTTTTTTAACAGTTTCCATGATGTCTTGAACTCGCGTTTTCTTCCTGATATACTGTGATGTCTTGTGATCTCTCCATGTAAGGTTGAGCATGATTCTCTCATGCGTGCGTTGCATGCTTCTAAGTTTGTGTGTCAATTCCCAAAACAATGATAATGGGCTGTCTGAAATATGGTTATTGTGTCTTCTGTAGGAGAATAAACACATACATATACACGCACACAGTAATAAATCATGTAGTGACATATGTCGAAAAGGGGCTACTACATAAAATACACAGCACTGATTCCATCATGTTGAGGCTCAACAACGACCGTATATTTTGGAACAATTCCTAACATGATGTTTTCGGTTGGATTGCACCACATTGTCATCATCATCATCATTATCATCATCATCATCAGTCTTTTAACGTCTGTCGTTGGACGTAGACCTTCCTCAGGATTCGCCACACTTCTCTATCATGGGCGTACATTATGATAATGATAGTATACTAACATGTAAGTAACTATGGAACTCTATGATATGTTATAATGACCCCTTATAGCGCTGTTTCTTTCTGCGCTATATTATTTTGGAACGAGACTGGCTTGAACATCTCATCAATTTTGAAAATATATCCTATGATCTAGTAGATCGTTACTGTACCATGCAAGGTCCTCCATGAGATTTCCCATATTACTTAGAGAACCCATTCCCCTCCTAGTAACATGTAACAGGTTGTCCTTGGATACATGATACCAGCAGAGAATAATCCCTGGTAGAACCTATTGGGAAAGGTGGATTCATTAGTATGTATGTGAAAGGAACCAAAAATATAAATGCTGTAATTTGAACTTTGTTCTCCTTATTAACCGCTATGCCAATACCGCACAGACAAGTCTATAAATTATATCTCGTATGTGTTATATACGTGTTAGATAGATAGATAGATTCGTCCAAGCTGTGCGCTAGGGTTTTTTTTCAACCAACAAAAAAAGTAAATTAATGTGTGCACAAAAGATTTCAAATTCTATACATAGAGAGCTTAATGAGTTTTTAATGGAAATGGTTTGATTCCTTATGTTGAATTTAAAAGTATGCACAAAAAAATTGCACAACAGACGGATTTTACGCCCACTGATTGCAACATCTCCGCCACCAGGCGCCTTCATTATCCTTGGGTGTATGTGAAATGTTTCAAATATGTTTGTGCGTCGTTTTAGCCGTAAGTGTGGGTAGAAACGGGGTTGTCAGGTGTCTTTTGTCAAACATAACTAATTTTGTGTGGTCGTGAATCAAATTAAACAGCTTCAGTATCAAAATAATCAAATAACTTGAAATCCATCATTACACTAAGCTCGTGGCAAAATAGATTCAAATGTATAATTGTTTTAATGCATTTTTCATGTATATTTATATCATATCTATCATTCGTGAGTAAAGGATCATTATCTTTTGTGAATTATCCTTCAATACCAGTTATTTATATTAGGAACTAAATAGCTTTGTTCAGTACCAAATTTGGCCAATTTTTGGACTGGGAATACCAAATGGCAACCCTGGGGTAAAGGTTGATGATTACGGTGATGAAATAGGGGCGTGACGATGGGGTATGTTTACTTGGAAGGATGGATATCGTAGTCTCCTGGTCATAACGAGGAATGGAGAAGGAGAGAGAGAGAAGGAGAAAGGAAGTGTGAGCAAATTCTTTGAGAATTTCCCGAGATTGTCTTCTTCTGATAACAGGACCTGAGCAATGCAAAAACTTGACTTGAAGAGGAGAATGTCTCCCAACACAGAATTCTATAAACAAATTCCAAGCGGGCAGCGAAAAACAGTGATTCTTAACCCTTTTTGCTCCACGCCCTACCACAACAACTCAAAAAGCTTGATGTCCCTCTTACCATAAAAAGGTCATTTAATGATATATCACGTAGCCAAAAGAAACACATCTCGTATATCTATGAATGCTGTCGAACTTTTCTCTTGTTAACTCTACACATCTTCAGTGGATAAATATATGTAAAGAAACAAATTATTTGAAAAAAAAATACTGTTACAGGTTTGGTTAGTCACTCAATACGAACTGTCATGATAACTTTGGGGCTTTTACAAAATTTTTTATAATTCATTGTATGAAATTCGGTAACAACATTGCAATTGCTGCATCACTTGTACAAAATTAATTATTTACAATGGAATCTATGGTAAAACTAGAAATCACCCTGATACTGCATACATCTGCCAACGCCATTATCAGGGGAAGAGATATTTGATCATCTCTTCCATGGCTCATTGCCCCTCCTCCTACAAAATTTAATTGAAATTCATTGAGAACTTTTGGAGATATCGTGTGAACAGACATGATATTTTGGCGATAATGGTATGTTCATATAACTACCACTTAGAGGAAGTAGTTGTGCGTGGATCCGACCAAAAATGCAATCACTCCACTCGTAGCCTATTATTGTCCACCTTTCCACGGAATTTCATCGTAATTCATTGAGAACTTTCGGAGATATCGTATTGACAGATATGAGCGTGCACATCAATGTATGATAAAAATGGGAAAATATCTCTTATCCAAGAGGTATACCTGGATCCACCTCAGAGTTTAACCACTTCATCCCTATCCCATTACCCATCCTTCTTCAAAATTCATTTAAAACTTTCAAAGATATCGTGAGGACGAGCGGAAAGATAGGCAGACGCGTCCGAATACATATACCCCTACAACGTCGTTGGTTGGGATAATTAGCAATTAATTGTATGGTTAATTAGGAATTGATAATATCGTATAATTAGAAATTGATAGTATTGTATAATTGAGAACTAATGAGTTAATCCTTGTCACGTTTCAGTTTGAACCACAGAACGCGATTGGCTATTTACACCCAAATTCCAAATTGCCCTCCCCAGTATATTTTTTTTATACTTGTAGGGTCAGCGACTAACATTCTGAATCACTAGTGTAAAATCTTCATAGGTGAAGCATTCTCGTTAATTCAAATCCAAAGAAAGGTGATAGCAATGCTTTTCAAGGTTGGGTGCGAATGAATAAGTACAACCATGGATCGACTTGCGTCGGGGTTACGTTCTGGTAGTATGGACGCAACATAATCTTGGCGTAAGTCAATCATTATAAGGTTTAGAGAGAGTGGGGGACGATAGATAATGGGGCATATTTTTCAGGTTTTAACTTTTTTATTTATTTATTTCATTTTTATTTTCATTTTTCATTTTTTGTTGCTTTTTACTTTCTGATAAAAAAGGAAAGGTTGTAATCCATTACATCCACGGAGAACTTTGGGAGATATCGAGAGCGAACACATCGATATATATTTTTAAGATTTTGTGCTCTGAGTGCGATTTCTAGTTTTACTATAGATTCCATCGAGACTAATTAGTTTTGTAAAAACGACAAGGTAATTGCAATACGTTTACTAAATTTCATACTGAATTTTGATCATCAACCCCTGTTCTCATACCTGTTCCTTATCACCTTCTCTGTTTGAAAAATTTGAAACTAATATGACGTACACAGTGTGCTCTCCTCACCAAACTAACAATACCGAGACAGAAATTTTCGACATTTCCATTGTTATTGAACTGTAAAGACTGAAATTCTCGTCATCCACAGTTAATGGGTTTCGACGGCTTATGGGTGCGTATCTGCGATCAGACGTAAGTCGGTCAGGTGTAAGTCGACATATAACTATACTAAGATAGAAAGAAATTGCTGGTTGAGCCAGAAGACTCTTGGGTAAATGTAACGTAACAATGAATTCTAATAAACTATAAACAAATAGTTCTGCATGGATTACTCAGATATGCGACAGTCACACATCAAATACTTTTTCTTGGTTCTCTTCATATCGATCCAAGTCTTCATATATATATATATATATATATATATATATATATATATATATATATATATATATATATATATAACAGATGATACAATATAATGAAGAGCCACTGCCTTAAAATTGCTTTTGAAACCTTGATTTCTGATTACTTAAACATGAACATCGGTCACAGAGGCCAACAAGTAAACAATCTCAATCCACAAACAAGATTCACAGATAGATAGATGTCTCTGTTCATTATCTATGTGTATATCTCAGTTCATATCTATCTAGCTGCTTCAGAAGTAGAAGCAAATTCGGCTACTGGAAAACGCTCATTACTTTATTTGCAAGATACAATGCTCTATTCACTATGGACTAAAATCGATGTCGAGCCAAAATAAGTTCCTACAATTTTTTTTTATAATTATCACATTTTGTCAGATATTCCTTATAATCATTGATCGGATCATATATCCATTTCTTATAAGCATAATAGCGTCGGAAAAAAACAACAAATAGAGCAAACATAAACCATAAACAAGATTAGAATTTGGAGTTGAATCAGTTATTCGGGTCTTTGCATTACCAGCGTTGATTCTATAAACATAGTTTAGGTCAAATGATGCATTTACCGTGTTACAAGACAATCTCATGAAGAAAAGTCTATATAATATAACGCAATTTATAATCATTATATTGGATCATATATCCATTTCTCAATAGCATATAAACATTTGAGTGTTGGTGAAATAACAAATGAAAGGTGAAAACAAAATTTAACACGAAAAAACAATTGTTACATCTTGAAAAAAAAATTAGCATTATCATGTGGGCATGTTTTTATGCATTTCGGTGGTTTCCACCCTTCTTTTCCACAGAAACTTGCAGCGGTGCAGAGAAAACTGGATGATGTTTATATGTCTGTGATTTCAGGAAAGAAATTGGGATATTCCTCTGTTGTGGGTTGCTTAATAGGAGTTGGAGGGAAGTGTTTGTATCTATGTAGGACATACATATATATATATGAGGATTTAATACTCAAATCAAGACAGAATAGGAGGATACAGTGTACATGGAATCTTTATTTCTATAGTGTATTATCCTGACATGTTTCGGAGTTCAACTTCCTCGAAGTGACTTCAATTGTAGAGAGGTGCAAGTACAGATGTGTGCAGCTTTTCTGATATCAGAGCCGTCATCTGTCAGTTTCATGTTCCCAATAGAGGAGTGTGTTCTTCGTCAGGAGATGGACAGACTGGAATACAGACTAAAACGACAGACATAGATAGATAGATGGATAGATAGATGGATGGGAACAGGCTAATACATAGGTAGAAAATTTAAAAAAAGAAAGAAAGAAAGGAAGACAGAAAAATCAAGCTTAGATAAAGACGAACAGGAAAACTGTTGAGCCAGTCAGGTAAGAGAGATAAAAGAAGAAAGTAGAAGAAAGAATGCAATTCACGGAATGTGTAATGGATGACATGTAGACAGCGTAACGATCACGTGATGACATAGATAATCCTACATGCGCTCTCTTCCAGCGTCTCTCACAAAATGGAGAAAAGAGAATTGGTTAACGATCCTCTCTATCTATCCATCTATCTATCTATCTATCTATCTATCTATCTTTCTCTCTATCTATCTATCTATCTATCTATCCATCTTTCTATCTATCTTTCTCTCTCTCTGTCTCTCTCTCTCTCTCTCTTTGTCTCTCTCTCTCTCTCCCTCTCTCTCTCTCTCTGTCTCTCTCTCTCTCTCTCTTTCTCCATCTTTCTCTCTCTTTCTGTTTTAATCGTAAAAAATGTACAACTTAATGGCCGGACAAGAAACAGAACATCAAAGATCCGCCTAGACTAATTCGATATCAAAATCCATTTACTTTATCGTATACAACAGTAAAACCAAGCTGAGCAAAAAAAAAATAGTGATTGTGCCAACAACCGTTTCAAAGTATACGATGAGCCTCAACGCGATGGAATGAATTAATGTTGTGTATCCCATCTGGTTGCTTCTTTCCGAAGCTGATGAAATATCACCAAGTGTCAATGTATATCGTTACATAATGGATCGATGTGAATGCGTAAACGTCTATTCTCATACTGATGGAACATTAACCAGAATGTAGTGTACAGTCATTCCTGAGACTATTTAGGGTACTGTCTTTTATCATTTCTTTTATTTTATTGTGAACGGAATTTAACCTTACTAGATGTATTACGAGAAATATGCTAAACAGAGAATTCCACTATGATGATGAGCAGCATATCAAGTCCAGGTTTAAATTCTATGAAGAATCTAAGGGTCCATATTCAGCACAAAATTAATAAAAGGCCGTTTGCAAATGCCAATCGCCTTTGGGAAGCCATCAAGTAAGAGTGGTACAGAATTGACATTTCCAGGTGAAAGAAACTTTCTACAGGTGTGACCAACAGACTTGAATACCAAAAGATTTTCTATTGTTTGCGCAGTTTTGTCTCATGTCTTTGAGAAATGTTCAAAAGAATTTTGGGTGTAGTTAATGCTGGGTCACAGGAATGAAAGAACTGTTCCAAAACAAACGTTCGTACTTATGTTCTTCAAGAGCTTTCAACCACCAAAGACCAAGGACCAAACAAGAAAAAATATTTTGAAAATTAAATCAACAGAAATTATCAGTCCTATTTAAAACTCAATTGAAAGAAAAACTGCAGCCAATATATATATATATATATATATATATATATATATATATATATATATATATATATATATATATATATATATATATATATATATATTCCAATTATCACTTTCATCAATATTATTATCCGACAATGTAAATACGGAAATCATGCTCGAACCGAATTATTTAGGGTAGTGAGTAAAACAATGGCGATAATTGGGAAATGTCTTCCTTTTCTGATTATTGCCATTCTGTTGCTCCGTATTTGGTTTGAGCAAAATTTTGTTCCTGAAACTGTCTTTCTTTATATTATATATATATATATATATATATATATATATATATATATATATATATATATATATATATATATATATATATATATATATATATATATAGTCTAGACAGCTTTACAATTTTAAATATTAAACTTTAAAAAACATTTTTTCAAATTTTGTTTTGTGTCCCTTCAGTCACTCATTTTTCAATATCTGTCACTGCAATTTATGTAATTTTCTTCAGTTACCCCCCCCCCCGTTTTACATTTTTTTTGTACATAAGCTACATAAAGAAATTAATAAAAACTTAAACAAAAAATATTTTTGAGAAGTGGAAAAAAATCTTAAAATACTATTCATCATTTCAAAAAGTAACACCTGAAAATATTGAAAGAATATTCTACAATTTCTATCTTTTGGAAAAAAATAACGGATACTAAAATAAAAAGTATACAATAAAAATGAACATTTGTCGCTTTTCCAATTTTTTTCCCGCTTGATATTATTATGTATGGTTCCCGGTCAGAAATCATAACTAACTGCAGCTCAGAGAAGCGAAAGACTGATTATTATTTTGAACCGAAGATTTTTAAATATTTCAATTAATTCTTTTCTTTTATCAGTTTTTGTTCGTTATTGCTTTTACAGTTATAAGTCCATCATTGATGACATATTTTTGTTTGTAATAGTTTTGGGGGTTTTTTTTCTCGTAAATCTGTCATCTCTATACATATATATGTTTTTCTCTATCATATTTTTTATGATATTTACAATGTTTATTCCTATTAGTTAAGAAGTTTGGATGAATCGGATGCCCTACACCTAACTTCAGAACTAATGGGAATAAACATTCTAAATATCATGAACAATATAAGAGAAAAAATGAACACATATATAGAATTGACGGACTTACACAAAAAAACAAAATACAAAAAACCGATGAAATAAGAAGAAAATTAATTGAAATATTCAAAGACATTGTGCTTAAAATAGAAATCAAAACACAATTGAAAGAGGTGATTATTTAGACATAAATTTAAACTTGAACCATAATTCTTACAGACCTTTCATGAAAGATATTGACACCCCATTATATATAAAAAAATCTGAGCCTAAACACCCATTTAGTATGATTAAACAAACACCTACAGGGAAAAGACTATCTAACAATTCCACTAATAAAGAATATTTGACAAAATAAAAGAACTATACATGAACGTCTTCAAACTAAGCAAATTAAACACTTGATTAGAATAACAATTAGAAGTGCATCAGAGAGATAAGCATGTTTTTTGTATACTTCACCTTATGATTTAAATGTAAAAAACTATATTGAAATTCAATGACCAGAGCTATAACTACAGGTGGGATTATACTCCAGGGTCCCGGTGTAGAGGGGAACCCCTAAGAGGTGCCAGACAAAAAAAAACGTTGAAGTTGCATTTTTTTAATGCAAAATATCTCCCAATCAAAAACAAATTCTGGATCTGCCTCTAAATTCAATCACCTTTTCCTTTCCGCGTGGCTAAACTTGAGTCATATATTTGGTTTGATGGAAGGATTTTTGCAATGCATTCAGGTGCAGATTGCGAAAATGTTCGAACTTGGAAATGTTGACTTCTCAATCCCGTTCATCATTTCAAAAATCTGTGATCTGATGTAAGTGCCTGAATTGAACGCGTCCTTAGATTTCTTTTTAAAATGTTTTCAATGATCTTTCTATCCGTTTCATTTTGCCTCGAGTCACTTCAGCTCAACTTTCTTTCTCAAAAGTATATTCATCGGGGACCCCAACCAAATGATCTACCCTAAGGCCCCGACAACACTAGTTGAAGCACTGCCAATAACCATGTTTTACATGAAATATTTAATAAAATTACCTTCGAAGTTGGCTATTCATATACCAATGATATAGTTAAAATTATTGAATCACTCAACAATAAGATAACTACGAACAGACAACAAAAATGGAAACACCCTGGGAATCGCCCAGAAATGTAATCTTACTTATGTGATCGATGAATCCACAGTAAACACCATCAAAAAATCCAATGAGTCAGGGCTCTATGTAGGAGCTTCATTTACAAGCTTCAAGATCAGGTTTAATAACCAAAGAAATTCTATCCAAAACGAGGACTACATAAACAGTACATGTGGCAACTGGGAGAAAAAAGACGCCATTAACTCAATAGGAACTCTCAACAAATACGTCAGTTCTCATAAATACAGCCAAAAAGTGCTATGTCTTGGGGAGAAGAGGAACATAACTGATTTTCCCGGCAAAAACCTGCTTATCAACATAAAAAAATAGTACTTAAATGCAGACACAAAGGGAATTTTTTTTCATCAAAATATGTTGATATTAACACTTCAACATCTGAAAAATAACCAACACAGCACATTAAGTTCTAACTTACATAACTTATATGCACTTAACATTTCAAATTCCGTACATTATAAGTATTAATAAATATCTTATCTTAAAACTATCATCTTGACAGGATTGGATGACACCAGTATTTTCGAGATAAGCTTTTAACAACCGTAACACACACACACACACACACACACATATATATATATATATATATATATATATATATATATATATATATATATATATATATATATATATATATATATATATATATATATATATATAACCAAGTGTAGTAAGCAAGCGCAATCGAATTTTGGCATTGGTGTCGCACACCTGTAGGCAGGTAAGCACACACATCCGGACATACCAGTGCAGGCCAACATGCACCGTTGCACGGGTCAATGTGTTCTACTCTGCTTTTTGTGTCACCGTTATAAAATGTTTGAAAGCGGAAGTTTGAGTTTAAGATTCTGATAATTTTTAATTTATGAAACGATTTCTTTCCACCCTAAACATTATATAAAAAAATAATATAGTTTAGCAATATGGTTACAATGTAGATAGAAAAAAAAACCTGACCAAACCGTAACCGAAAAAAAAATTGTTGACAATAAATATTAACTTCAACATCGAAAATGAAAATTTTGAGCAAAACACATAGATTTTTATTGGATGCATTGGAAAACGATTGGCTAGATCTAGTCAAAAAAAAAGGCTATTCCATCCAGACTACAACCTCCATCGGGACCATCAGCCGGACCTGTTCCTCCCCCTGCTCATTAAAGGATCTTGAATTTGTCGATTCCCTCACGACCGTCATCCAGACCCGTCAAAGCTCTTTTTTAGATTTCAGGGGTATACAAACGTACTTACAGACTATTTATATTTGTAACGATATATATATATGAAACATGTTCCCCTTATTAATGCCCTTGTGGATAGCATAGCATTTCATCGTAATCATGCGAATTCTCTTTTCATCAGAGAAAATACCTTTTTCCATTTTTTTCTTAGTCCGAGTCACTTTTTTTTTAATCCACACGACGCGCTTTTCATGCTTGCGTAACTCAAAACGGGAACCTTCTTCTGGACCGTGACACAAAGTTGTCTAATTCATGTTGGACTCTCCTTGCTGTAATATCAAGATCAAATTTATTTTGGTGGTCCCCAAGAGCATTACTCACCCTTTGATGACTCCCTAAGACGGTGAAGATGACCAACAACGATCAATTCGAGTGTCGTTCCTTGGTGCAGTCCGTATACGAATTCTCCAAATATTAACTAATAGTGATTTTATATCTGTCGTAGTATGTTCAATAGCACCAACACTGTTGTTTACTTCATGATCAGCCAAAATGTTTGTCAATTTGTTTATGTTGTGGTTCATTCCTTTCAACATCTCCAAAACGTTAAGAAAATGTTGTGTGTGTTGTGCACGCAGTTTTCCAATGACGACTGACAACTTCTAGAATTGCTTCAAATGACGTTACAACAATAAAAGCTGACTTGTTGGCTGGTTATGTAAGTATCATGCGTACAGGCCGCATGAATAGAGCCAGAGGGCTGAAAATTTGAACATTTACTCATCATTATGGTTTTCTTTAAATCACCCCTGAAACAGGTTTTCAGTGGGGAATCGATTTACAATGTAAGCTTGTGCTAAATTGGTCGATTAGTTTGTGTCCGGCAGCATTCATGCTTGCTTTTTGAAGATCCAGACATTTTAGTGATCACTCTCTTACAAACTTACAAAAGGTGAGAGAAGTATCTATTCATTGAAAGCTTTTTAAAATTCTTAATTGATCACTTTAAACACTGTATGCTACCAAAATATGTTTCTATTGAGTGACTAACCAAACCTGGTGTTTTTTACGTTGATATATATATATATATATATATATATATATATATATATATATATATATATATATATATATATATATATATATATATAATCCGACGGAATATTTATAAATGCATTATATCATTTGAAACTTTATTTGAAATGACCTCCATTTATCACACGAAGAATGAGTTACTTGACCTAGACAGCGGAAATAGGCTAAATAACTCATTCCCCGTGTATTAACGGGAAGTCATTTCAAATTGTGTTTCAAATGATACAGCGATTCATATATATATATATATATATATATATGTATGGAAATTTATGTAAACAGACACATAACATGAAAATATATATATATATATATATATATATATATATATATATATATATATATATATTCCACCCGAAACTTTTATTTTCTTATTTTCCTGCTCTAGTGCATTTCCTTCAGGAAATCTAATATCGTTATTTTGTAAAGCATACCTGTCAGACAAATAGACTGGAGTTAGTTGCGCGTAATGATTTCGATCAATGGCGAAAAGAAATTTGTGAACATATCTAGATAGTCCAAGTGCAGTTCTCACAATCCTCGGTGAGTGACTCTTACAAATAGCAACATAATTCGAACTATATCCATGAAGTTTCTGAAAAACTTCCCTTTTATTTGCCAACGTTGCATCGAACTCTTCCATGACAGAAAATAGATTCAAGTTTGTTGATTGGTTGATTTATCTCCCATCCATGATTTGATTTCAATGGTTTGGACATTGTAATTAATGACTTTCTAGAAAACTGCTCGTACTGCTCTATATAGTTGTCTCTTTCCGTCACGTGTGTCAATTAGGACATCAGTATTATCAATTGCAAAGAAGACTGGGGTGTTTGGAGAGAATGCTAGAAGGAAAATATATCCCATCATCATCTTCAACCTTTGATTTTACTTTGGGTCTTTATTCTTTATTGCACACCCTTTTCTGTACGGGACTGATTAAGCGATATCTGCCTTGAGGTGAACCAAGGCTTTATGTTTTATGGTGCATGTAGAGTCCTAATCCAACAGAGAGAGATGTTGTGGAGAACTGTTGTTATCTCACTGTTCATGATTCACCTACTGAGCAGATTTACATGATTGAATAATGAGCTATGAAATTAAGGAAACTTCTTTGTTCCGACTTTCTTTGCGTCTTACAATTTTTCAATTGCTTCTTCAGACTAATCAGTATCAAACTTATGAGGGTTAAAAGATGTTTGGAAAAGGGTCCGACTGAAATACCAAGGTTCTATGTCATGAAAACCCACTCGGATAATTTTGGAAACTTTCAGTATTTCATTTACATTATCACACGCATTATCGATCATTGACAAATCTTCCACAAAGTTTTTTTCACAACAAATACAGTCAGACATTTCTATCTCACGATTGGAAGAATTCATCCATTAAAGATATATTCAGTTATCTACTTCTTGGTGTATGTTGGCGGTTACTCCTAGTTTTATCTTGCTGAAAATCATTTTCAAATAGTAACTCTATGTATTTATCATTCAGTATATTCACGTCCATAAAAATACTAAACGGGTACTCTAATCTAAGTAGATTAATTGACTCAGCTTGCTTGAAATCTTCTATTTCTTGTGTTTCAGGGGTGGGTTGAACCCGCCTTTGAGCATTAACCCAACGTTTCAAATAATAAACAACATCATTAGCGATTGCATTGTCAGGATTTGGAATCGTGTCAAACTGCAGAAAGAAAATCCTTGTCACTCAACTTATTTGCATTTTCCAGCATTTTTTTTTCTCTAACAAGTTTCTCTGCTTTGTGCAATTTACTTCTAGATATTTGGTAAATAATGCAATGCTTCTTTTTTCTGTAGGAGTGTTCGGGATCGTTTTGAACGGGCATTCAATTCATGACCATGAACCTGTACCAAGACTCTGGATCTTTGGGTCAGCCGGGTTTTCAATAAACAATAACAGAGGATGAACTATCAATAGCTTCATTGTGTCAGTTTAATTACATGGATGTTGGTAAGCTTCTTGCAATGATTCTTATGACAGATCACTTTATTCTTCCATTGTGTATCATTCTATTGTTGTTCAACTCAATTAGAGAGCTATCGACAAGTCTAATTCTGTCATGGCGGATTGGGTCATAAGTTTTTCAACACTACTGCAAGTGATTTCACCATGGCCTTGACTTTTGAAACTGTTTGACATTTGATACAAAACGAACAATCCACCTTAGTCTTCCTATTCTTCCATGTTGTTAAGACTTCCGGGTTCAAATCCATAATTCTATTTCTATTATTATTCGGACTATCTTCATGTTGGTTTTTTTCATACAACGTTTCGGCCGTTGTACTCTACGGCCTTCATCAGGTATCATCTGGTAGGTGTGGGGAAGTAACAAACCGAACCCTTTATCTAACCGACGGGGGTATATAGACTGCACTCCCCTCTTAGCAGTAGTAGTATTTTCGAATTATTATTGTCTCACACTGGGATTGAACCTAGAACCATTAGATTACTTGCAGTAATTCTGTCTGGTTCTCTAACCTACGCTATGTGTCCATGTGATACCTGATGAAATCCGGGCGAAATAAACTTATGCAATGCTCTTCCAACTTAGGAATAGAGCATTCTGGTAGATGGGGGATTCATGCATGAGTAAATATATCGCTTAAATTCAACTATTCTAACCGTCCAGGGCAGAGGTAAGAGGTCTGGGTCTGAAGCGAAGGTTTTGATCCTACCTCATGGTACTGGATGGGATAATGGATAGTCTATCGCCGCACTGAAGAGATGTAATGCAACGAAACAGCTGTCCGTGGATGACACAATAATTTGATTATATATATATATATATATATATATATATATATATATATATATATATTTCAAGTGGAAACTGAAAACAACTGTAAATCTATTTTTATTATACGTAGTTGCTGCTATTTAGAAGTCAGTCTACTCAAGTTCGCAGACCCGCATCAATACTTTTGAGGATCTCTCCCAGTGGCCACCCCGAGACCCTAACTTAATCCCTGCTGCGGAAACATTGGGACATTTTTATATCTTTCCATCATTTACTCCATTCGAAGCGTGTTTTGTCCTGCTCCTGTATTTTTTTGGCGTATTTTTAATGCAAAAATGCAGACCTCGGAAAATTCCTGATCCTGTAAAAACAGCGAAGAAATCAGATCCTTGACTAACATCCTGACACATCAATACTCGTCTGAAATCATCTAAATATGAGTATTTATGGGACGAACCGAATCTGGTTTGTAAAATACACAAGATGGGATAAGAAAAAATTAATTACTTATCTTTTCTCTATCTTGATAAGCTTTTCAACAACGCATGGGTTCAAATCTTGGCAAAAAATTCCCACGTATATATGTGTATGTGTATACTAATACATTCAACCACGAAAAAGATAGGAATATATGTAAATTTTTTATGACATCATTTTTTTAAAAGAAACAACTGAATTCATTATTGCGGAAAAGTCTATTGTTTCAAATAGGGGTTGAGGGATATTTTTATCAGCATATTTGGACCGAGGAACATAACAATCACATTAATCACACACACATGCACACATACATAGGCTCACACACACTGGATTATATATTCATTTCTTTATGATATGGGATATAAAAGAAAAATTGTTTTTCAATGTTAACGTGCAAAGTTTCAAAGACTATATAAATATATGCTGGTATACCTTGATTTGTGCGGTTAATTTTTTTTCCAGATTCTCTATACAGCTCAAAACTGCACAAATTTAATGCTTTTTCTGTTTATATTTAATCAAATTAATTTGTTCAGCAATACATTACTCGTAATATATCGAAACCGTCACTTATCAAAACCTGCACTTATCAAACCGCACTATTCAAGATATTCTGTATATATATATATATATATATATATATATATATATATATATATATATATATATATATATATATATATATATATATATATATATATAAGTGAGTACCTAGGTTTGAGATATAAAAAGTGAGGGAGTAAGAATATCTGAGACTAAGAGGGGGATATTTTTGGACGCGAGTACATTGGTGTGTAGATCTGACGTCAACTTGTTACGCAGGTGTAAATAAATAAGTAGGGAGTACTATTACCAGGAATTTATTTGGATGGGGAATGCCGGTGGCACACGGGTGGATTCCTGGCTGACATTCCCACCCGTTTCTTCTGGCACACGAATACCCCATTTCTCATCCAAACTCTGCCTGATTTTAACCCTCCCAGAAGCAACGGACACAGCACTTAAGTGCATTGTGGAATATCAAAAAAAAGAACAATGATCACACACACATATAAAGATTTGCCCGAACAAATCTATGTAGGTACAGATGTCTACGTATATCTATTCAAAAAGTACGTAAAAATATGATTATACCAATATATATATATATGTATATATATGTAGAGAGAGAGAGAGAGAGAGAGAGGGGGAGGGGGAGAGAGAAAGAGAGACAGAGAGAGAGAGAGAGAAATAGAAAGATATGAAACGCATTCATTCGGATAGTAAAAAGGTGCTTATACATATATACATGAGTGTGTGTGCGCGTGCACGTGTGTGTTTGTGTGCGAACACGCATAAATAAAAATGAACGCACGCACGCACTTCCAGGGATGTCAATTTAGATTTTTTCCTCAAATATGGGGATTAATTCTATGTTGAAAAAATTCATATGACAGACATTCAAATCGACCATACTGGACTCCAAAATTCAAAATTTGAAAAGACTCATACAATAAAGACGAGATTATTTCTTAAACCACTAACGATTTTACCCAACAAGCTGAAAATGCGTGTATACGGGTAACTTGGGTCCATGATGAACAGAGGATAAGAGGCAATGACTTCCGGTGACCTCTAAAGATTAATTTCAGGTTAGGTCATTTTCAGGTACGGTCAATTTTGGCATTTTCAAATATACCGGAGACGACTGCACCTAAAAAGCGTCAAATTAGAGTACGAGGTAACTTTATCCCAGAATAAACATAGGATAGGTGGTGCTGATTCCTGGTGACCAATGAAGGTCAATTTCAGGTTTTGGCATCTTTTGAAAAGGTCAATTTTGGCATTTTCAAACATAACGAAGATAGCTGAACCTAACGAACTACAAATTTGCGTACAAGGATCATAGGATAAGTGGCGATGACCTTCGGTGACTTTTAAAAGTTAATTTATGGTCAGGTACAAAGGTAACTTGACGGAGGGATAAATAAGGATTGGTGGTGCTGACAATTGCTTACTTTCAATACGTCATGATGATAGACCTTTCAGAGGATGTAGAAGAAGGCTTTCACAAAGGAGTAGCTCAGCTATTCACACTATGCATGCTTGGAAAAAAACTTCCCCAAAAAATCTTTCTGGATATAGAGATCTCATTACATGCGAAAGGAGATGATAAAGCCCCCCAGAAGTTACCACTCTATTACAGTACTACCTAACATTTACGAACTATTCTCGAGAATACTTACAATATATTTACGAACAATCTAGATGGAAACCAACAATGCGAACGGGCAGGCTTCGATAGAGGCTATTCAACGATAGACCACCTACACGCATCAAATCAGCTGTTCGCAAAGACATCAAAATACAACAAACGTCTTTGCTTGGCTTATGTAAACAACGAAAAAGCCTTTAACACAATTGAACAACTCAATACGAGAACTGCACATAAAAGAGAATGATATAAGAGTCATTGACGATATAAACGAAAATGACTCTGCAATAATTAGACTTCATAAAGATACAAAAAAAAGATAGGAAAAGGTGTAAGACGAGCGGATACAATTTCACCTAAACTATTTACAGCGAGCATGGAAAGCACCTTTTGAAAACTGATTAGGGAAAACATTGGAGTAAACATAGGCGGAGAATATTTTAACCGTCTAAGGTTGTGTGGTGACATTGCATTAATATCAGAAACATTGGATGAGTTGCGAAACGAGTTAAGTGATTTAAATAGACCAGGCCCAGAAAAAGAGTTGAAAATGAAGGGAACAAAGATTGTAGCGCTGTCCAATAATAAAATCCCAGATAAAGAACATGAGAAAAGAAGGTGGCGAATTAGAAAGGGTTTAAGTATACATTTACCTAAGCCAAGCGATTAAGTCAGAGAAAGACCACGGAAACGAAATAAAACGACTCATAACAATTGATATGAAAATTTATACTCAAAAGCAAATTGCCAACATGCTTAAAACGTAAAAACGACATGCTACATTATTTGCAATTGGAGATTTTTTTTTAGAAAATTAACGGATCAGATTACAATTCATTACAGACTATTCTAGACGACGGTTACAAGTTCATAAAGCCGACCAAAAATAACACAGTCAGCTTTAGAAAAAAATAAGTCAACAAACTCATTTTTGACGAATGAAGATCGAAAGATCTTGAAATCAGGGTATCATAACTTCGAAAATATTTTACATAATTTTGATCTTGTCATAAAAGGGTTTGTCTGCAAACAATTACAAATAATAAAGATAATTTTACTAAACAAAGTTTATCCGTCGTTTAAAAAAAAAACATTCTTAGATGAAAAAACAGTAAACAATGCATTGGATGCATAATAGCAACTATGATGGGATTTGAGACTCGGATCCCAACAAGCCCATTGGAAAACAAATTCAGAATGGCACAAGGGCAATGGAATCAGCAGATGTAGGGATGACTC
Organism: Thysanoteuthis rhombus; assembly: GCA_963457665.1. NCBI lineage: Eukaryota > Metazoa > Mollusca > Cephalopoda > Oegopsida > Thysanoteuthidae > Thysanoteuthis > Thysanoteuthis major. The sequence continues at coordinate 44,636,512 of OY735223.1, forward strand.
TGAGAGATAGAAAGAGATCAACATGGATCTGAAGGGCAAACCAGGATGAAGAATATTATACAAGTGATCGAATGACCAAATCGAGATGGACTGGACACTTAGCAAGAAGAACGGGCAACAAACAGATGGAGTAAAAAGTTAACCAATGGGTGCCCATAGGAAATAAATGCAGTGAGAAAAGATCAGACAAATAGTAGGGGATGAAATAGAAAGGTTTGTGGGTTAGACACGGCAGAGATTAGCGCGTCATGGAAGGAAATGGGAAAGGTCTATGTACAGCAATATATATATATATATTATATATATGTGTGTGTGTGTGTGTGCATGTGTGTGTAAATCCATCAATAGCTCCATAGCCTAATGACGAAAAAGCGTTGTTTTACACAACAATTATTCATTTTCCAATCTAATACTCCTTCTTATCATTCCATCCAATGCTTCTCCAAAGATCACATAGATCGAACGTTATACAGTGAAAATTTCATAAGATTCTGTCAATAACTGTCAGGCTAAGGACTTGTTGATCAATCCTTGGATATTGTATGTGATTGTGGGTGTGTGTGTGCGTGTGTATGTGTCTCCAGTAACAAATTTATTAAAGTAGTGCGTTTGCCAAAAAGAAAAACACGTAAGTATTATTACCGTGCTACAAAATAGTTTGTTTATATATATATATATATATATATATATATATATATATATATATATATATATATATATATATATATATATATATATATATATATATTACTCTAACTCAACTTGATGTCGAATGCTGAATGTATCGAGCTCTTGATGAGTGAATCCTTCATTTCATCATATTTTAAGCTCTACCCTAACTCAACTTGATGTTTAATGTTGAATGTATCGAGCACTTAAAGAAATAAACCCATTACATATCGGATATTGTATCGTATTATATTATATTGTATTCGATTTGTGTTTTATATATATATATATATATATATATATATATATATATATATATATATATATATATATATATGTGTGTGTGCGTGTGTGTGTTTGTGTGTGTATATATATATATATATATATATATATATATATATATATATATATATATATATACATACATATATATATATATTGTTCTTGCAATTGAGCTAAATAGCCGTTGATAATGCAAAGGCCCAAATAACTGCTTCAACTCTAAATTATCATTCGTTCATTAATTGGCGATATCTGCTCTATTCGTTCAATGCGGATAATTATATTATTTAGAAATAGATACATAATACCACAGAAATAATAATAAATTGCGTTTTATATATGCGTGTCTGTATATGTACGTACATCCATACATGCATACACACACATATATATTTACATACACTCACATATGTATATATTCGGAAAACATAGATAAAGTTGCAAGCTCATCACAGAACAGTCGGTTCTCACACATGCTCGCATAGATACCCACACGCATACATACACATGCACACACACACATACACACATGCACACACACGCACACATATATAGATAGATAGATAGATAGATAGATAGATAGATAAATATTCTGTCACATTTAAGGGCTTTGTATAAGAACTCACTCCAAATTACATGCGAGCTCTGTACCCTAATAACTGCCCAATACCGAGTATCCTTTAAGTATTTCTGTTGATCTTTGAAAAGACAAATGGTCAGTGCACGTACTTTAAAGTTTACGGTCTCCAGTCTGTTGATCTCACTGCTGAGTTATTACTCAATATTACAAAGACTGCTATTCTCATTTTGAGCAAGCACAATAAGCGACATGTAATTCTGACTTAGTCGTCGAATTAAAGTCACTCCTGGCATGCACTGAGTGTGCAAATTATTCTGTCTGGTAATTTGAGTGGCTTTAACGATACATAAACACTTTTCGTAGAGGCCAAAAGAAATTGCACGTAAAAAGATAGACGAAAGCAAATTCCGCAAAAATCTGCATCATCAGGATTCGTTAAGTAGTACAAGATGGCATATCGGATTTCTGGATGATTTTTCTTTCTTTCTTTTTCTTTCTATTTTTTCTTTCTTTTTTTTTCTTTTCTCTATCTCTTTCTTTTTTTTCTTTCTTTCTTCCAGCCTTTCTTTGTTTTTGCTTTTCTCTCTCTTTTCTTCTCTCTTTTCTTTATTTTCCTTTTTGTCTCTTTTCTTTCGTTTATCTTTTTCTTTTTTTCCTTTTTTCCTTAATTTCTGTCTGTCTTTCTTCGCCCCCATCTTTTCTCCCTTTCTTGCCTTTTTTTCTTTTTCGTTTTTTTGTTCATTCTTTATTTTCGTTCATTGTGTTTTTTCCCTTTTTTTCTTCCCATTGTCTCTTTTTTTCTTTCTTTTTCATATTTTCGCTTTCTTATTCTTTCCATTTGTTCATTTACTTTTTTTTTTTTGCTTATTTTTCTTTGTCTCTCCGTCTTTCTTCTTCCCCTTTTTCTCTGTCCGTCTTCCTTTTTTTGTTTGTCATCTCTTTCTTTATTTATTTCCTTCTTTCTGTCTTTGTTCATCTACCATTCTTTTTCTTTCTGTCTCTTTGTTTTTGTCTGTCATTCTTTTTATTGTCTTTCTTTTTTTTTCTTTTTTCTTCTCCTTCTTTTCTTCCTTTCTCGATCTTCTTTTTTCTGTCTTTGTCTATCTTTCTTCGTCTTTCCTTTTTTATTTCTCTATGTTTTTATTTCAACTTTCTTTGTTGTTTTCGTTTTTCCTTCTTTTTCATTTTCTTTCTCTTTCCATCTTTTTTCTAACTTTCTTTTTCTTCCTTTGAATCCCTGACATTGCTCTATAATTGTATATCTCTCTTCGTCCTTTTTTTCTTTTTTATCTTCTTTTTTGCTTTCTTCGTTTTTTCTCTCTCTTTCTTCCATTTTTTTTTTTTGAAAATTCCTTGCAACAGGTTGTCACAGAAATAACTTCGTTGCAATAATTGTGGGTTTTTTGGGGGGTTTTTTTCTTTCATTTCTTTGTATTCTTTTTTTTTTCGTGTAGGAAGCTGGGTGGGGCAAGGGTTCAGCATCATATGTCCCAAATAACAAGTGTGTATAATTTTATTATCTTTAACTGAAGTAACATGATATCCAAGAGAATGTACTAAACAAAAATCAAGAAAAAAATTTACAATGTTACCGTTTGAAATATTCGGTTTATTTTGCGATATGTTGAAATGGGAATGTAACATTATACGTACAAAAGCTTTCTTTTGCCTATCAGTAGAACTTTCTTCAATTCCTGACTAAAGATGATTCCTTTTTTTTTTCCTTATTTTCTATGTTTCCATAGTAAATCATTTGCAGTGCTTTAAATAACAGACATAATAGCCGTATTATGTCAGTAAAGCCTGCTCTAATTCCTGACCACTGGAAATCCCTTCTCTCTAGTGTTCAATGTATATCTGTTATAAAATCATTTACAGTGTATGTCTAAAGTAAAATCATCAGCAATGCACTTTATTGTAAAATCATTAACATTATGCAATTAACAGCATTATTCTGTCAGTAACACTTGCATTATTTCCTATCCACGGACAGTCTCTGTCCTTTTGTTAATTTTTTACTGCATATCGCACGGACTGGGTGCTGAAAATAGTCGAAACAAATTGCAAAATTTAGTGTTTAGTCATACGTTTTTACCTACCACGAAAAATATCTAGTTTCTTAGTACAGAAAATGTAGGTCGGAACCTTGCTCACATATATCAAGTTCTACTACAGTCGACGTTAACCTGTTGAACTCTTTGACCAGATCATTTACCGATATGCTATCCCTGGACATTCTGGATAGATTTTTAATATGGAGGCCCGTAGAAAAACTGCTTAACAAATGTATCATATGATGCCCACAAGAAACATTTTACAAATAGCCTTCAAGGCTACCAGTAGTGTCCCTGGGTTCTGTTGAGACGGATAATTTGATTATTTTTGTCTCAAACACCAATATGCGGTTGTACTCCATGGCCAGGCATTTGAATTTGTGTCTGTGGATAATCCTTGTTTTTCTTTCTATTTGCATTGACTATGTCCAGGTTTAGATTCAGAACTTGGGGGCCCGGGGTACTCCTGGTTCGGTGAGACCCTGATACACAGAAATTAAAGTACTCGACAAATCGCCAAAAATACGCATCAAAGTCCGTTTATTACATGTATTCAAACTGGTAAGTTATACCTACACAGGAAGATTAGATGAGTTATATACCTGGATTAAGTGGATGTATACTTATAAATACAAGTCAGTATAAGTCCAAGTAGATCTTCAGTATTCCCACGCTCTAATCATTGTAGATCCAAATTTTAAGTAGTAAAAATACAAGTCAGTATAAGTCCAAGTAGATCTTCAGTATTCCCACACTCCAAATTTTAAGCAGTAATTATCAATTAATTTCTTATAAAAGAAACCCTTTTTTAATTATCATATTTTTGTATAGAGGGGTCACGAAATAATTGCCCCTTTCGCCCATTCATAAATCCGATCCTAACTTCGTCGGCTCTATTGTGGTAATTTGAAATAAAATTTATTGTCCTTCAATTATTCCATACAATGCATGTAATATTTCCGGGTCAAAGTTCGTCACGGTGTCTTGAGCATTCATTATTTTTCCTTTCTGAAGCTCTTGGGGTCGTAAGTTCGGCTTGAGCACTACAGGTGTTCACTTATCCGGGCAGGTGGTCAAACGGAATAGATCAGTCCATCACCAGAATATCAAGTTCATTGTCGAGATTCACAGATGTAATGAGTCTCTTCAAAACATTGCAAACTGTACCCAGATGAGGGGTTGATATTTTCTCACTTCTAGTATACTCACCAGTTCTCATAATCTAGCAAGTTCCCCCTCATAGTTTTCCTTTGCTCTTTCTACAGTGTTTTGCAGAAGTTTGGAAACCCGTGATAATTTTGCATCGTTATTGAAATTCTGGTAATTTTACGATATCTTTGAACGTTTCTTTAACTAACGGCTTTATCTGCTATGATGAATCGTATTGAAAAAAAAAGGATTTTCGCCAGGAGGCTTGTGAAATTTTGAAGAAACCATTGATGACAAAGAAGCATTTGTTGAAGCGCAAAATTGAAAACAAAGGATTGGACAATAGAAGATTAGTCAATGAAAACGTCTGATTAATTCAATGTTTTCTTTTCGAACGATCGAGTACGCATGTGCGAAGGAAGAACACGATTATCAGGCTTAACCAATCAATGGTTTAATCAAGCAACTATTAAACATCTTCCCCGTGTCATGATCTGGGGGTATGTTTCTGGTAGTGGCTGTGGAGGATTTTATTTCTTGCCACCAAAAGTGACTATGAATTAATAGAAGTACTTGGCTGTCTCTGAGTCACTTCTACTACCATTCATGCAAATAAAAAACAGCACCATTTTTACGCTAGATGGCGCTCCGTGCCATACCACTGAACGTATAAAAATGTATCCAGGGTCATGATATGGAGCCCTTGGAATGATCTCCCAATTCACCACACCTCAATCCGATACTCCGTGGAATATTAAAAAAGGAAAGATTGTACCATCATAGATCACCTTGGAAAAGTAATAGAGATGATTTCGATACAAGAAGTAAACGATGATCTATTCAACATTCTAGCAGCATCAATACCCTCCAGGGTCAAGGCAGAGATCAAAAACAATACTTCTCTAGTAAATACTAAATTTTCAATTTAAGTTAATAAGTATTTATTATCCAGTAAGATTAAACTAGCAACAAAAGAATGCAATATTTTCAAATAAAAAAAATCTTATCTTCATGATTTTGAGCAGGGGTTTCCAAACTTTTAGAAAACATTGTATACTGGTATCTTCTTAATTGATCAAGTGTAGTAATGTCTATAATGCAAAAACTCTGTCTCGATTCAACACCTCCCCAAATCCTGGTATGTGTGCGTGTGTATGTGTGCGAATGTGTGTGTACGTGTATGTGTGAGAAGGTGTTTTCATTTTTCTGCCAATAATCAGCATATCTAGTTTTAACAACAGCAAATTCCATCGCTGGCGTAAGACTATAATGCCGTCATTTCTTGTTGCTTGACCGTAATTTTTGGCAAATCAGAATTTTGCACAAAGATTCTGCTTGAATATTTCACTACCCCACCCAACAGGTGATAATTCAGCTGCTTGATTCTGATAAATTTTCTGGTATGTTCTGAGGTCTGCTGTCACTATAATCGAATCGCTGTGGGTGCAAATGTTTTGGACAACCCCATCTCCAGCAGATCTAAATCATAGTTATCATTTTGTATTTTTTTGAGACAAAAAAAATTTGTAAATTTGGTACTGAACAAAGATATTTGATTCCGAAAATAAGTATTTAGTACTGAGGGAAAATTTACAATAGATAACCATCCCTTACATACAAATGATATATTACGACACAAATATATATGTCTGTTCCAATCTATCTTTCGATCTATCTATCTATCTATCTATCTATCTATCTATCTCAGTCTGTAACTGTCAATCCGTCTGATTATTTACCTTCCTATCTATCGGTTTATATCACTCTTTCGATATATATCTATCTATATTACCCAATGTTCATATCTATCTATCTATTGATCTATCTATCTATCTATCTATCAATCTATCTCTCTCTCTCTCTCTCTCTCTCTCTATATATATATATATATATATCTGTGTTCATACTTATCTATCTATCTATCTATCTATCTATCTATCTATATATATATATATATATATATATATATATATATATATATATATATATATATATATATATATATATCTGTGTTCATACTCATCTATCTATCTGTCTATCTATATATTCTAATCTAAACTGTCCGCAACTGTTTATCAGTCGTCATCTCCACGAACGCCGTATACCCAGGTCATTTGACCCCTTGGTCTATCCTCATGATCGTCGTCGTTGTCAATGCTGTCATCGCCATGGTTTGTGCACACTGACCCGAGGTCACACTCCGGATGTTCATCATCAGATTGGAGTACTTTAGATAACTGCCCTCTTTTCACTCACTAACAGCGGGTTGGGTTGGCGTCTTGACCCATCTTCGTGCGAACATAGAAACGTTTTTCGCAGAAACAAAATGTGTAGCCATTGCATTCATCTTATTCCTGCTTACGTTCACTTAGCACTAATGCCCTTGGGGAAGGCATGAATCTATTTCTCGATCCGGCTTTGGGCATTCTGATGACTGAGCATTCTGAGGATCTCCATACGCTTTGCTTTGGCATGCAACCTGGATTGGACATTTCTTTATCTGTAAAGACAGGACGGCCAATCATTTGAAGGATACGAAATTCTACAACACTGAACAGACTACAGATTATGAAATCGAGACCATCATCATCACCATCATCATCATCACCATCATCACCATCACCATCATCATCATCACCATCATCATCATCACCATCATCATCAGTCTCTTAACGTCCATCGTTGGACATGTACCTTCCCCTGGATTCGCCGCACTTCTCCATCGTGGGCGTCGCAGAGCCAGTATTTTTTGAATTCGTCTTGTTTGTCTCTCCATCTAGTATTCTGCCGGCTGCGGTTGCGCATGTGATTTCTGGGGATCCACATTGCAAGTCGTGATGTTCATCGGTTGTCTGCCATTCTTGCTACATAGCCAGCCCATTGCCATTTGTTTTATTGAATGGATTCTATGATGTCTCAGACTCATGTTTTCTCCCAGACATATTGTGCTGTCTTGTGGTCTCTCCCTATGAGGTTGAGGACCTATTTACTCACGCTGTCACGGCAAGCAAGATGTGACACGTGGTCGTGTTTTACATGGGATGGAGCACCCTAAAAATAGCTCAAGACGACGCTACCGAGGTTGGTCACGAACGTGTCGGGACGAGCCCGACCCGTCCCTCTTGCAATAGGACTGCTACGCCCCGAGACGAACTGCCCTCCCTTCGGCTGCACATGATTTTACTGTGCCAAGGGCTTGCCATCCTAGAGTGATTTTTCGCTTCATTTCTTCTTCTTTTGAGTGTCTCGATTTACCGGCTCTACAGGGATTAGGCACTTTAGCGTTGTGCCAGTAAGACCGGTACTACAGGTTGAGGTACATGCTTTTACCGGTGTACAGGTACCACAGTTATAGACACCGAAGCAGTGTACCGCGAAACCGGTACTATGGGTTAAATACAAAATGCAACCATGATTAATGGTTCATTTTTTCCTACCACTTGATTTTCTGTATCACTATATATATATATATATGTCTGTGTCTGTGTGTGTGTGTGTGTTACAGTAAGATTGTGAGACTGGAGATATCGTGAAATCACTGAACATTCCAATGATTTCATGAAACTTGCGTTTGAATCAAAGATTTCGTGACATCCCTAAAACCTCCTGTGAATTTATGAAATCTGTAAGTATAATGGGTAGTGATTTCGTGAAATCCTTGAAAAACATGTGATGACAATAGATTACAAGAAATTGCGAAGTGAAATTCTTTACTGACTCGAATCTAAAATACTGACGATAACACAATTATAATACATTATCATACAACAACAACAATAGTAACAGTAGTGGTATATCACGAATCTAAAAACAATGAACCTATTTGATTCAATTCATCATCAGTCTTTTATCGTCCGTCGTTGGACATGGACCTTCCCCGGGATTTGCCATTCCTCCCTATCGTGGGTGTCGCTGATCCAATATTTTCTGAATCCGTCCAATTCATCTCTCCATCTCATATTCTGTCGGCCTCGGTTCCGCATTAGATCTCTGAGGATCCATGTTGCGAGTTTTGAGATCCTTCAGTTGCTTACCATTCTTTCAACATGGTTGGCCCATTGCCGTTTGAGTTTCCTAATGGTTTCTACGATGTCTCGGACTCCTATTTTAGCCCTAATATACTTATATTTCAATGATAAATCCTACCCGTGATATTACATATTATATGAACAACGAACTTTGCATATAATAGCCCCATTATGTCAATGGCCCTTGCCTTAATTCTGAATCACGGAGAATCCCTTCGTTTGTTTTTGTTTTGTTTTGTTTTTTTCCAATGTGCAATGTGTATTAAGTGCTGAAACATGCTCGAATTGCTGGCCAAAATTTGCAAAATTTTGTGATAAAATCATCAAATTCCTCTTTGAAATTTTAATATCTATCGACATTTTCATCCATTTATAGCCCCGTGAATTGCCTCACGTTCTTGCACCACGAAAAATACTCATCGAAAGAGGGTTACGGATACAACCCTTATTTCATGGTCGGGTAACTTTTCTAGTCTGGACAAAATTACGAGCGGTCATTTGAAATTCTTGCGACACTTGCAAAGGTCAAAGAATATCAAACAAGTTTGCTTCGATGATACGTTTGAGAAGATAACCAAGAATAATGAGTTTCAATACAATAACCCAGCATTTACAGATTTTTCACCGGGATGTTACCTTCAAACAACTCAAGTCTATGATAACTGTCGATTGCCATACGACAACTATTCCTGACAGTCTCCCTCTTCCAGACTTTTCTGATTAATTGTTTAGTTCAAATCAAATCATGCAATTTATCTTATTTGGGTGAGGTAAAGCGTCACGTCTCCCGAGAGACAATCTCCAATTGAGAAGGTCGGTTGGTTTTTATTTCAAGCATCAGCTTAGTGGTCATAGCAAGTCTCATGGAGACTAGGACTTTATACCAACAAGTCTTTTTATGATAACTCACCACCCACCCACCCTCAGCAAGATGCTAATCCACCGAAGACATACCTCCGCCCTATTCACACAGCTTAGAGTGTACTTAATTGGGGAAATATGTCCTAATGAAGGATTTTCCAGACATTTCGTTTGGGAATCGAACCCAGGATATTTTACTTGTGAGGTAGTCGTTCTTACCATTGAATTAACCGAGAGGACTACGTTGAGAATGGCAGTTCTTCAAAATTCTTTACAATCTTTTTTTTTTTATACGCATGTATCTCATCCAATGACTACCGAGGAGAAACTGGCATGAGTTTAGTTGCGATAAAAAGCTACGAAAGTTTAGATGTAGTAAAATCGTAGCAAAAACATGAATAATAAATAAGCACACGTGTATCCGTTAATTTGTATTAGTAAACTGTATCATTTATTATATCAATGTATTGCAATTAACCACTTAATTTGTATGAATTATTTGTTTAAGTTTCCAACAGGTCTAATACTTTGAACATAAGAGATAGGATGTATTTATGGAATTATTATTAAGTGACTTCTGTTGGTCCTGGAAAAATGGGAAATTCGGTAAGATTCTAGAATCGAGAGTGCTAGAAAATCTCAATGGCTTACCTATATAACACACTCTCCTGCTAGACAGGAGGGTAGAGAAAATGCCTCCCTTGTATCTCCTAAGTACGCCTTGATATTTTGCATGAATCTTCGAGCAAAATCTACGTTATGATTTTCGACGTGTCAGTCTGTCTGTCTGTTTGTCACATAACAGGAAGAAAACAATCGAACACAAAATCGGCTGGTGCTAAGTAAATTCATGAGTATGTGCGTGTGTTGCTCGCTGCTGATAATATAACTACTACTACTGCTGCAAATACTGTTGCTGGTGTGTTTTTTACCAAATTCACTTTTTTTCAAAGACTGCAGACTACAGAGGGTCGGGGTTTAAGTTAGGGTGAAGAGGGCATGATAGGAAAGAGAGTTTTCTTTTTCAGATACAACAGTGTTTCAAATTTCAACCTCGAAGTAAACCGTTAGCAACGGATTTTTATCAGTATAGATAAGTATTGAACTATCCCAATTTACGAACAATAAGTGTTACATTCGCTATATCTGCTCACATGCTAAATGTACTACGAATTTTTTGACATGTTTACTTATTTTACAACCGGCTATTATAGTCTACATGGTGCGATAACTCCCTGGCCTTGAAAATCTAACGAACCTCCAATTACAGGCGTTGGGGTCAAACGGGCAGATATTTCACCCACCAAACAAAACAGATAGATAGATAGATAGATAGATAGATAGATAGATAGATAGATAGATAGATGGGAACAGACTGAGATAGATAGATAGATATACAGATAGATAGATAGATAGATAGACAGATAGATAGATAGATAGATAGGAAGGAAGGAACAGACAAGACCGACATTGTATGGTGCTAGGCCTGAATTATGTAGTTTTAGTTCCAAAATGATCAAATAAATTCAAATCCATCATCAGACTAAACTTGCAGGAAAAATGAATTAAAATACATATTTTTATCTCTTAATGTATATTCATGTCGTAAAATATCATTTTTGTGTAAGGGATTGTTATTTATTGTAAATTTTCCTTCAGTACCAAATACTAATTTTCGGAATCAAATACCTATGAACAGAGATACATACATATATACAAATAAACATATGGACAAACAGTTATGGTGCATACATGCATAAACAGACATATGTGAATAGACAGACAGATAGATAGATAGATGGATGGATAGATAGATAGATAGGTTATTTCTTTAGGTGATGCACCAAACATTCCTTGAGGGTTAGTGTTCCCGAGAACGAATGTGTCCACTGTCTTTTTTGTGCTGCGCATGAACAAAGACAGTTATCTTTCTTATGCTACCAGTTTTTCATCAAGGAAACTGGTTTCTTATCATGTACTCATATATATATATATATATATATATATATATATATATATATATATATATATATATATATATATATATAGCAGACGATGACGCTGTAATGAAGAAACCACCTGCCGACGAGCGCACCTGACTTTCATGCTCCACTAAATCTGGCTTCTTCTTGTTTCTTTTATTTACCTATCTACAGTTTCTATTTTTTCTCTATCTCTCTCTACCCATCATATATATATATATATATATATATATATATATATATAGATATATATATCACAAATGTATACATATTTATATGTGTGAGCGTGTCGCACTCGCTTTTCGTTCATATTTTTACCTGTGATTCTTTAGCTCTATTTCAATTGAATCTAAGAATACATACACGTATATTAATACGTACACACGCACACACACACACACACACACACACACACACACACACACACATATATATATATATATATATATATATATATATATATATATATATATATATATACATACATAGCCAGACACAGTTACTGGCTAAAATTTTCATCTGAAATTCCACTGTTTATCGTCCGATTTATGATCAATAGTTACCATTAAATAAAGTCTTTGGCGAGGGAGAAGATCATGCTGAGAAATAATTATTTGTCATCTAAATTATATGCCCTTTTTATTAACGAGCAACGTGCTGATTCAGTTATATATATACCTCCAATAGATAGATATATAGATAGATCTGTTTAGTCACTCAGTGTAAACTGGCACGAGACCAGCGGCTTTTGGCAATGTACTGCGTTTGGGTGATCAATTAAAAAAATAGAAAAAAAGGTGACCTATGAATACGTTATTTATCTCGACTTTTTTCATCTTTTATATAGCCAACCAGATTTAGAAACTGAAGAAACGTATGTTGACAGTCTGGGTTACAGTTTTAGTGACAGTTTTATTCAACGGTTTCTAATTGTTTCTATCATTATTCCGACTATCCTCATCTTGGTTGTTTTTCATACAACGTTTCGGCCGTTGTACTCTATGGCCTTCATCAGGTATCATCTGGTATCCGAATAATAATAGAAATAATAATGATACCTCATCTCAAAAATTCAGAGAGTTTCTAATTGATAGATAGATACTGCTATTATGCCTGAATACTTGATGCAAAATACACACACATTTAGCTACGACGGCACAAAGGAAAATAATGTGCACTCAATAGATGTATGTACTTATTGATAATTATAATTCTGATAATCATAAGTATGACAATACATTGTAATTATGTTTATTGGAACTGTATAATTTATGACTATATTTATAATTCATTTATATGATCTATAATTATATCTATTATCCATGAAACTGGCCGTGCCAATATTATTTTGGAACGATTTTATTTCAACAAGTTTGTAGTTGAACAAGCATTCAGTGTACACATTATATATATATATATATATATATATATATATATATATATATATATATATATATATATATATATATATATATATATATATATATATGTATGAATGTATTTACAGATTTCCCCGCTCTTTTGATCTATATACATAATCTCTATCTGCTCCACCTTGTCTTTTTCATTCTTTTAGCGACCTCCTTTCTAAACAATGATTCCCACCCCTTAAAACACCAACCCTGAATACACGAGCCCTACCTCAGTTCCCGGCCTGCTGGGTTTTGAAAAAACCTCCCGATGTTTTTTTTTCGATTCAACAGGCCAAGCCTCAGGTGCTCGACACGACACCCACCACTACCACAACACCACAAGTTAACTTGATCACAAAAGAAACAGGCTTCTCCTCCACAAAATTTACATACCCAACCTCCACCCAGTAGTCACCCACCCGACCCAGTAGTCACCTACCCGACCGCAACGCAATGATAGTTGACTCAGAATAAGCGTGCCGTCAGAAAACAGTCGACATCCCATAATATTTACCTTTGGCCTCCACGTGCCTACCCACGCGCCTGACAACCTATAGGAATGAAATTTGAATTATATATATATATATATATATATATATATATATATATATATATATATATATAGAGAGAGAGAGAGAGAGAGAGAGAGAGAGAGAGAGAGAGAGAAATAAAAGCATCCATGCACGTCGTGATTAAGTTTCTGGTTTCTGAAAAGACACAGCTTTAACTGAAATAACGTGGAGTGAAACCGTTGTTAAAATTGACAGCGTTACAAGTTATTCAATTCACAATTCCACCAATAATATTCTATATTATCTTTTCTCGACGATGTTATAACGATTAGACGTTAATGTGGGTGAATTATATATATATATATATATGTGTGTGTGTGTTAAGAAATAGGTGTATATGATCCGACAGAATGATTATATACTGCGTTATATTACATAGAAACTCTCATTTGAAATGATCTCCTGTCATTACACGGTTAATATATCATTTACGTTGTCTATTCTACATGATACATAAACCGTGTGATGACGGAAGATCATTTCAAATGAGTGTTTCTATATGATACAACGCAATTTGCAATCATATATAAACGTAAATGTATGGATCTCTGTGTGTGCGTGTGCACACGAGGGTTGATTAGTAATTTCGCAGCCTCACAGGTAGGTAGTTATCAACTGAATTTTGATCTGAAATTTTACAATGTCTGATCTTTAGATTAATGGTGCACTGACGAAGTAGGAGATCGCGTGGAGAAATAGAAATAGAATAAATGCTTCTTTCAACCTTAGGCTACGGACTTACTGATCTACCTACCTTAAGATAGATAGATTGATAGAAACCCCAAAGACTTACGCAAATGTAACAATAAATGAATGTGCAGGAGTGTGCACACGTGTGTGTGTGTGTGTGTGTGTGACTGCACGTGTCTGTATGAATATGTATATATCAGATCGAAATAGATTATCTCATCACCCAGTAGATCGTTGGGTTACCAAGCTATGTCCTTCCTGGCGTTTCCCGGCACTATGGATTTGGCGGTGCATGTCCCCTCTCATGCTTTTCCAGCAAAGTGAACACTCACTACCTCACTTGGAATTTGAACTCTGTTCGCCGATTCTATATTCCGTACTGCAAACCGTCAGACCGCCGTCGCGCGGATAGATATTTATCGTCTCATGGCGCGTGCTCAACCACAAGATCTATCACTTATCTTCAATCCCTGCTTCCCCGACACCTTGCGCGAACTCTTACCCACCCCCCTCATCTCTCAACACTTTGACATACCCGGCATGTGGCAGGCACCTGCCCAGGTACACCAAATACAAGAGCAGGTGTATCTTGACACAAGTAAGCCATTCACACAACATCGATATATATATATATATATATATATATATATGTATATATATATATATATATATATATATATATATATATATATATATGTATATATATATATATATATGTGTGTGTGTGTGTGTGTGTGTGTATATAATGTGTGTGCGTACGTGTGTGTTTTAACCTCCCTCCGGCATTTTATGTCCAAGCTACCACACCTTCTATTCATCTTGTTTCTTACATCTCAACGCACCCACGATTACCCTTTGAATTTTGAATAATAACTATATATATATATATATATATATATATACTTTAGATAAAACCAACGTATTAGACAAACAAAAGAAATCTTTCCCTTTTTTTTATTTGTATTTTCATTTTTTTACTTTTTGTCCTTTAGATAACTCTGCTCCCGTGACAAGCAGTGTTCGTCTACAGGTGGTTGATCATTTAAAGACACCTATACGCCAACCTTCCACCCACCCTATATCGCCCCTCGTCTCCCTCCTTTTCTATCACGATCCTTATGCCCACTACTGCGGTCTCCTCACTAAGGTTTCCTCTTACGCTGTTGTTCTATTGCGTGACCTTGTCGCTGGCCAAGCTCGTGCCGCCGGTCTTGATCAGAGGCCAATCAAAAGACGATACGTCTTCATACGACAGGCGTAGACGAGGAGAGGAAATTAGATGTTCAAGATGTGGTGGTGGTGGTTTCGCTTTTCTATACCTGTGTGTACCTTTACAGGTAGATTTAGTTGGCTGTTTTGTTGATATGAGCCTTTGTTTATAATTCGGTTTGATATAAACACAAGTTAAGTTTCGAAAATGTTCGGAAAGCAGACAATGACTATTCTACTGTTTGACACATAAGTATTTCCAGATCTGCGCATGTCCGATGAGAAATGGAATTCCTATTCCAAACTGTTCATGAAACATTTCTGTTATCACTGCTAAATACATAGTATTTATGTATGGTTATATTAAATGATTGCAAAAAGTAGTCGATATACAACAAGAAGTTCATTTGAACATCTTCATACAGCTTAAGAATTGATAGAATTACTACCAAGGATTTAAAAAAATACAAAAAAATTGAAAAAATATTGAGAGAAGATAGAAGAGTTGAAAAGATATGTACAGGAATCTTTGGTTGAAACCCTATCAATTTTTAAGATGTTTGATTTTTTTATGTATCGTATACTTTTTGCACTCACTGTATATGTGGCGTACATGATGCATTTATAAGTAACAGAACAATAAAATAACTAGAACTATTTACTAATGGAAAGGTAATGATAAGCAATTTTATTGAGAATGTATGCCAGACAATTGAGTAGGGTACTGTATGCTGTATGTATTTGTTTGCCTCAACCAGGGGTAGCAGACCCATCAAAATCTCGCCTACTTTTTTCCTGGTCTAAGTATTGATACGTTTAGTTTTGTAAAGCATGAAAAACTATTTAATAAGGGTGAAATATTAGGTGGGTGCAAAAATAAAGCATAGAATTCTGGGGTCCGGAAACCAACGGATTCTTCGAAGGCGTTTTGAACTATTGCCTGGTTGTTGAAGACCTTCCCTTGCAGGAAGTGGTCAGAATGCTTGAAAAAGTGGTTGTCGGTCGGAGAGAGATCTGGTGAGTAAGCTGTGTGAGGTTGAGTTTCGTAACCTAGTTCGTTCAAATTCTTTGGGGTCATTTGCGATACATGCGAGCTTTTTTGCTTTTTATTCAGGATCATTCGGACGACATGTCGAACTATTTGCTTTTCCAGTCGTTCAATGGCCAATGTTTAGTTCCTCGACAACCTCTTGGGTTGTTCTGCATGGATCTACCTAAATAGTAACCCTCAACTGGATGTCGACTATCACAGAATGAGGTTCACATCTTCAAGGCTATCCTCTTTTCGTTCGTTGACGGTTTCTGGTCAAATGCTTGGTTGTTATTGTGAGCAGTTTCCGCTTTACTTCCCATTTTGAACTTATATAACAAAATTGCTCGAATTTGCTCTTTCCCCATCTTTAATTTTACAATCTCAAATATACCAGCCAGCCAGCCAGCCAGCCATCTCTCTCTCTCTCTCTCTCTCTCTCTCTCTCTCTCTCTCTCTCTCTCTCTCTCTCTCTCTCTCTCTCTCTCTCTCTCTTATTTCTCGTTTGTAACGATACCATTTGATTGCATGGTCTTACTCAAGTTGTTTGCTCAGTTCCCAGGGTATTACAGTCTCTACCAAAGAATATCAGGAATGAGGGGAAATGTAGAGAGCTAGAAAGCACCTACAGAGCGCAAACCTCTTCCAACACCATTGCCATGGGAAAGTAGTTGTCCATGGATCCGCCCCAAACTTTAATTACTTCTTCCATAGCCCATTGCTTCTCCCTTCAGTAAGTTTCATTGAAATTCATTGAGAACTTTTGCAGATATTGCATGGACAAACCTAAGATTTGAGCGATGTTATATGATTTGAACATATCATACGTGGTTAGTCACTTCTCCAGGAGTTTATTGTTTACCCTTGTACAAAACTTGATTGAAATATACTGAATAGTTTCGGAGATATCGTGTGGACAGTTGCAAAGACAAACAGACACGGCCGAATACATATACCTCTCCTACTCTGTTGGCAGGGGTTTAATTTTCTGAGCAGTTTCCCTGATTATAAATAATATATAAGACGGTTTAATTACCTGCTCGTTCTGCCGTAACGTATTAGTGTGGTCAGTTTGTCAAGATACATGCATACACATACTCCCTACCACGCATGTCAGATGACCCTAATAATGCTTAAGTTCCAGCAATGGAGCCTTTTTCGGTATTCGAGAATAATAGCTTTGATATCAGAGCACTCGTCTAAATCTCCATGAATTTCTCTGCTTGTCTTTCTTGATCTCACCATCATTTATTGAACAATATTTCTTATAGCAGAAACAGAAACTTAGGAAAGACGTCCAGATCGAAGTAACGTCTTTGTCGAATAATGAGACTTCAATCAGCGAATTGTGTCTCCAACGGTGGAAATTTATTAGATTCATGATTTACTCATATCCCAGACCATTATTGTGGAGCACCATAATTAATTCTCAAGTACTTTATGACCACTCATTCGACTTGATGATGGTGATACTTCAAGTATTCTGGTCAGACCTTTAATGATTTGACCAAGTACAATTGAACGGCGTCAAAGCTGGCGGTAAACGTTCTATGGTGGTTACCTGAATTTCTTGATCAATTGCTGTTGTCAAGTTGGGGTTGACTTCATCCCACTACCGTAACAAGAAGAATCCTCACCAAATCAACGGAAGTAAACTCTTCCTAGTATGTCTATTCCGTCACGTTAAACCAAACATATAAAATGAATATTTCCCAACAGTGATCTGAAAACACGACCCTCTGATTGCAAGGCGGCTCTCTCACCAAATGAGCCAAACTGATGAGTCACATACTTACGAATCTATTTATCATGTATACAATACAAAAGTTGCTGTAATCATCTTCAGTTGGAAGAGAAGCGGGGGTTGAGTTGAGTTTGACCCTACAGCAACCAGGCTCGTTTCCAATGTTCAGTCTTGTTTCAATATTTTTGAGTTTGTTGTATCAATGTTAAACTGCTGGCGATATCGCGTCAGTTTTAAAACTGTATAATTGTTTGTTGAAATAAACTTTCTGCAATGCACCGGATGCTTTTTGTGTTCACTGCAAGTGAAGAGTGTTGATATACATGTATGATTTGAATACGCGCGGAAGCAAAACATTCTTGTGAGGATGTTGGCGTTTGTTTTATTTTTTTCAATTAATACGAGTATATGGATAAGACTAAGTGTATATGTACTTGTTTACTTGAACAAGCATTCGTGCTTGTATGTGGATATGTTTGAGAGTGCTCGTAGTAGGTATATGTATAGAGAGGTATATTGCCCACTATTACATATATTGCTCTCTTTTTTGTGTGTTTTCCCAGACTCCTGGTATTATCGGAGTGTCTGTGAGCTCAGACGGCAAGAGCAGAGCCGTCTTTCTATCAAAGGCTGTCCGATTTGCCCCTCGGTTATCACCGGCGCCGGACGAAATATAGTCCCCCTCAAAATGTCTTTATAATTATCATACACAATATATATATATGTTTCATTAAATATGACACACAAGGAGCATCTTTATAATTTGGTTGTCTACGAACAAACATTTGGTTCCAATGAGTATGATATATATATATATATATATATATATACATATATATATATATATAGGTGTGTGTGTGTGTATATATATATGTTTGTATATATATATATATATATATATATATATATATGTGTGTGTGTTTGTATATATATATATATATATATATATATATATATGTATATATATATATCAGCTTAAGTACACGTCTACGATGGGTAATAATCCAAGATTTGGACCGCAACTGGTTATAATTACAGCAAAACGATTTCTCAGTACCGATGGTGAGCTGGTGTTAATTTGTCACGATGCTAAATGTAGTAAAGTATAGGGTTGAGCAAGTCTGTTGCGTCAATCTATTCCAAGGATATTAGCGTGAAGTGAACATAAACAGCCTTAGCCAGAATTTGAACTCGGTTTGCTGTTTCTGTTTGCCACGTCGATAACCAAAGTGGATGAATCATTAAAACCTTACAGATTGGACGGAAGTAGTTTTTACCCTATATAGACAAGTTGGGACCCCTGAAATCAGTGTCACCTACCCTATGTTGATCCTGAGGTCAAATTGTCCTTAGAGACAAATTTGCAGCTCCTAGGCTGCAGCTTTTTTGGAGTCTATAAGACGTATACACGTATGCAAGGGAACAAACGAATGAAAATTTGCCGTCGTTATAAAAATAGATTTTTGAACCATACGCACATTATACACTTTTATCTATCTCCTTCTTAATGCTACATTAAATTATAACTAAATTTGTTGATGTCCTCAACTCCTTACGGCATCAACTTCTCTCATCTTCAGATGCGTCCTTTCTTCTCAATAGGTCGCTTTTCGGTTGGTCGGTCGATCGGTCCCTGATAAGTTAGATTGCTATGAAACTTCACCAAGACCTTCGGATGAACCATCCTCATCTCCAAATCCTCCTCCTCCTGTTACCACAACTGCAGTTAGTGGATGCATTGTTGAACTCGTCTTGTTTTAAACGTTCATTAATATCATTTGGTCCTTAACGTGTTAATTTGCGAAATGAAAAATGTACAGATTTAAAACACGTTAGGTTTATTTATAAAGATTTAGATAGATAGATAGATAGATAGATAGATAGATAGATAGTGTATTTTTATTGCCTACTTAGGATGAATTTGTGTTAAACGATATGACTCTACGAGCGTGATGATACATAATTCACTTATAAGTGTATTGGCATCTGCGTGTGCGTACGTGTGTTTGTGTGCATGAGTGTGTGTGTGTGAATACACCAAGAATCTTTTCACCTGTCTTACTACCCACCCCTCTACTCAACCTACCTGCCCACTGCCTGCGTTTCCCTGGGCCTGCTTTTGTCTTTGAACACAAAGATAAAGTTGTTTTGCTAGGGTAGAAGACTATTGCAAGCAGATTGATTCGCTTGTCCCCGTCACGCACCGAACAGCTACCCGGCTACCCGGCTAAACAGATTTCTTCCTTTCTTTGTCTCTTTTTTATTCATTCATTATTCCTCGTTCTCTTTTTTATCATTTTTTTTATCATTCATTCGGCTCTCTTTTTCTTCTTTTTCTACTTTTTCTTCTTCTCTTTCTCCTTTATTTCTTTCTTTCCTTCTATTTTAGCTACCCGGCTTAATAAATTTCTTCCTTTGTCTTTCTATCTTCCATTCATTCATTATTCATCGTTTTCTTTTTCTTCCATTCGATTCCCTTTTTTCTCTCTTTCTTGCTCCTTCCTTTCTTACTTTCTCAGCTACCTGGCTTCACAAAAATCTCTTTGTATTCATTAATTATTCCTTTTTTTTGTGTGTGTGATTGATTTATTTTTTCATTTTTTTTCATCTCTTTTTCGGCTATCCGGACCAAAAATTTCTTTTTTTTCTCTCTCTTTCTTTCATTCATTCATTCTTCATCACTTTTTTATTTATATATTTCTTTCTTTTATTTTTTTTTTTATTTTCGGCTACCTGGGTTAACGATTTTCTCTTTTTTCTCTCTCTTTCTTTCATTCATTCTTCATCGCTTCTTTCAATCATGTACTTCTCTTCTTTCTTTTTTCTTTCTTTTTTCTTTCTTTCTTTCCCTTTTTCTCTCCAACGAAGAATTTATCCGCTTGGTCGTGGAGAGCTAACTTCCCCACCCCAATCTTCGTTCGTGAAGCCAAGCCATTGATTCAATCCAAACCTAATTCCTTCTCGATTTCGCCTTCTCTTATTCCCTCGCAAACGCACAATTAACCTTCTGCAGTACAAAGTCAATAATAGAGAGTACAATTCTCGTTTCCTCATCTAGAAACAGAACCTTCAGCAAAATTTGGCTTAATGTTAAAAAGAAATACAACTTTTAAAAATTCAAAGAATTTTTCAGGCGTTGAACTCCTTTTCGATTGTTGTCAATACGACGTTCCGGCCGATCCACTTTACGGCCTCCTTGCAATGTACTGTCCGAATGAGTTAGTGATAAGCACGATTTTTTTTTTTCTTTCCGATGGTAGCAATGCTTATAACAAAGAATTTGAGCTCTTTTCCCCTCTTTCTCGTGCTAGGGAATGAATCGTGCTAACAACGTAAGAAAGGGGTCAAGCGTCCGACAAGCTTGTTGTTATATGCTAATTTCCTTTCTCAGTACTATAGACAGTAACCTTAAGAAACGTTGTGTTCATTTTGCTTTGATTTTTATTGGACTATGATATCAGTTTTATCTATGAAAAGTCAGTCATGCCTATATTTTTTGTCCCACAACAAAGAAAGCAGCAATAGTAGTAGTTGCAGTATCACTAATGTGAATTTGAACACACAAACAAATGGATACCTTTGAGCTTTAGAGTATGCGAACATGTAGACATGAGTTTGCTTACTCCTTTCCTCTTACTCTTTTGCTTTAGCGTGATAGAACCAACAAACAAACAAAAAAATAAAAATGATTTCATTATTATATGAGTATATATTATAATATATTATATATCGTAGTATATTATTATCATATTATCATCTCATAATATGATATTTCATTTTTATGATCTCTAAGATGAATGTACAGAAATAACTGCCAATTCCGTGATCAAGTCGACCCTGAATTCTTGCCCAAGATATTTGTTTATTTTATGCCACGCGTATAAGTTGACAGTCTTTCAGAGTAAAACTGCATGTTCTTTTTTTAATCTCGGGTGTCGAATTCACGGTAAAGTTTTTGGCCATACTCATAAACTAATAACTGAAATAATAATAAACTGATAAAGAAATTGACACACGAGATTTGAAAAACACCTAATACAAAAATACATATAAAATATAATTTTTATATAATAACAGTGTCTTAATAATATGAGAATATAAGATCTCTCAATTATAAGTTCAATTTTTTTTATTCTATCTTATAAATTCTGCAATTTCAAGTGTCTTAACACTATGAGATATGAGAATTAAAAAATGATGATAACTTTGCGAATATTTTATCATTTCTGCAATTTCCAATATTTTATCTGATTTTGTATTTATCATGATGATTTGGATGAATTGCGTTCAGGCATGAAGGTTGTAGACGATTTGGGTGTAGACGAACTGCACACGAACGAAGGCGATAACCCTCGTTACTAAGAATGCATTCTTATGCTTTAAAATAGCTCTTCTTATGGCATAGTACTTATTTGAAGATAAGATTTTAAATCGTACTTATTCAAATACTCAATATCTATGTGTAAACGTGTGCACGTGCAACAACCACCATCATTGCACACACATACATATAAACATGCGTGTATACTCTCATATATATGTACATTTCACAAATGCAAGTATGTGTGAGTGTATGTGCGTGTGTGTGTGTGTGTGTGTGTGTGTGTGTGTGTGTGTGTGTGTGTGTATTGATGAAAACGCATCACGATTTCGGCTTATCAACCAACCTATCTATTCGCCACTTTCTGAGACGCGCGTGCAAATGCTTATCCACCCGAGTGCTTTAATACACCTGCCACCCGACACTCAACACCTGTCACCCGATTCTCTTAAATTCATGTGGAAATACCGACAGGTGCCCGTCCGACCTGACAACCTCTGTCCTCTTCCTTCAGGGCCGTGAAAAGAATACCTTCCCCAACCATACACACACACATATATATATATATATATATATATATATATATATATATATATATATATATATATATATATATATATATACGTGTGTGTGTGTGTGTAAATATAGCAATACCACTCTAGTGTCCTCAACTTCATCGTGGTATGATATCCTCAACGGTGACCTCTTTTCTAATCTAACTATAAAAAAGGGGAGTTATTCACTCACCAGTTGGTTCGATGGCGCGGTTTTCGAAGTTGAACTGTTATCGTGTTGGTTGAAAGAAAGAAAAGAAAATGAAGAAAGAGAAAGGGCATGTGGGGAGGGAGAAAGGAAAGGGAATAAGAAAATCGAAGAATGATAAGATTAAAATGAGTGAAGAAAGGAAGAAAGTAAAGAAAGACAGAAAAAAACGAAAGGACGATATTATGAAAGAAAGAAATAGAAGAAAGTAAGAAACTGGCAAACGAAATAAAAACGAAAAAAGAAAAAAAAAGGAGTGAGAGAACAAAAGAAAGAAAGAAAGAGCCCCAACTCTTAACCCGAAAAGACTAACTAACCTGAATGAATAAAGAAAAGTACCAAAAAAATCATTTTCCGAATACCTCCTCAATTCATTTTAGATGAGATCCTTTAATCAGAGTATTCTCAATTAGAGCGGACTGATCTGATCTTCTTTGATTTTTATTACCAAGTTTTGGCCATTGTACTCTCCGGTCTTCCCCGGCCTCCTACAACAGTACGTGTAATTGGTTTATAATGTATATTTATTGTCCGAACACAAGGCGACAATAGCGGGGCACCCAATGAGGTCGGAACTTTCTATAATAGCAATTGTTTATAGGGAGCACTTGTTGACCCTACTCCTCCGACATGTGCCCAACATGTTTTACTTAGATTTGTTTAATTCAGTACAAGGTCAACTGGACGAAGACTATGTTGCGCCAATCTTCTCAATGGAAAAGGACTTCTTTGAAAAGTAGCATTCGAAATGCTGGTTCGAAGCAGGGCCCTAACAAGGACTTTAAGCTCCGTTGGGAAATACTTAGGCTCATTTATTCATATATTTTCGCTTTGATAAAGCTGTTAGGCCAGTCAAATAATCCAGGGCTTACTGGGTTCAGGGAAGGGGTTGTAGCACCCTATGGTCTAATGGCTTGCCTTATTTAGCCTGTTCTAAAGGTTGATCATCTCCTAGGAGAATTACGTTCATCAAATATTAATTTCAATTGTTTCAGTTCTGAAAAAAAAGTGGTGAGTAAAAGGATCGAATCAGCATAGCCCTACAAATGCCCCGCCCGACCAACCTGCCAAGTGGGCAGCATATTCTATACTCTTAGTGTGTGTGTGTGTGTGTGTGTTTGGGAGCCCCAGTCACTCAGAGGGGGGCAACAATCTTGAAAATATGCATGCACACTCAATTTTTTTGTCGTTGCTGTTTTTCTGGTCGGTATGGTCGTTTTGAACCAACGATGCCCAAATCTTGTGCTGATATTTTTTGTTGATTTTATGGTTTCGAGATAATTTTAGATAATTCCTTTAGATGGTTAGGTCTGGTACACGCATGGGTTGCAGTGATTCATACCACTGGTCAACGTGTCATCCAAAGCACAAGACCTTGAAAATTAAACGATAGTTTGTATATGTCCACCCCCCCCCCAAACAAGTTTAATGTCTTCAAATCTGGTGATTGTGATGGCCAAGGGATTTGCCTGCCTCTTTTAATCTTTTTGTTCGGGATATTTTCATTTGGAAAATAATTCTGAGAACAAAATGTTGATATAGTGTACAGATTACCCCATTTTCCGGAAGAAAAGTGTTTGTAATTTTTTTTAAAACCTTCGTCGGCCGAAACTTTGTGAAACGAAATAGCCATTAAGTCACGTTGGAAAAATTTTAGCTTCCACAAGACTTTGTTGAATAAATAGTATTTACTTTACATGACATGACACCGTATAAATAAATTCAATTAAGTTCAAATCTGGTGATCGTGTTGGTCAAGAGATCGACCCACATCTTTTTCCTTTGTTCTGGATATTTTTAAGTCAAAAATTAATTCTGGAAGCAAAGTGACAAAGTTGGGCCGTCTTGCTGGAAGATTCTTTTAATTCTTCTCGATATCTGTCACAGATGGATTTTATCATGGGTAGAACTGAAGTTATGACAATTCAAAACTGCACTAGTAACATAATTATAATAACAATTTATGTCAGTGTGTATGTGTACGCATACGTGTTTGTGTTTGTGTTTATTGAGAAAAAGTAGTAAAGAGAGAGAGAAAAACACACACATGCACACACATACACACACACACACACACACACACACAGAGGAAGAAAGAGAACGGGTAACTGACAATAGCCAACAGATGGGAACGACTGGATGAAGTCTCAAACCAAGTGCGTGCATCAA
>OY735223.1:44667025-44697025 GCA_963457665.1 Thysanoteuthis rhombus
ACGGTTGCAACACTCTTTGCATTTCTCTCAATTGCACAGAGACTATTCGGATCAGACGAACAGATTTTCCATGTATTGAACTTACAACTGTCTGCTAATAATCCATGTCATTTAAAGGTTATTCGATATGATATTTTGTTCACAATACTTATTTGAGTGGAATAAGTCAGATGTTGCAACTGTAGGTAAAGTTGCCTAACTAATCAGGGACGGTTGCAACATGCTGGAAATTCATTAAATTTCACCAAATAACTTTTGATTTTCGTCTCAATGAGCTTTTTGAAAATATCTATTGTTTTATAATAATATTACAGTATTATTGATTTATTTTTTAGCAAATAACAGTTATTGAGTATTGTTTGTTTAAGCATATAACATGGGCCTAGCTTGAGTCAGTGTGTAGACGCTATTCAATCTTTTCAGATTTCAGTGTTAAACAGGAAGAATAGAACAATTTGTAATGCAACAAACTTTTATTAAACATGTATTTATTGAACAAAACTGCTACTGTTTGAAAAACAGATTTTTGTCACAAACCAGTGAATGTGAACTGCGAATTTAAGTTTGCTAAAAGGCACACAGGCATTCCAAAACGGGATACCGAATAAGCTTTTTAAAAACCGATTTTCAAAAACACAGACATCCAAAAATGACATAGCTAATGAATATTTATAAAACTCTTTCAAACCTGTTGCAACCGTCCCCAACCCTATCAGCCATGACAGAACACCAAGTGCTAGCTAGACGCACTGACTTTGACACATGCTAATCATGTCACTCAGAAGTCGGCGTAACAACGATTCAAACGAAGCAAGTCTTGATTAATTCATGCAAACTGTAAGGACATAAATGCTGCAGCACATGTTAAATGAGTCTTCTGTCCGCCTGGTGGGGAAGGTCTGACTGTGCAAATGCAATGTGTCATCACTCTAGCATGTTTCAGATTGGAGGAATAAGACTTGTTGCGACCGTCCCTTGTTGCAACCGTCCCTTGTTGCAACCGTCCATTGTTGCAACCGTCTCCATTTTCCCCTACTATACTATGGGTTATTTACGTACGAATCTGTTATATAGTTTATTTCCCACTTCGTTGTCGCTGGTTGAAAACAACCTACAGTAAATATCGAAATAGTCAGAGATATTAAAGGAACTTCTTGCACAAAACAAACAAACAAAGAGTGTATGTTTAACCTTTCGCAACTTGTTCACGCTTCGATGCGCTCACGCAAAAAGAACAGGCTCGGTGAAGTTTCTGAAAGATGTATTTTTCTGCAACTTCCAGTTCCGGGGGTTTCCCCATGCTATTTTCTGTACATTTATTTATCTACATACTTATTATGATGATAGCAACTAGAAGATAATAAGATAAGAGATTTATAATGTTATTTTTCGAATAGAATCAACATGTTTCTCTGAATTTTTGAGATCAGGTATTATTATTATTTCTATCATTATTCGGACTATCCTCATCTTGGTTGTTTTTCATACAACGTTTCGGCCGTTGTACTCTACGGCCTTCATCAGGTATCATCTGGTAGGTGTAGGGGAAGTAACGAACCGAATCCTCTATTTAACCGACGGGGGTATATTGACTGCACTCCCCTCTTAGCAGTAGTAGTATTTTCGAATGATTATTGTCTCGCACTGGGATTGAACTTAGAACCATTAGATTACTTGCAGTAATTCTATCTGATTCTCTAACCACTACGACCGAAACGTTGTATGAAAAACAACCAAGATGAGGATAGTCCGAATAATGATAGAAATAGAATCAACATGTCGTTAGGAGCTAACTAAGATTATGCAGCTTGAAATTAACCTAATATTCTACTTGAGTAGCGGTCTCTGAACGCGTTGGTACTTGTTTCCTGATCTCACTCAAAAAGAAAGAAAGATGACGAGACAGAAAGAATGGATGAGAAAAAGGAAAGATAGAGAGACAGGAAGAAAGATGATGAGCAAGTAAAATAGAAAATGAAAGAAATTGGAAGAAAGAAAAAAAGGAAAGAAATAAAGAAAGGGTTGAAAAAGTAAAAAGTTGAAAGAAAGAAAGAAAGAAAGAAAGAAAGAAAGAAAGAGAGAAAGAGAGAAAGAAAGAAAGAAAGAAAGAAAGGAATAGAAGAGAAAGTAAAAAGGAAGATAGAAAAAGATAAAATACGAAAGAAAGGAAGGTGGTAAGAAAAAAAAAGGAAGGAAGAAAGAAAGGTGGGAAGAAAGAGAATCATGATCGATATGCAAAAAGACTCGGTGTCTAGAGAAATAGCTTCAGTGTGGAAACTCCGTCAGATCCAGGTTTAGTGGCTCGAGCGACACCAGAGACGGCCCATTTTCAAACAAAGACCATTCGTCTCCCGAATAATAACAAAAGCCTTGAAACGACACAAGACCTAACAACTACTATAAGCACAACCATAACAATGCCGCCCTTAGGATTCCAGGATGTGGAAAGGCAGAAAGGACATAAGGAGGAAATGGATGGCCAGGAATGGTGAGAGTAGGGACGTCAAAGTGAGACGGTGAGTGGGTGGGGCAACAGAGCTTGTCGGCTTCCTTGAATGGATAGGTCTTTTTTCCCCTCTTGTCATGTCCTTTTTTTTCTTTTGGTTTTTAATCATTTAGTTTGTGCGAGTTTTTTCGTATTTATCTCCCTTTTCCTTTGTGATCTTGCCACATGCACCTGTAAGGAAAAATAATAACGATTAAAAAGGAAGAAAGAAAAAGCGATCTGGCAGAATTATAAAGTATGAAAAGGAAGATAGAAAGAAACAGACAGACGGATTGAAATATGAAAAAGAAAAAAAGAAGCATTGTAGAATTGGAAAAAAAAAAATAAAGAAAAAAGAAAGAAAGAAATAGAGGGATGGATGTAAATTTGAAAAAGAAAGAAGGAAAGAAAGACTGGAGCAATGGGGTGGAAATATGAAGTATTAGAAACGGAAGCAGATAGATTAGAAGATATAAGAAAGAAAGAAGAAATGAAATATAAAAGAAAGAGAGAAAAAAGAAGCAGAGAGATGGACTGAACTTAGAAGGAAAAAATTAGAGAGAAGCAGACAAAGGAACAGAAATATTTTTTAAGATCTAGAAAAAGAAAGAAGAAAAGGGAAGAAAATGGCGGAAAGAAGGAAGACATTAACACTGATAATGATATGAAAGAATGAGTTGATAAGACAGAAATATAAAAAGACAGAAAGAAAGAAGAAAGAAGGAGAAGAATAAAAGACAGGGGATAAAAAAATACATGGCTCATCAAAGTGAAAGAAAGAATGAAAGTTTGATGAAAAAGAAAAATGAAAGAAAGAAAGACAGGAAGAAGTTTGGAAAAGTTTTAGAAAATGGCAAACTAACATCTAAGCTTTGGCAAGAAAGATTGTGCAGCACCAGTAATTAACCTCGTGAATGGAAGGAAGAAAAAATGATCAACAAACTGAGTAAGCATAGATAGATAGATAGATAGATCGATAGATATGGACGGACTGAGATAAATAGATATGAGCAGTCTTGGATATATAGATATGAACAAACTGGATAGAAAGATATGAACGGTCTGGAATTGATAGATATGAACAGTCTGGGATATATAGATATGAACAAATTGGGATAGATAGATATGAACAGTCTGGGATAGATAGATAAAAACAAACTGGGATAGATAAAGGGAGGAGACGTAAGTGGTCACATAGGTAAGACAGGTGGAGTTAACATTAACAACACATTTTAACATCAGCCAGAGTTTTTTTTTTTAAGAAAAAAGAAAAAAAGTGAGAGACGTTTTGCACACCTCTTCTCCCAACACTCCTCTGCACCTTCCTCTCCGCCTTTGCCACAGTCTTACTCTCCTTTTATTCCTTTCTTCCTTTTCTCCTTCACACCCTAACCCTTTGCTTCTATTCCTTTGACAAATTGAGCCCTTCGCGTCTTCAGCGATCCAGTTTCTTATATTGTTTATTTTATTTTTATTAACTTTTTTTTTTTCTACTGATGACCCCCTCCCAAGTTTTCGCCTTGGTTGTCTTTCTTATCTCTCTTGCTTCTACTCTTCGTCCATCGGAGCGTAGAGAATTGTGAAAAGCAACGAGCGAGGATAAGTGTGTGGGGGGGGAAGACGTGGGGTGTGACTAGATGGGCAACTAGTTTGCTTTGACTGGGATGGGACTACTGCTGTTCGCCCTGAGGTCAAAGGTTTGCGTCAAACAGAGGTCACGCGTGCCAAATTGGGGGCGGAGAGAAGATTCGTCCTTTCTTTCCTTCTTTCTTTCATCTTTCCATTTTTCTTTCTTTCTTTCTCTCTTTCTCGTTTTCTTTCTTTTTCACTCTATCTTTCGTCGTTTTCTAAATCCTTGTCTTTCTTTCCTACTTCAATTCTACGTCTCTCTTAATTTTCTTCAATTTTTTTTCTTCTTCTTTCTTCCCTGACTTCCTCTTACTTCGCTTTCTTTCTTCGCATTTCCTCCATTGTTTCATGCCGGTTTTCTCCCCTGTTTTATTTGCTTCTTCTTCTCCTTCTCTCTTTGTGATTTTGATTCTTCTTTTCTTTCTTTCCTTCATTTTTTTTCTATTTCTGATTTTCTCTGTTGTTTCTGTGAGGTTTTCTTTCTCCTTTTTCTTGATTTTCTTACTTCCGATCTTTATTCCTGTTTCCTTCCTTTTTTTTCTTTCCTCTACTTCATGTCTATCCAGATATTGTTCCTTTCTTCTTTTTTCTTAATTTAATTCTTTCTTTCTTTGAAAGTTTCTTAATTTCATTTCCCCCTTCCATCTTTTGATAATGCTAATGTCATTATTCTTTTTTTCCTTCTTTCTTCAACATTTCTTCATTCTGTTCTTCTTTCCTTCCTTTGTTTTTTATTCTTTTCATTCGTCTTCTTTTCTTTCTCCGTTTTTCTTTTAGTTTTTCTTCCTTGTTTTTTTCTTATTGATTTCATTTGTACTCCCTTTGATTTTCCTTTCTTTCTCTTTATCTCATGACTATTTGAATGTTTCATTGTTTTTTCCAATTTCATTCTTCTTTCATCTCCCTTTTCGTTTGTAATTAATGTTCTTGATTTAACATTTCTTTGTTTCTTCTCTCTTCATTTTTTCTTTCTTTCTGCTTTTTCTTCGTTTTTCCCATCGTCATTTTCTTCCTTCTCTTTCACCTTTTCTTTCCTTCAGCGTTTCCCTTACTTTTTTTCTATCCCTTTTTTGTTTTCTTTCTCTTTGCTTCTCTTTCTTCTTCCCTTTCTTTCTTTCTTTCTTTCTTCCTTTCTTTCTTTCTTTCTTTCTATTTCTCTTTTCTTCCTCATTTCGTCTTCTTCTTCTTCTTCTTCTTCTTCCTCTTCTTCTTCTTCTTCTTCTTCTTCTTCTTCTTCTTCTTCTTCTTCTTCTTCTTTGCTTTTCTTTCTTTGTTTCAACTCCTTGTTATTTTGGGGGCATTCAACGCGTGGATGGATGAACGGCTGCTGCTGCTTTTGTCATTGTCGTTTTATCAAAACTTGCGACTGGCTTGTGCCGGCTGCCTGCCGAGCACGGGTAAAACAGGTCGGGTAGGCACCAGGTAGAAATCGAGTAGATATAATGATGACAGGTGACTCACTCACTTAGGGGTGGAAAAGGGGTACACACACGCACAACGACAGTTGTAATTCGAACATTAACCCCCCTCTCACTTCTAGCAGCTCTCATATTCTCTCTCTCTCTCTCTCTCTCTCTCTCTCCCATTGTCCTGTCTGACCCACCCGACCCACTTTTTCAATCATTGTTGTTTACAATCATCTTCTTCATTTCCTTTCTTGTTCGTCTTATTAAAAAATCTCAAACTCAGTACATATTTCCCCCACTATCCGAAAGTAAAGCGTTCCTAAAGAAAACAAAAACATTTCGCAATCAGATGTGGCGTAGAGCGAAGAAACAGTTATCATCAAGTTATACTGGGGAAAATTTTGAGCAGTCCCGCATCCCCAAAATGGAGATGACGATGTGCTAGGCTGGGTCGTCAGAGGTTTAGGGGGTGAGAGGCAAAGGACATTGGAATGTAAGAGAGAAAGACGGGGGGGGGGGGAATGATGCCCGCCATACAAACGCTGAACGCGTTTTTCGCTTTTCGTCTCTTTTCGTAAAATCAAAAAAGTGGTGTCAAAAAACTTCCAGAAAGCTGGGTATGCCTGTGCAACAACTCTCTTTCACCTTTTCTCTGTTCGTCTCTTTCTGTCTCCCGTCTAATTCTCTATCTCGTTCCGCCTATATGTATTTACAGAGCCGACCTGAGGCATAAGCGAACTAAGTGACCACCTCGGGGCCCCCAAGAGCGATGGGGGTCCAAGAGACTATAGGGAGCCCCAATCCAAATTCTGTTTAGTGTCCCATAAAGGTTTGGGTCGGCTTAGTATATTTACTAAACTTTGCTTAGTATACGGCTCAAGAAAAATAGGGAAGGAGAAATTAAGAGTATTATGGTTGTGTTACGCCAATCTTCCAAATAGGGGAGGGCATCTGCTTTGAAAACCAGTATTCAAAATCATGAGCTAAAACTCTGACCAAAACATTGCGATCGGGGCCGGTGCAAGGGCTTCAGGTTGCAAAGTAGGGGACTAGTTTGGCATTACACTATATTCATATATCAATATCTGAGGTGGGGGGTGAGATCTGAAATCTTTTGACTATATACATATATTTAAAATACCCTTCCCAAGTATTCCAGTCGCCCCCAAAACCTACATACCAGCTCATTTACATACTCGCTCGAGCGAGTGGGTCCGCCCGAACTTTACTT
Organism: Thysanoteuthis rhombus; assembly: GCA_963457665.1. Taxonomy (NCBI): domain Eukaryota; kingdom Metazoa; phylum Mollusca; class Cephalopoda; order Oegopsida; family Thysanoteuthidae; genus Thysanoteuthis; species Thysanoteuthis major. The sequence goes on from OY735223.1 coordinate 44,673,777, forward strand.
ATATATACAAAATGATGAACGACGACACACGTTGTACCTTTCCTTCCACCTGTTCGTTCGCTGTGCACCTGCTCATGTCTCATTTCAGGTGAACGGGCCTCGTCTTTTGTTGTCTCACCCCTCAACAAGATCAACAACAAAAAAACCTGAAACACACCTGCCCGACGGGCGACGAACTTCACAAAACAACTCACCTGAAGCATAAAGGAAGCCAAGAGAAAGAAAAGGCCGAGATAAAATAAATAAAGAAAGAAAGGAAAGAAGGAATGGGGGAAGGAATGGGGAAGGAAGGAAGGTAGGCAGACAGACAGAAAATAGAAAGAGAAGATGAAAATGGCAGTGTGAAAAAAAAAGAAAGAAAGAAAGAAAGAAAGAAAGGAAGATTAACAGAAAAGAAGAAACGGCCATGTGAAGGAAGGAAGGAGGAGTAAAAAGAAAGAAATAGAGGAAAGGAAAAAAAGAAGAAAAAATGAAAGGGAGGAAAGAAGAATTCTAAATAGAAAGAAAAAATACATCGTGAAAAGAGGGGGAAGAGGAAAAAAGAAAGAAGGAAAGAATGAAAGAAAGAAGGAGAAAAACAGGAGGAAAAAAGTGTAGAAACAACAGGAGGGAAAAGGAGAAAAGAAGAATTCTTAAAAGATAGAAAGATAGACAGACGGACAGAAAGAAAGAAAAAGATAATACGAATGAAGGAAAAAGAAAGCGTAAAAACTACATTTTTTCTAAGATGAAAAAAAAAGAAGAAGAAGAAAGATACGAAAAAACTTCGGGTTGGCTTTTAAGCACCTGCCCCCTACTAAACACGCACACCTTCCACCGTCTTCTCAGGTAGGTTCAAATGAAAGAAAAATAGCGATAACGACCCCTTTTCCCCCCCACCAGCACACAAATACGCGCATGCGCGCGCATTGGAACACTGGTCTACCCGTGGTCTATTCACCCGTACACCACCCGCTTTCAAAACATAACCGGGTAAGAAAGGGAGAGAAATCGGTGGGCGGGTGTGGGGTGGTTTTTTTTAAAAGACCTGTTAAAAAATCAGCGTCTACCTGGAGTGTAAAGAGCAAATGGATGAGAGGTCATCCTTTGTGCAGTCGATAAACACGGCATATTTTTAAATATAATTGCGCGCGTGCGTGTGTGTGTGTGCGTGTGTGTGTGCTGGTGTTTGATGAATCTGAAAGAATCGGACCATAAAAATGGGTAGGTTTAGCGAACGCACGAAGAATCCCTCCATACATATATATATATATATATATATATATATACATACATACATACACACAATGGAATGTGGATTCGCAACACATGAGTAGAACATTAAAAAATGCATTAAGAGAAATGAAAAAAATGAATTTCAGAGTCAAAATCAAAGCTAAATTGAAAATTGTGAAATGTGTAGCGAATCCACATTCTACTATCTATTTCTAGCTCTACTCTAAAACAACTCAATTTCCATGGTATAAAGTTGTATTTATCGAGCACTCTATGAAATAAATCCATCACATATCAGAAGTTGCTTTATATTATTGATATACTGCTAGCCTGATCTGTACCATACGCATACATATATATATATATATATATATATATATATATATATATATATATATATATATATATATGTATATATATATATATATATATATAGGATTTGCTACACGAGCACATTTATGGGTTTCTTCTGGCGATGATTCCTGGAGAAGCCCAAACGGGATAGAAATCAAATTATATTTTAAACTTTACTCAATTTGATGTTTAATGTCGAACGAATATGAAATAAACCCATCACACATATTGTATTCCTGTTTTGTACTTTGTGTACATATATATATCCGTATATGTGTGTATATATAAATGTATTGAAATCGTCAGACATTGTTACAATCTTTTTAATATTTTTTTATTATTTTTGAATATATATATATATATATATATATATATATATATATATATATATATTGAGTCATCCATAGACAGCTCTAGTGTGGCTATTGACTTATCCCATCCAGTACCCCGAGGCAGAATTGAAACCTTCACTTCAGACCGATATCCTACCTCTTAACTACGGAATTGGACAATCAGTAAGGCTGGATTTAAGCGATATATTGATTTACACAGAAATACCTCATCCATCAGAGTGCTCTATTCCTATGGAAGGGCATTGCATAAGCTTACAATGGATGAGTTACCTCACTTAAAGAGTGCTCAACCCTGAATAGAGGAGCATTAATATATATATATATATATATATATATATATATATATATATATATATATTAAGACATGGATATATTTGATCCGACATAATGATTATAAATTGCATTGTATTATATAGGAACTCTTATTTGAAATGATCTCCCGTCATTACACAGTTAATGAATAATATAGAATAAAAGAAATGAGTGTGTTAAGAAAGGGGTGCATTTTATTATATTGGAACTCTCATTGAAAATTATATCCCGTTAATACACGATGAATGTATCATTTGGCCGGGACAACGTAGAATAAACAATCAAAGAAAATGGGGCTACTGCAGGAATCGAACCTGCCACCGATACAGTAGCCGCTTCATTGTAACGTTGCTGTTACCATTGAGCTAAACATCCGTTGGTAGTGGAAAGCCCCAAATAACTGATTTCACTCCGAATTGTCACCACGTTTATTCTTCGGTCTATATCTGCTCTGTTTGTTTCTTTCAATACGACAGTTATCCTATTTACGTTGACTATGCCAAGTGATACATTAACTGTGTAATGACGGGAGATCATTTCAATATGAGTTACTAATTGATAAAGCGCAATTTATAATCATATATATATATATATACACAACTTACCCACAATGCATAGCTCCTGGCAGTGGACTCTGGTTCCACATGGTACATTTTAATACACACTCACACCGCACACACCACCGATGATGGGAAGAATCCCGAAACATGTATGGATAATTCACTTATAAGGATTAATAAACCTTACCTCCAATCACCTCACTCCTGAGTCTGTCTCACTCTCTACAGCACACATTATATATATATATATATATATATATATATATATATATATAAAGAGAGAGAAAGAGAGTAAAAAAGAGAGAGAGAGAGAGAAGCCATAATTATGGTTAATGCTATCAAACGGTTATTGTTATCAAAATTAGTTTGTCCCCAAAACTTTATTCAAAATGAATTAGAATTATAAAAGAGTGAAAATAAACCTCTTATCAATTTTTCAAAATGCAAAATGAGCTTGAACGCATTACATTAGAATTGACAAGCGGACGAATTTGCATGGCATAGCTTTAATCAAAATTAGGACCCTAAATGACCCACAGGTTCCAGATGATAATTGCGGTTGACTAGCAAGTGCCACCTGCTGACTGTTTGCCTTGAATATATACATATTGATATATATTTACCTATTTTAATGAAAGCTCATGCGCTGATAATTTTGTTCAAATCGACTGTGTATCTTTCACTGAAATCATCCGACTGTAGGGTCACAATTTTTTCTTCCCTTTTTCTTTCTATCTACCTACCTCTTTACCTATCAAGAGAGCAGTGAATATTTTTTTCTGAGTATAACTTTGTTTAATGTATTTATTGATTATATATATAAATCTGAATATTAATATTTGAATATCATATATATATATATATATATATATATATATATATATATATATATATATATATATATATATATATATATATATATATGAATGGTCTGTTCGGAGAGTGTCCAGCTATTTAATATTAACGAAAGAATAGCCAACGTAACGCAATGGCGCCTTTTGTCTAATTCGTCCTATAAAACATGGAATAGCCAGCTTTCTTACCGGTTAAGCTTGCTGCAATTAATTCATTTAATTTCTACATTCATTGATTTACTTATTGCCTCAGATACGTGTACCCATTTATTTCTAGCTGCCCATTGATTTGCAAGTAAAACGCAAGTGTTCTTTCATTTGGGCTCCGTTCGCGCCAAGGAAACGGCAAAATTGTTTCTGTCATTCTATTTCACACGAGATTACATTTAACCAGCACTATGTAACAGCTAACGAGTTTCGAATCACATTAAGGATTGATCAATGGATCCAATTCTTTTAATGATACGTGCACACGTACACACATATATTACAATAAATTTTATATATATATATATATATATATATATATATATATATATATATATATATATATATAAGTGGTTTCGTCCCGTTTCAACCTTGTATATAAGGATACTTTATTTGATGATTTAAAGGAAAGTAAAATTTGATGGAAGTTTGACGTGGAAAAATTTACTTTAAGATTAGTGAAGAGAATTATCAAATTCTTCGGTTGAATACATTGGCAGAGAATCAACTCGAACAGGTTTTTCTGTATAATTAGTATTCTTAAAGATGATATCATAAGTTGGTTTGCATGCAGTCTGAGATTAAAACCGACACAGCAGATAATAATCACATGGGCGAACACTAAATAGAAGTGACACGAACAGCGAGTCACGTCTGCTGTTATACTCACTGATTCCTTATCGTTAAATACGTTTTTGGGGTAAACTATGTAAATGAGCCCTGTTTCAAAAAAGGCAAAATGATAAGTTGTATGAAATAATAACCATATACAATACACATGATGATGCCTTATACAAAACAACTAACTACGTGTATGACATAAGCTATATATTGAAACATAGCCAATAGGGAGGTATTTGATCAACACTGCTGTGTTGCCATGTAAATATAACTGTTTTGTTTTTAGGATCCCCAAAACGGTAACATGGTAAATAACTGATGATCCCAACAAGAGACAAATTACATATTGTACCATAATAATGGGGTATATGAAAAAAACACATTGAAGACAATTACACAAATTGCATTGACAGATATTGGGAAATAAGTGACTGAAGTGATACAAAAAAATAGAAAGCTTTTCAATATTTAGTATTTAAAGCTGCACAGCTTTCTAGACTATATATGTACTAACTGAGGTATCTGGCATTACCGAAGAAGAAGGAAACTTCGAATATGACAACACAGGAAAGCCAACCATATTTTGTACAGATTTCATGAAATGAATAAACGGAGATTGTGTTCATGTATAAACATCCGCCATCGGGTCTGCATGCACATGAATAAAATCTCAAGTATTTCTACACAGGAAAGCAAATTAAAATTTATAGAGATTTCATAGAATCAATTAATTCGTCTGGCCCTAATGGGGTAACTCCTATGAATTTGGTGAAATATTATTTGTCTCCCTTTGATCTGAAAATATCAAAATTAAAAAATGAGTTATCTCCCTTAGATTTTTGAATGCCAAAATTGACCTGACCCATAATTGACCTTTAGAGGTCAATAGAGGTCAGCTCTACCTATTCTATGTTCAACCTGGGTTCGGGTTACCTCTGTACACAAATTTGCAGCCCGTAGGCTGCAACGATTCAGGAGTCTATAAATCGTAAACCAGAAACCAACCAAGATCCATATTCCTAATAGCATCAAATATACAGTCGCGAGCAAAATATAAGAAAAGGTTTCAGTAATAATAGTTAATCCATTGTTATAACTGATTGAAATAAACTACACTATCAATTTTCTTAACAGCTCATTGATAGACTATGTGAATATATATATATATATATATATATATATATATATATATATATATATATATATATATATATATTTTGTAAAAGTAATGGCTTGATTGGGCATAAAACAAACATCTAGAATAGCAACAAATAAGGAACACATTTTCAAAAAACTTGGACACAAAATTGACACATTCATTACAAAATCAGAATTTAGGGTGGTGGCCTAGGTTCACTATTACTTGTGAGCATCTATCCCCAAATTAACTTTTTTTCTTTTTTTTTTTTTTTCTTTGCAAAATTCAGGACTGATCTTGTTCCCTTCATTTTCAATATTCCCCCATAGACCGTTCAAATCTCAAGGATTCAAAAGTTAGTCACGCTCTCTTATCACCTGTACGTTTTTCATCGGACTGAGGTAATGGCTTTCGTCAGGCCAGATCATTATTGAATGTCCCTCCTCGTTCATGAAGTTTTCAACTTTCTTAGCTGCATGAAAGGGTGCATGAAAATGGGTGGCTGGTTATCGGCTAAACGGAGATATGGAATATTACACTGCCAACTCCTAATTTCAGACAAGCTTTAGCACATTGACGGCCCAGCTACTCGCATACTCTACGCCTTGCTGCCTTTGTACCATCAGATCACACTTAGTTGAATTTGGATTTATAACTAAAGTGAACCTGGGCCACTGTTCATGAGTCTTAAGAACATGTTCTGTAGTACACTGAAGACAAGCTTTCTGGTTCTTACAACTAATGGGCTTCACTGGATGGGTCTGTAATTTCAATCCATCTTTTATCAGTTGAAGTGAACCAGTGTTATGACACTTGCAAACCTGGATTCCCACGTGAAATCTCAGAAGCAGTCTTGAAACTGTCGGCCATGGATGTTCTTACCATCATATGGTCTTCCCTCTTTGAAATTTCGCGAGGTCACATAGTCTTCTCTCTGATTCTAGTATAATTTGACTTTTTCTTTCGAGTAATTATTCTGTAAACGACACTTTTAGATTGTCCAGTATCATTTGAAATGGCTGGAATTGATATTCCACTCTCATTGAGATTAGCTTGAGAGCATGGTTTGCTTCTTCACAGGAGCGGTAAGGTTGCCTGTGATTGATTCCAATGATACGTGAACCTAAAAAAACAATTAATAATAGTTATCAAACACTTTTAGACGGAAGATAAATTGGAATTAATCAGTGACTCATTTTTGATACATTGATATATTTAATGTAATTCTGTTTCAGAACATTTGAAAGTTGAGCTGTAGAGCGGGATGTTTTCGCTATCAACAGGCAGCGAAGACGAATGCAGTTGTATGTATTGTCTGCCAAAAAGACACGTCTGTAAGGGAAAAGGGGTAATTATTGTCTTAAAACAACTGTTTTGGGAGAGTAAGTCTGGACTTATACTAAGTTTAAACTTGATAACTAGATGCGAACTTTTTCTTTCTGTTTTTTTCCCCTGGGAGATGGACTCAGCCCTGGATTCCAGGTGGTCACACTGTAGGGTTACCTCTCAAAGGGGGTAGCAAATTTCAAAGGGACGGCATCTACCTACTAAGGAATGTTTCCGTCGAATGATTTAATCCACAGGTCAGCCCTAGTGTCGAAACACCTTAACAAAGGGGCGACAGACCCCCATAGCTAGCTCCTATAATACATACGACCTAGCAACCTTGCTCCTATTTGTGCCACCACGGTGAATCTTTGGATATATGCCCAATATTACAAAATAGTGCTTATTTGGAAATTTTTTTAATTTCATGGATTTTTCTCGTTACGAATGATCTTCAGGTAAATAATATACTCTTGTTTATCTCTTTTCCTGTTGTATCATTACGTCATTGTTTCTGGAAGTTTCTTTGTTTCGATTACGATTGTAACGTTCATAATATTGAACGTTCTTTTAGTCATTGAAGTCTTCAAGTAAATTTTTTACAAAAGATTCTTTCTCGACATTTTGAAATCAATTGTGATTTTTTTTGTTTTAAAGTTTCGCAATTTTAGAGAAAGATATTTCTGTTATTGTTTCCCCGCTGAGCAAAGTACGCATTTTCAAGTGTTTTCTATGCGATGTTGCAGGTTCTATCATTTTCCATGTTATTACTGACCGAAATTAGATAAATGAATGCATATATATATATATATATATGTATATATATTATCATCTAAGGATCTCATAATCGTGCAAAACCCTTTCAAAATCTTCGTCCGCATAGTCAAGTCATTTATTTATGTATGTATGTAGAGAGAGAGAGGGAGAGAGAGAGAGATGTATATATATATTATAATACAAAAGCCAATGTCCTGTTTTTGTTTTATGGTTGATTTATGTCACGCTAAAGCAAACAGAAAGATAGGAAGACTGTAAAGCAGAGCTGAGTGTTTGCATAAGCTAAAGCACACAGCAATGTGCCTGTGTGTTTATTACTTCATCACTGTTACTATTTCTGTATTCAACGTAATACAGAAAACAAAAGTTATGTTTTTCTCATATCAACTGAAAAAAAAAACATTCGAGGTATGAGAGCTTTCCTTCAGCAATAGATGCATTTTCATTCAAATATATATTTGCATAATTTAGCCATATGTAGATTATCACATCATTTTTACAGGTGCTAGAGTAGTATATATATATATTTTTACAGTGAGATGTTCGCGTGTTGGCAATGGGTTTTAATATTGATTTGAATCATATATATCCGTTTTGTCTCTATAGACATTGAAATTACACAGGAGTGTTCCCTCATACCTTAGAAAAGCGTATGGGGATCCTGACCAGTCGTCAGAATCTTCCCTTTGGTTTAACTGTAGGTGAGAGAGAAAAGCGCCGAGCAGTACGTCTGGGATTTGCTTGGCTGCAGAAGCAACTGGAAAGACATCAAATTAAGTGTCAAACCACTTTGTGGAGGCTCCACTCCTTGACTTAAAATCAGTTGTTAACCTTAACTGGTTGCCATCCCAATAAATCAATAAACTTTGTCAATAAAGCCAAACTCCTTTTGTTGCTTCGAAATCCTTTCTTAACACTTGTACTCTTTCTCTCTCTCTCTTTCTCTCTCTCTTTCTCTTTCTCTCTCTCACACACACACACACATACACACAAACACACTCTCCCTCTCCTATATCGAAGAATGTGCTTTCTAGCTCACATCATACATATATATATATATATATATATAGCGGTATGTTTGTGTAGTCATCTGTCAGCCTATAAATACACACACACACACACACACACATACACACACGCACACACACACACACACACACACACATATATATATATGCTTACATATATATGTATATATGCATGCTTGTGCGAGTCTGCGTCTGTGAGGGAGTGAGAGAGAAAGTATATGGTTTTAATGGTTGACTTGAATTTCATATATCTGTGTCTCATCGGTAAAGACCTGTTTTTTCATCATCTTGTTCATATGAGGTCAAGAGAGAGAAAGAAAGAAAGTACATAGGGAAGAAAGAACTTAGGAAAAAGAAATAAAAAGGTTATATATATATATATATATATATATATATATATATATATATATATATATATAAAGAGAAGAAGAAACATAAAGATCCAACTCTCCAGAAGTGATTTCATTAAAAATATACCGATACACGATATTAATTCAGAAAAAAACTTGATTTAATTCAGTAAAAAAAGAATAGATATGGATCTTTATCAAATGATGATTATTTTCTCTCATTATTTTCTAAGTTCCCTACATATTAAACCCTTCGAATAGTCTGGTATATTGCAGTTACAAAAATGATTACTAAGCAAACCTAGCAAAGAAGATTACAACTGTTGTGAGTTTGATTCACACACGGTTCGCTACACTTCTGATCTTGAAGAAAGACAACCAATGTTTACTTGATACCGTATTTCACCATGTAAGACTCGGCACAGAAGATAATTCTCAACCGCTGATTGAGCTTCAATTTCGTATGAAAAATCAATTATCCCATGTATACAGTTATGATTACAAATGTGTGTAACAATTATGTTTTCATGGATAACCTGCTCCTTGATTTTTCAGCTGAAACCTTTCCGAAAGAAATGCAAGTTATAAATGGTGAAATATGGCAACTATGAAGTAACTGTCTTGATGTGGAGTTTAGGTTAACGAAACAATCTCACAGATCACTATTATAGCAGTGTAATACTTATGAGCTGTGCTTTTTATATAAACGATCATTTATTCTTAAAAGTGTTGCTCATAAGTATTTGAACAAGCACAAAATCTGTTTTTCATTGCCCAAGATTGCAATTTGATTCCATCCAGAAATATTTTTCCAGAAATTTAACGTTCAGAACCACAAAATATGACTAAACGTATGATTTATGTTGATTGCAAAAAAATAGCTCTTCTTGCGTAATGGAACATTTTAACTCTCAAAACCAAATGATTAGAAGCAAAATGTCTGTTCAAATACTCATGACAAATATGTTACGTATATCAATATTTGAGGCTTCTGTTTGTTTACTCAATTGTCCGTTCTACTTTAAGGCTGATTGACCTAAAATTTGACAGGAAAACTCGTGAAACATCAACTTAATATAGTCTATATGAGGTTGATCCAGGGGGTTATTCGATGTTAACATTTTTGATAATTTCTAGCCAGTTTTCTAAATTATTGGCAACAATGAGGCTGGAATTAGGCATAGAGGTAATCTTTTCACGGTAATGGTCATACACAATACGAGGTTGGCTTTCGGAGGTCATTCGAGGTCATTTCAGCAAATTTTCGTAGTTGTTGACCTCAATTTTGCTCCTATGAAGCTGAAATTCGGTATAAGTGTACCTCTTTTCGCGTCTCATCAATAATGCAGCTTTTTTCCAAAACATCGTGTCAATCAGGTCTGCCATTCCCCACTACAATGCAAATTGGTGACTTGCTACTCTGTAAAAAAAAGGCCATGGATGAGATTAATGAGAACGTGACAAGACAGCTAATGATGATCCCAAAAGAGTACTTGGCACTTTCTTTAAACTGGAAAGGACTCTGAGATAAGTGTATGAGGTCGCAAGGAGAGGACTTTGGAGGGGATTGAGGTGCCTTTGCCTAAGATGGGCTATTTTTCCTCAATGTTAAATGGCTGGATACCTTCCGGATAGACCTTGCATTCAAAATCCTGGAAATGTCGGAGACCTAGCCGCAAGTAATGAGTGCACTAAGTTATTTGCAATGACTCGTCAAATAAATCTGCTCGGCTGATAACATGTCAACAAACTGTCCCTTTGATTAAAATCTTGGTGCACTCATCAAAGAAGCAAATAAGTAACGCCCACCACGCCCGGTTCTGTTCCCCGAACAATGGCTCGTGACCAGACAATGGCGGACATCCCATTAGCGAGAGGGCAATGGACAATTATTGTCGATATAATTGGCTTGGAAAGAGTTAACGAGCTACGTCAGTTGCAGAGATGTATCGTGCCTTAAGAATTGACAAGCTTTTCTGTTTCGAGGTGGTTTAGTTAGAGAAGTTTTCTTCCCTATTGTAGCCGAGTGGAGATTTTCACCTACGGAATTGAAACATGGATTTCAATCAATAGATTGGTTCTCAAACTAAGAACCATGCAACGTGCACAGGAGAGAATCATACTCAACATCACATCGAGAGATCACAAGACAGTACATTCTATCAGAAAGCAAACGGATACCATAAAAAGCATCAAATGACAATGGACTGGCCATGTTGCAAGAAATTCAGACAGCTGCTGGACATCACAACTCAAACATGGATCCCTTTGGAAATTGTGCTCGGGCAAAAAATAAGATGGCGTCATGATTTAAGAAAGTTTTAAAGGTATTGACACGGTGACGATCAAGAGCGAGTTGGCAAGTTAGTCAAATAGACCATTGATGTTGTAGAAAGTTCGATTCTCAATACACGTCCTACATTTGACGCCTTAGGCCAGAGTAAGTCACAAACCACTATTGCTGTTGTGAGTTGAATCCTTATTGGGTACCCCACACCGGTTACCTTGTACCAGAGTAACCTAAGTTTATAAACTGTCCATTACGGTTTTGCAATAGTAACTTTTTAACCACTTAATACGACTGATGCTTGGATAGTTGTATTGATGATGGCACTTAGTGATGGATGAAAATTACGTAAATATACTAGTTAAAGGAGAATAGGATGATTGCGTAGCAAGACATCAGGGGATTACAACTCGCCTGCCTGTCTCGAAAAGGAATATTTGAAGTTTTTTTCGGCGTAGAAAACTGATCTATAGCACTGATAGTAATCTCGCAGGCTTTTTAGCTATCGAGGAGATTCTAATGTCCACATAAAAAGAGAAGAGGGTTAATCAAATCGGAAAAAAACCAAAGAGGATAGATTGATAGATAGATAGATAGATAGATAGATAGATTCGTTTATTTATTCATTTTTTCTTTGTCCATTTACCAATAAACCGACTCAATGAATTTGAAACATCTGGCTCCTAAAATCTGTTGCGAAAAAATATCAGGTTAACCCTTTCCCCTGCAAAATTAACTACGGCTTTTTAAGTTTCAGTTGTGTTAGGATTTTATATTAATCTCGATTAGACGGAAGTCGTGGCCAGTTTGTCTCGGCTTTTTTTCATTCATTTGTTCATTCATTCGATTATCTATCCACAGTCTCTTTTCGAATTGCCGTCTTCGAAATTTTGTTCTCAATAATGTAATTTTAGAAGAGGTATAAAAAGAAAAGAATAAGGAAGGAAAATGGACTGAATAAAGGAGAATGGAAGAAAAGGAATATAGATTGAAAGAAGAAGAATGAAAAGGGGAAACATTAAAGAATGAAGAATAAAGAAATGGATAATGAATTTAGGAGGAAAAATGCAAGAAGAAAAATGGATTGAAAGACGAAGAATGGAAGAAAGGGAACAGGATTAAAGAAATAAAATCGAAGAAAGAGAAAATTGGATTGAATGAAGAAAAATGAATGAAGGTGAAATGGGTTGAAGGCAGAAGAAATAAGAAAAACAAAAATGGATTGAAACAAGAATGAAGACAATGGAAAATGGATTGATGGAAGAGAAATCGTTCGAATGAAGAAAAATGAAGTGAAGGAAATGAATTGAACGAAGAATGAAAGAAAACGGAGTGGATTTAAGCCAGGAGAACGAAGGAAGGAACATTGGATAGAAGGAAGAAAAATGAATGAGGGGAAAATAGATTGAAGGAAGAAGAAATAAGCAAGAGAAAATTGGATTGAAAAGAGAAAGCAATGAACATGGAGTGAAGGGAGAACAATGAAAGAAAGGGATTAGAGTAGAAAGAAGGAATGAAAAATGGATGGAAGGAAGAAGAATGGGGTGAGAGAGATATGGACATACTAGAATAGATAGATAGATATGAACAGATAGATAGATAGATAGATACATGTGATCGGAATGAGTTTGATGCAAGTGCGGGCAGAAGGAGATAGATAGATGTGAACAGATAGATAGATAGATAGATAGATAGATAGATAGATGCATGTGATCAGAATTAGTTAGATGCATGTATGGACAGAATGAGATAGATGTGAACAGATAGATAGATAGATAGATAGATAGATTGATGTGAGCCGAATGTTTGATAGATAAATAGATAAATAAAGAGACAGGTAGATGTGATGGAAATGAGATAGATGTGAACAAAATGGTTGATAGATAGATGGATAAATAAATAAATAGATAGGTAGGGGTAATCGGAATGAAATAGATTGATAGATGCGAACGGGATGATAGATTGATGCAAACAGAATGATAGATAAAAAAAGAATGAGACAGATAGATGAGAACAAAATGATAGATAGATAGATAGATAGATAGATAGATAGATAGATAGATAGATAGATGTGAACATAACCACAAATAGATAGATAGATGTAAATAGAAAGATTAATAACTAGATATATGAATAGATAGGTGGACAGATGTGATCGGAATAAGATGAATAGATATGAACAGAATGATAGATAGATAGATAGATTGATAGATAGGTAGATAGATAGATAGATAGATAGATAGATAGATGGAAGAGACTGAGATAGATAGATAGATAGATAGATAGATAGATGGAAGAGACTGAGATAGATAGATAGATAGATAGATGTGAACTGATAGATAGATATAAATAATGTGTTATGATCTTTAACCAATGAGGGCACGATGCTACAAGAAAACATGGATAAGAAAGTAGTGTGAGAATCGAATGAATTTAGAAGTATGGGAAGGGAATAAGAAAGAATAAAAGGGAGTTGGGAAAAAAGAAGGAAAACGGAAAAAGGAGTGAGAAAAGGAATAAACGAATAAATGGATCGAATGAAGTATAATGAAAGAATCGGAAAAGGGGTGAAGGAAGAAGAATGAAGGGATGAAAAAATGGATTCGAAAAAGAAAAATGAAATAAGAAATAACATGGATTGAAGGAAGAATAATAAAGGAAGGGAAAATGGATTCGAGGAAAAGAAATGAAGGGGTGAAAAAATGGATTTTGGAAAGAAGAATGAATTAAGAGAAAATGGATTGAAGGAAAAATAATGAAGGGGTGGAGAATGGAGAAAGGAGAATGAAGGAAGGGGGGATGAATAGAAGGAAAACGAATGAAGGAATAGAAAATGGATTCAAGAAAGAAAAATGAAGAAAGAGAAGATGAATTAGAGGAAAAGGAATGGAGATCGGAGGAAAATAATTGAAGCAAGAAGAATGAAAGAAGGGAGAAAAGGATTGGAGGAAGAATAAGGAAAGAAGAATAAACCAACAGGAAAAAAAGTCGGTAGAAGAATAATCCAAGAGAGACAGACTAAACGGGGATTCGTTCACTTAGTAAAAGGGGTCAGGAATGTTTGTTATACATAGCTGACCCTTCAATGACCCTGGACTTTCACGATGACGCCGAACCAACACCAGATGGTTCTGAGGACGTGAAATAATTATATTGTTTGATTTGTGTTTAATCATCTATCACCGTTCGATTGCTCTTTTACTTTTCCACTTCTATTGCCCTCAATCCCTTCTCTTAATTCTATCTCTCCCATTATCAGATTCCATTTCTTTGGCTTCTCTCATTCGAAATTTCGTTTTTTGGCTTCTTCTCTTGGCTGTTGCAGTAGACTTTAAAAAAACCGTAAGCATTAATCTGTCACCTAAACTGTCAACATAGGTTTCCTCAGTTTTTTGATCGAGAATCTCTGGCTGGCTACGTATGAATAATTGTACGTATGAATGTTTTTTTTTCATGTATTTGTTGTGCGTACAGCCTGCATCAACAGAGCTAGAGGGTTGAAAATTTGAGCATTTACTAAATCTTTCATTCACTTCTGATGTCTGAAAAAAACGATTTTTTTTTCGTTTTTTACCCCCCCCCCCCATATTCTTTTAGAAGGGGATTCAATTTTCGACATAAATGTATGCTTAATTGGTCCCTCGATTAGTACTTGTTTTTTGGTATTTTTTTGTAAAATCAGAATCTTTTAGTGATCAACGCCCAGCAAAAATTGAGAGGAATGATTTATTCATTGATCAACGCTTTTCCTAATTTTTCAATTGATCACCCCAACACGGCTCAAGGCCCAAAAGACATTGGTCATCTGACGGTTTCTACTGAGAGACAACCTAGACCAACTTTCTTTTTTTAGCATTCCTTTTAGTCCCACCCAATAGCTTATTTTTGCGGCAGCTTTGTTTGATACCTCGACCCGCCGATAGGGTTAAGTGTGGTGCGTTTGCGACGGAAGCTGGTCGAGAATAGAACAGGGGGCCATTTGGTATTTTTTAAGCTGTAAATTGGGCAAATTCGGTACTGAATAGAGCTATTTGGTTCAGAAAACAAACAATTGGTACCGAGAAAATTTACAGAAGATAATAATCCCTTACACACGAATGGTATGATACGGCATGAATATACATGAACAATAGAATTAATTTGGTCCCAAGACAATAAAAATTTGGTCCCAAGATCACAAGAATTTGATCTTAGGCGGCGAAGGACATCTGGCAGGCCTGGAATTGAGTTCGTTAGTTTGGTAGAAGAGGATAAGAAAGAAACGAGACAGCAAAGCATAAAGAACAGAGAGAGAGTGGTCTAAATTTGAAAGAAGACCCTGAAGAACAAAGGAGAGAAAAAGAAGACTAATTCTTTTCCCGAAGGAAGAGAATGAAGAACAAAAGAAGAGAGAAAAAAGGAAGAACAAGTCAATATCTGAAATAGGACAATGAAGAACGTAAGAAGTAAAAGGAAGGAAGAGCGTATCAATTTCTATAGAATAAGAATGACAATCGGAAGGAAAGAAAGAGAATAAGTCAAATTTTGAAGGATAAGAATGAAGAAAGAAAAGGAAGAAAAAGGGGTTAAAATTTGAAGGAGATAATCAAGAACAAATGAAAAGAACAAGTTTATATTGAATCGTTGAATTTTTTTATTCTTATAGTGATCAAATATTTTACTATTTCAGTACGTGCTCTAATTTTTCATGACAGTTAAGAAAAGGAAGTGTTTGTCCTTTTCCTGATCTTTCATAAGTCGCCATTTATATTTGAGATTTTCAACGAAAACGTAATGAACGTCAGGCGTGAATTAAAACTGCAGTTATTATAAGAGTTGTATGAGTGATTGAGAAATTACGAAATGTTTAAAAGCAAATTATTTCTCGAGCCAGTTTATGAGGGCTTTTGATATTATGAGGTATTTCTCATTCGATAATCTTCATCTAAAGTCACTTGAGAAGAGCATGCATTCTCCGATAGTCACCTAAGGAGCTGAAACATAGAACCTCACCAAGAGACTGCCCCTCAAACTGAGAATCGTGCAATGTACATATGAATCATGCTCAACCTCATCTGGAGAGATCACAAGACAGCACAATATACCAATATATCCCGTTGCCCGCTTAACTTTTCCTTGGTTTGATTGCTTGGTTTTTGTTTTGTTTTTTTTTCCGTTTTTTTTTCCTGGAAGTCCGAGACGCTGTAGAATCCATCAGAAAACTCAAATTGCAATGGGCTAGTCGTGTTGCAAGAATAGCAGACAACTAATGGACACCACGACTCACAGCATGGATTTCCACAGATCACATGCGCAACCAAGGCCGGATGTATACAAGATGGAGAGAGGAACTAAACAAAATCAAAAAGTATTGGCCCCGCTACATCCATGATAGAGAAGTGTGACGAATACTGGGAAGGGCTATGTCGAACGATATACGTTAAAAGAATGATGATGATGATGATGATGATAGTTGCGTGAGTAAACTAAGTTTCGGTCAATATTTCTTCCATTCAATTGCTTGAAACTGTATCGAGGACCATAAATTTTAGTATCAAACTCTTCTGACGACAGATCAAAATTATAATCAGTGTGCTACTTCTGCAAATATCCTTGTGTCATACTAAGCAAACAACAACAACAACAACAACAACAACAACAACAATAATAATAATAATAATAATAATAATAATAATAATAATAATAATAATAATAATAATAATATAGACCAATCACGTGCTTACCACTTATGTGGAAAATCCTGACCGGGCAAATAGCAGAGAGAATACACATGTCAATGGAAAGAAGGGGACTACTACCAGAAGAACAGGAAGGGTATAGGATAGGAACCAAAGGGGCAAATGATTTACTCTACATAGACCAGATGATCTTAAGAGAAGTGAGGAAAAGGAGAAAGAATATCGCAATGTGATGGATAGATTACAAAAAAGCGTACGATATGATTCCACATAGCTGGATACTCGAATGCCTTAGAATGTTCAAAATTAGCGAACCGGTTGTTAGATTCATTGGAAATTCGATGAAAAACTGGAAAGTAGACTTGACAGCTGCAGGGGACAACCTTGCAGAGGTAGGGATAAAAAGGGGAATCTTCCAAGGAGACTCGTTGTCCCCACTATTATTTGTTCTAACAATGATACCGCTCAACAGAATCCTGAAGAACAGCAAAGGGTACCATTTCTCTGAAACAAAAGGAAAGGTCAACCACCTAATGTACATGGACGATATAAAATTGTTCGCAAAAAACAGGGGAGAGCTTGAGACTCTGTTCAACGAAGTAAAGGAATATAGTGAGGACATTGGAATGGAGTTTAGAATAGAAAAATGTGCAATCATGGTAATGCACAAAGGAAGGCTTACGATGACTGAAGGAATTGAACTCCCGGACAACAGCAAGATTAGGGCATTGACCGCACAAGACCGATACAAATACCTAGGCGTCCCTGAATGTGACACGATAAAACGGGAAGAGATGAAGGAGAAAATAAAGGGAGAATACCTTAGAAGGATAAGGAAAATATTAGAGACCAAATTAAACAGCAGAAATCTAATAAAAGGAACGAACACCTGGGCTGTGTCAGTAGTTAGATATACAGGACCATTCCTAGGATGGACAAAGGAAGAACTCCAATCAATGGATAGGCGAACAAGGAAACTTATGACAATGCATAAAGCATTACACCCTAGAGATGATATAGGTAGACTATACGTTAAGAGAAAAGAAGGTGGCAGGGGACTCATCAGCATAGAAGACTGTGTCCAGAGAGCTAAAGTAATCCTAGAAAGGTATGTGCAAACGAATAGTGAAGAAATCATAAAGAGTACGAGAGATAGCGCAACAAACAATAAAGTAGAAAACAATGGAACAGTACAGCAAACAAGAAAAGAAAGATGGGAAGAGAAAAAATTGTAAGTGAGTTTAAAAGGCAGATACAAGATGTAGCAGACGAGAAATCATGGACATGGTTACGAAAAGGAAACCTGAAGAGAGAAACGGAATCGCTCATCATTGCAGCCCAAAACAAAAGCATAAGGACAAATTACATAAAAACAAAAAACAGCAAATGCCGCATGTGCGGTGAAAGAGATGAGACAGTAAACCACATTACTAGTGAATGTAGTCAACTCGCCCAGAAGGAGTATATGCATAGACACGATAGAGTAGCGACGATGATACACTGGGAACTAAGCAAACAAATGGAATTCAACCATGTGGAAAAGTAGTATCAGCACAAGCCAGAGGCAGTTTTGGAGAATGACAACCACAAACTACTCTGGGACTTTGACATCCAAACTGACCACCTCATCCAGGCAAGAAGACCGGACTTAGTAATAGTAGACAAAAAAAAGGAAGGCCTGCCAAATAGTAGACGTGGCTGTACCTGCAGACCATAGAGTAAAAAAGAAGGAGAGTGAAAAACGGGAAAAATACCAGGACCTAGCAAGAGAATTTAGGGAGATGTGGAACATGAAAACCAGGGTAGTACCGGTCATAGTGGGCGCACTAGGAACTGTCCCCAAAACGCTGAGGGTGAGACTGGAGGAGATCGGGATTAGGGGAAGGATAGAGACCGTACAGACCACAGCACTACTGGGAACTGCACGGATACTGAGGAAGGTGCTAGAGATATAAGTACTGCAACGAATTGTAGCTCTGTCATGATATGCAAAAGAGAGAGGAGACGTTAGCTGAAGACCTGAGGAGACTTATTGTCACTCAGCCTTCAGCGATAACCACTGGGCAACCGGTGTGAAACTGTAAATCGCAGAATTACTGCGACCTATGAGTACTAGGAGAGGAGGGCTGGAGACTTGAGGAGACTTGCTGTCACTCAAACTCCAGCGGTTACTACCAGGCAACTGGTGTGAGATTCCAAATAATAATAATAATAATAATAATAATAATAATAATAATAATAATAAACAACCAATTATATAAAGGCGGACAAAACACAGAAGAATAACAAATCTTGACTGTACAGCGATGAAGATGATTCAGTCAAGCACATTGTAAACGAATGCAGCAGATTTGTCCAGAAAGGGGTTCAAGATCAGGCATGACTGAGCAGGAAGAGAGATCGACTGGGAACTGTGTAGGCGGCTGCTTGGTGATCAATGGTATGTGCACAGACCGGAAGCTGTCATAGAGGATGGAACACATGAGATCCTCTGAGACCTTGAGGTTCAAACAGATCACCCGATCCAGACCCAGAAGACGAGATCTAGTTGTATAGTATAGTGAGAAAATAACGTGCCTGATAGTGAATTTCGTTGCATCGGCAAAGTAGGGAAAAGTGAAAGGCTAGATAAGTAACTTGACCTTGCCAGAGAAATGGAAAAAGATCAGGAACATGAAGGTGACCGGTGGTGGTACTGATTTTGGCCTGAGCCCTGGAAACAGACCTCAAGAACCTAGCAATAAGGTCGGCGGAACTAGGAATCCGGTGAAAGAGCTGAGACTATCCAGACGACAACACTATTGAGGTTTGCTAGAATGCTGACGAGAGTTTGGAAGTATGGAGGAGTTTTGCTGTCACTTGATTTCCAGTGAAATCTACCAGTCACTGCTGGTGTGAAATAATTTGTGAGAGAGAGAGAGAGAGAGAGAGAGAGGGGGGGGGAGAGAATTAGCTCATCAAGTCCGGGCACGTGCTTCCCCGACATTTTTATCTTTTATGAGACCAAAAGATCCACGCTTGTCACACCATTTGCTGCTGACGTTCGCGCACGGGCGGAGGAGTTGGGGGGAAGGGATATTAAATTAAGTAAACTAACAAGATGCGGGCGGTGACCCCAAGCAAACCGCCGGCATCTTAAAGGCTCGCAGACTTCCTTACTTGTTTCCTTTTGTTTTATGGTTCTTTTGTTAGTTAGTTTTTAGGGTACTTTTTTTTTTTGTTTGTTTCTCGTTGTCTGCCTTACTTTTCCTTGGTTTGATTGCTTGGTTTTTGTTAACCTTTTTCCGTTTTTTTTTTGTTTTTTTTTTTCCGGAATTATTTTCTTAAGCTTCGGTTTGTAGTAAAATTCCGTCCATGTCCCTGCTTTTCTTGTCTTTCTTTTTCTTTCTTTCTTTCTTTCTTTTGAAGAGGCTGTTTTTTCGCCATTTTTTTTTTCTATTTCGAGAAAGAATTTCGTTCTGCCAACCATTTCTCCTCGAAGTTTCTCTCCTCTATCCTTATTCCTCAAATGTTGAGCCTGTTATACCGAAAACTAAAAATAGAAGATATATATATATATATATATATATATATATATATATATATATATATATATATGTGTGTGTGTGTGTGTGTGTGTGTGTGTGTGTGTGTGTGTGTGTGTGTGTGAGTGTGTGTGTGTCATCCATATATATATATATATATAATTATGAATTGCATAATATTGTATTGAAACTTTAATTGTTTGTTCAATTTGCGTTGTCTAAGGCAAAGGATACATTCACCGTGTATTAACGGGAGATCATTTCAAAAAAGAGATCCCATAAAATACAACACAATCATTCTGTTGGATTATAAATTCACTTTTTAATTACACGACAGTCGAATTGAAAGAAACAAATGGAGCAGATAAGGACCATGGATAGACAAGATTAGAACTTGGGGCTAAAACAGTTATTTGGGCCTTTGCATTACTGGCGTCTGTTCAGCCCAATTGTAAGAGCAACGCTACGTTGATGCGACTACCATATCTGTCGCGGGTTCGATTCCTGCAGCAGACCCATTTTTTTCAATTGTTTGTTCTAGTTGCATTGTCTAGGCCAAAGGATACAATCACCGTGATGATAATGGGAGATCATCACAAATAAGTCGGTATATAATTTAACGCAATTTATTATCATTCTGTCGGATCATATATATCCATTTCTTGATATATATGTGTGTGAGTATAATTGCTTGAATTGGACCTTTATATTTATTTCTTTCTTCTTTAATTTCAAATTAAATAGTATCGCTTCGTTGAAATCATTTGGTTTAGGGGATTGAATTTAACATAAAAAAAAGCACTCTTATACATTGGATATAAATTCAACCGAGTGATATGAGGATGTTATTTAACTGCCAAGGGAGACAACTCTGACTAGCAAAAAAAATATTTTTACAAGTCCCGTTCCAACTCCTTCGTACGTCCCTTTGTCACTGTTCTCCGTGTATGACGACAATGGTTTTTTGTCATTGTCATTTATCATTGTTGTTACATACGAAAGTTAGGTCAAAACTCAAAAGTAGGAGTTTCACAAAAGAAAGGAAAAAAGTCTTTTCAGCCTAATGGTTAATCTGCCACTAACCTCGAACGCAAAGAAGAGCGAAAGACAAAAATAGCGTACTTAACCGAATGGTTAATCCGTCACTGGTCTCGAAAGCGAGGTAAAAATAAATAAATAAAGGAGGAAAAGGCCAACTCAGCCTAATTCACCACTGACGTCAAAAGCAAAGAAGAAAAGGTGTCACTCGAGGGGTGGATTCGATCCAGGATCTACTGATTACTAGCCGAACGCCAATAACTCCGGAGCGACGGTTGGTACTTATTTGTGCTTATAAATGATATCATGATTCGATAATGTTCAGTTTCAGTGATACATTTTGTAGTTTCCGTCGAAAAGAAAAACAAAATATATATATTCTCCCAAATTATTAATTTTTGCTATTTAACTTCATCTTAATTGTATTTACCTTCAACTTAATTTGTTGTTACTTTTTATTGCGACAAAACAATTAAAATGACAGTAAATGATTAAGGTTGTTCCTTTGGGAAATAGTCTGTTTTTTTTCTGTAGTGTTTTTTTCGTAAACTAAACTGAACAATTGCTCATGACTATTTAATTGTGAACAGGAATAATTTATTTGTGAACTAACCCTAATTTTAAGAGGGAAACCCAAAAACTTGAGGTTGAAAACTTCTTAAAAATCTTTTAGAATCAAACAAAAGAAAACGGTGTTCATTTCAATAAAAACAAAATGTATTTATCGAATGAGAAACGACGTCTGTTTTTAACCAATGGC
This sequence comes from Thysanoteuthis rhombus, assembly GCA_963457665.1. Taxonomy (NCBI): domain Eukaryota; kingdom Metazoa; phylum Mollusca; class Cephalopoda; order Oegopsida; family Thysanoteuthidae; genus Thysanoteuthis; species Thysanoteuthis major. Next base: position 44,696,159 of record OY735223.1, read on the forward strand.
AGTAGATTCCTACATGGTGTCATCCATCTTTCTGTCATTTTTTTTAACTACTCCCTTCGAATTCTGTGCTGAAATTTCAACATCTTTAACATCTGACTAATCGCGATAATAAAGTTCACTCTGTCAGGGTATGACAAAAAAGGGCAATAAAAATATGAGTAGCTCATTATAGATTTAAAATACTTTATGCGACGATTACACAACTTCAATGACACACATACAAAATAATTCTAAAAGGGCGATAAAAAAAACATGTAAACAAAATATGATTGCTTTTAGGTATTTGACATCAGCATAGGAATAATTTTTTAAATTTTTATTGGGGTTCGGCTAACATGAATTGTTAGGCGTGAATTTAAAACCTAGAATTTCTCTAATATGGAAAAATTCCCGATGAAATGAAGGGCTTGATCATAACCATTCAAAACGTCAAAATTTGAAGAAGAAACTTATTTCAAAAGTGTCTTAAATATACAATGCACTATTCTCCATTTTTTTTGTTATTCCCTCGATATGAAATTTTCTTTTCTTTTGTGTTTCTATTGACTTTTTTTTATTGATTATGTTTTTGTTTTTTGTTTTTTGTTTTTTTTGTTATTCATTGGATGGAAATGTTTTAGTTATCTCCCTTAAAGAATATTGGAAAATATATCTCCTCAAGTCACTCAAAATGATAATTACCGTTCAGCGCTGCTGACTGACGACATCCTTAGGACTCAGGGTGGCTCTTTATGATCCATGAATTAGCTTGGCGTAATGGTCATGGTACTGGTCTGTCAATCTCATTTGTGCAGGTTTGAATCCCACCACTTCTTCTCCCTTAGTTTATAAATCAATTTGGTTCAGCATGACTCGCTGAGCTGAAAC
>OY735223.1:44702025-44757025 GCA_963457665.1 Thysanoteuthis rhombus
TGTCACAAGCTGTTGCAAGTAAATTTGATTCTCATTGGTTGCTCTAATTTTGGGGGGCCTTTTATCAGACGTGCTTTATTCTAATGAATATTTACGTACTCAAATGTCTTTGTATGTGTAATCGTCGACCACCTTCAGATTATCCTGATTGTGTAGTGAGTTCGATCCCCAATAGGCTCCAAATTGTTATGGCCTGGTTACACTTAATGAATCTCCATCAGATTAGTTACGCTTAATGAATCTCCATGAGATTCTCAAAGGATGAAGGAATCAAATAGAGACTCATCCTAGGTGGGCAAGTTTTCTATAGGGCAAGCTTAACATTCAAGAACAAAGAGATCCCATTAGTTTCGAAAAGAATCTACAACCAAGCGTCTTCCCGATGGTCACTTTTGAAGGTAAAACCTGGAAACTAATTAAAAGATTGACACTCAAATTGATAACCATGCAACGTGTGCAAGAGATGGTCATGCTTAACTTCACATGGAAGATTACAAAACAGCACAATATATCAAAGAAGAAACAGGAGTCCGAGATATCATAGAATCCATTAGAAAAACTCAAACGGCAATGGACAGGTTATGTTGCAAGAATGTCAGACAATCGCTGGATATCACGACTCACAACTTGGATCTCCAGAGATCATATGTGGAACTGTGACTGGCAGAAAATAAGATGACGTGACGATTTAGACAGATTCGGGAAATATTAGCACTGCGACGCCTATGATAGAGAGATCTTGTGAATATTGGGGAATCTTGTCCAACGACAGACGTTAAAAGGATGTCGATAGCGCTGGTATATGTGTAATCAATTATATTGATTCCAATTCATCACTCGTATCTGGGTTCGATCTCATTCCTCTTTAGGGCTTAGTCCGATTAGATTTTACTTTATAATATGTAATGGAACTACGATGCTGTGTAAGGACTAACTAAATAGCCCTTACTCGACATCGCCCTCACTCTCTATCTTGCATTATGTATTTCGTTTTTACACCAACCAACAATAACAATTAATAGATATATAGATAGATATGAACAGATAAAATAGTGATATAGGTCTGACAATAGATAGACCGATATAGTTATGGTCATAGAGAGAGATGGAGAGACTGTGCTTTGTAGACAAGTATATATGAATCGGTACATATATATATATATATATATATATATATATATATATGTTTGTGTGTGCGTGTGTGTTTTGAGAGCTACCATCAGCATAAAGTTGTGAAGAATAAAACAATAATTTATTGGATACTGTAAACAGGGAAGAACATTCGTCCAGCTGTCTCTTATTCCCACTGACGAATCAGATGTAACCGGATAGGCAGTGAATCGTCGGTGCGTGAACTTCGTGCACGAGCGGGGACACGCCTTGAGACAACTCTGAAAAATAACCGGCAACAGGCACTAAAACAACGTAAGGGAATACAGTAAGGACGTGTGCAAGAAGTCAAAGGCTTGTAATAAATCTGCACAAAAAAAGATTGGATTTATCCACAAATTTCTTATTGTCATGCACCGATGCGTTGTCATCATTATTAAATTTTGACGGGTACTTATTTCGTCTCATTTTGTTGTTGTTTTTTTTATCTCACTAGTTGTGGTATTAGTGATGGTAGTAGTAAAAACAATAGTACTAAGTTGTCCAATTGTCTTAGGCTAGGACAGATCCCGATCCAAAGGTGTATGTTTTGAAGCGGTCGGACTTCACGGCGTGCGGAAGCTGACAGCCATAATTGTCAGGTAAAACGATTTACCGCCCGTCGCACGATACTACGACTTCGAAGTATTTCAGTTACTTCTCTTCGGTGTTGCTAATTTATATATTTCATATCTAAATTTGCTAGAAGTCAAGGGTGATAATTTAGAGAAACTATCAAGAAATCTTCATTTTTTGTTGTTGTTCATTTTTATTAGATTTATCAAGGACTGCTGATCCAAACGACTTCAAACTCGACACTGCTCTGCCTTGTATGCTAATAAATATATCTAGCAAATGTCTACTTCAGATAATGACCAGTTGTTGAGTAATCGCAGTGCATACACTCACACTATTTCTTCAGCTGTGGTTTGAGGAAGGGAATACTAATAATGATAACATCAAATTGTATTGTGCTTGTCTGTTTATCTTGGTTTCTGCATATCTGTCAATATATTTAATAGTAGTTATACTGACAAATGGACACAGAATGAGTTAAGTATAATCGAAGATAGATAGATTGATAGCTAGATCAACTCACTTGAACGGGGCTAGCGAACTCAAACATACCTGGCAATGTTCCAGCCATTCGACCCAGTTTTACATAACGGTTGCGAGCTATTCCTTATATAGATTAGTACAGACATGGCCCAAGCATGCTTTACATTGACAGCCTCTTGATCTTTTTCCCCTGAGTGGGTTCCCATAGGAGCAGTTGATGCATTGCTTTATTTTCCCCCTCTTCAACAGTATTTGTGCTCCGACAGAATTAATTATAAATCATGTTATATAATATAGAAACTTATTTGAAATGTTCTTCCATCGTTACACGGTTAATGTATTACTAACCCTAGACAGCGTAGAGAGTATAGACAAGCGAAGGAAATGGGGAAGTTGCAGGAATCGAACCTACCACCGATGGGGTAGCCGCTTACATTGTCCAGGGTGAGTGTAAGGACGAGAGATCATTTTGCATAAGTTTCCATATAATATAATGCAATTTATAATTCATATATATATATAAGTGTATATATATATATATATATATATATATATATATATATATATATATATATATATAAACAAACCTCGATAGATACATGAACACACATATACATGCATAGACAATACGCCCCATTCGCTTACTCCATATGAAATCACTTCCATCGAAACAAAACACTTATTACAGGCTAATATTTGTAAATGTATGACATTAATTGTTATAATCTTTCATACGATACATACTTTATTAATTTGATATGCGGAATGCCGTGAACATGTCGGTCACTGTTCTTGAACAAGTTTTTTTGCGCATGCCCACATATGTGCGTGTGTGTGTGTGCGCATGCGCTGTCTCCATCTATATGCATGAGCATGTCTACTTGATCCGCTGCCGTCTCTGTCATTAATGTCGGCTGGTATTTCAGATTATCCAACGTTGCGGACAGTCATGACAATAGAATTGCACTGCGGACAACGGCTATCGGGTATCCGACTCGTTGGGAGGTACGCATCGAAACTCGGACACCCGATAGGTTTCCTTGTTAGGACATTTCCAAGCGTCGGGTGGCCATTTTGCAACACCTGATCCATTTGATGGCCTGCTTAGCAGACATCTTTGACGCCAAACGATCCGAACTCCAATGTCAGGTTTCAACGCCTTTTTTTCTTTCCTTTCTTCTAGAAACTGCAAACCAAAACTGTCAACCTGATCAACATAGGTTCCTTCAGTTTTTAAGTCATTCTAGCTGGCTGGCTAACTATGTGTGTATCGCCCGTACAGGCCGCACCTATGGAGCATTTAAAGTTCATTTGGGGGGGGTAAACTTTTTTCTGTTGTTTTTTTTTAATCCTCCCACTAAATAGATTGTTAGAGATGGTTTAGATTTGCAATGAAAGTTTATGCTAAATTGGTCCTTTAATTTGTGTCCGAATACTCGCTTTTTTTAAAATTCGGTCTTTTTTAGTCATCACCGCTCAACATGAGGCGAGAAGAGTAACTTAGTCATTGATCATCCCTATTCTCATTTTTTTCCTCACCCCCAACACGACATGGTGCCGAAAGACGTTGATTTCTGTGGAGTGACTAACCACACCAGTTCTTTTTATTCATTTGATTCTGCTTCTTTCTTTCTTTTTGTCGTCATTTTCTTTCTACACCAACAACCTGTTTAACGCAACCCTATTTAACGCTGATTCGCTAAAAAGTTTTTTTTAAATCGTTTTCGTATTAAATTTAATAAAGTTAAATTTCTGAAATAAATAACGATAAAAGACAGCATTATGAATCATCTTCGAAATAAATGTATACTCTGGTTAACGTGTCATTATATATATATATATATATATATATATATATATATATATATGCGTGCGTGTGTGTGTGTGGTGTGTGTGTGTGTGTGATGTGCAAAATACCCCCTGCATCAGAAAAAGATTATCAGGGGTGTTGTTCAATTTACAATGTAAGTTTAAGCCAAATTGGTTCCTGAAAGAGAGAGAGAGAGAGAGAGAGAGAGAGAGAGAGAGAGAGAGAGAATTAGGTTAGATACTTTAACAACTGCATAGAAAGTGAGGAAGAGAGAGAGAGAGAGAGACCCCCATGTGATATTTCATTAGCTTAGAGAAGTTGCTTCCAAATGAGGTACCCAGTACTAATCGCTTCCATCTTGTAGGGACTAAACATCAACTTATCTTTAAATAATTGCCAGCACAATCTCTACTTATGCTATGCTATAATGACTCTGTATAGAACTGTTTTGTTTAGCGATGCATTTTCGGGGAACATTTTCCCCTTCCTTTATCCCCCCCCTCCTCTTCCAGAAGTCAAACTCCCGTCCCAGTTGGAATAACAAGAACAATCCTCACCAGATTTAGGATTATAAACTCTTCACCGTTTGTCTATCACGTCACATCAAATCAAACCGTTCCATAGAATTAATATTTCCCGAATATTTTCCAACCACGACCAAATGATTGCTGGGAGGCTGAGCCAAACAGGCAAGTCCGTTAAAACTACGAATTCACTGATTGTATACGCAATATAAAAGTTTCAGCCATTATCTTCTGTTGGAATAGAAGAGGGAAAATAGTTTGACTCTGCAGCAGCCCGGCTTTTTATCAATACTCTTTAATCCTCTTTACCTTTCCCCGTTAATATTTATACTGCTACTATTTTTAACTAGATCTCTTCCTCCTCCTCTTGCCTATTCTCCTTTCTACCAATTCCTTCCTCTCCTCCTTCTCCTCTAAACTACTAATTTTCTTTCTACTTCCTTTCCCCTTCCATTTCCTCTATTTTTCCAACTACGTCTTTCCCTTCAAATGCTATTTCCCTAGTCCTCCTCCTCCTCCTCTTTCTTCTCCTCTCATCATGCTTTGTCGCTTCTTCTTCTTCTTCTTCTTCTTCTTCTTCTTCTTCTTCTTCTTCTTCTTCTTCTTCTTCTTCGTCATGACGTCATCTTTCCCTCTTTTTTTCTTCTGTTTCAAACCAAACATGTCCGCCCACTATTTATCCCTTGGTCATTCCCTTCGGTCAGTTCTTATTTCTGCTCCGACTTTGGTTTTATGTTCGAATGACTTTCCCACTTCGCGTGCTTACTTCAACTTTGGGCAGGGCTTCTTGAAGTATCGGTCGGAAACTATGTTCCCTCTATTTTTGTTGTCAGTGTGCGCCAAAGTGTTGTTTCTTCCTGTGATAAAGGTGTGTGCACACTTTTGAATTCGTCATCATGAATCAATATATTTTCGATAAAAAATGAATAAGCCATTTACAAAATTTGCAATGTTTTGTGCGCACATTAATTTCCCTTGTGTGCTGGTTACACGACACACATAGCAAAGTCAAGACTATTGGGGATCGCTGAAATATTTGAATCTTTAAAAATAATCATGTAACAAGAGGTATTTTTTTATCTCTAAACAAAATTACTCTTTCTGGTGATTATTGTAAAATATACTATTCACTATATTTTTTAATGAATTTCAATTTTGTTACGTTCTAGTAATTCATTTTTAAACATATCAAATCGCTGTAACCCCCATGAATAGCCTACCTGACCAACCGGCCAAGTGAGCCACAGATTCTTCTATCTTTGCTCTTCTGTGTGTGTGTATGAGAGAGAGAGAGAGAGAGAGAGAGAGAGAGAGAGAGGGAGGAGAGAGAAGGAGAGAGAGAGAGAGTAAGATGGGGAGTTTCTGGGCGCTCCTGATCACATTTTTGGGGCTACGACCTTGAAAGTTCACTTGAGTACATCAATATGCACCATCCAATGATAATTCTTTTCACAAAAAAAGTGCTTTGGTGGGGTTCTCGGGTCATTTTAGGCCAAAAATGCTCAAATTTTGTGCTTGTATTTTTCATAATTCTTTAGATAATTAGTTCTGGTACACGTGTGGGCTATGGTGATTCATTTATGCGATGTACGGATAGTTTGCTTATTTTCTTGCCATAAACACCGTAGATATAGATTATGACTATACTGCATTTTTTGACATTATCTCTGATTTTTATTTGTTTCTACATTTAGTTACTTTACATCGCGGCTTAAGACCAATTATATATAGTATTAGTTCCTGTTGCTTTTATAACAATGAATGGGGTGCCGCGAAATACCATCACATCAAAAGGAGTCGCGAATTTTTTTAAAATTGAAAGAGAGAGAGGGGGGGTTGATTGTATCCGTTGTGTTTTCTAGAAAACTCGATAAGTTTCAGGAATCTCTCTCTCTCTCTCTCTCTCTCTCTTTTTTTTCCTTTGGTTGCCTCCCCTTTTCGCCATTCTGCCTCACATGGAGAGACCACAAAACAGTACATCCGGGAAGAGACAGGAGTTAGAGACATCATAGAATCCATAAAAAATCTCAAATGGCGGTGGGCTGGCCATTTTGCAAGAAAGGCAGACAATCGATGGACATCACGACTCTCAACATGGATTCCCCGAGACCACATGCGCAACCGAGGCCGGCAAAATGTTAGATGGAGAGACGAGCTAGACAAGTTCAGGAAGTACTGGCTCCATGACGCCCATGATAGAGAAGTGTGGCAAATCCTGGGGAAGGTCTGTCCAACAACGGACGCTAAAAGACCGATGATGATGATAATGATTCAGAATCTATGAATCATATTATAGAACCAAGTTTAAAATGTTGTTATAAAATTTTGATAAATTCGTGATAAGCAGATTTCCTGATGGGCGCTTTTCCAGGGCCCGATTCCTTGATGGGCAGATTTCCTGATGGACATTTTTCGCGATTCTGGTTAATCCAGCCCGGTCTTGATAAATTCACATAACGACTTATTGCGACATATACCAAACAGGTTTTTCTAAGCAGGAATGGTTTTAATCTTCTTCTGAATCCATATAAATGTTTTTGCTTATACTGTTTATATCTTTTTTTATTATTGTTCTTGAATCAAATAATATGTGAATCAATATTAGAATTTCTAAAAATCTATTACTCTAAAAAAATTTAAGCGGATATTCTTTGATTGTTTTTCATTCCACCAAATGATATATGATATAAAATCTATTATAAAGGTTATTTAAATCTTCAATATTCTACAGACTTCAGCTATGAAACTGCGGATCCGCAAAGATCCTTTGGCTAACTCTGCAAAAAGTTTGAAAAAGGCTGGCGTAAACGAAGAAGAGCAAAAAAAAAAAGGGATTCACTTCCTCTGCATCAGACCTCCGCCCAACCCTGAGAAACTCCGCCGATTCCATTACCTGGTCAAATTGGCCTGGAATTTCTTGAGGTAGGTCAGACCTTTGAGGGTAACGAGCGACGGGTAAGCGACGGTCTATATTTGGGCATGTCTACTGCGGTATTCGGATCAATTGGCTTGGAGTGGAGCTGGGGATGGGAAGGCGAGGTTAGTTAGCTTGGGCGTTTGGTAGGGTGGAAAGCTAGTTGCCTTTTCTTTTTTTTTTTTTTTTTTTTCTCTTTTTTCCCGTGGCGGAGCGTGGGAACAAGTCCTGGACGGATGCAGTATCCCCGGATGTTTCTGAAAAAGACAAGGAAAGGTGGGGAAATACGGAATGAAATGAAACAGCAAAACTACAAGGCAAATAAAAAGATATGTTCACCCTGCTTGTCATTATGGCTGTTTCCTCGTTTGTCTGACTTCTGTCTGTCTGTCTGTCTGTCTATCTGTCCGACTGTCTGTCTGTCCGTCTGTCTGTCTGTCTTATCACTGGGGAAAATCAATTGTCAGTTTTCCTGATTATACATGTCGAGTCAAAAAAATCACTTGGTCTGCAATCTATGTGTAGACAGACACGCCGACATATGTATATACACGAACAATTAAATATATAATTAAGCACGAAAACATTGCATATGGTACATGAATAATAAATTGCGTTGTATTATATAGGTATATACGCATATGTATATTATTATTTATTCTGTTTACGTTGTCTAAATTGAGTGATATATTAACCGTGTAACGACGGGAGATCATTCCAAAAAAGTTTCTGTATTATATAACGCAATTTATGATTCATTCTGTCGGACCAAATATGTCCATTTTCTTAAATACATACATGTATTTATACACATAAGTATATGTACACACATTATGCTCACGCACTCATATAAGTATACGTACATAGACAAACATATATGTATATTTACATACAAATATATTACATAGATAGATGAATACACACACACACACACACACATATATATATATATATATATATATATATATATATATATATATATATAATTTGAACTATAGGAAGTGATACAGACTCAGGAGTGAAAGTGTATGGAAACTGTAAGTATATATATATGTGTGTGTGTGTGTGTGTGTGTGTGCCTGTGTGCCTATGTGCCTGTGTATTGTACCACAGCAAATCCAAAAATACATAGGGATTCATAGTAAAACAAGGCATTGTAAATTATGTTAATACTAGCGGATACCCGCCCAACAGGCGAGGTCCCTATTTAGTTCTTGGCCTGAATTAAAACTGTTGAATTTTTGTTGTTTTGTTTTGTTTCCCGGGGAAGGGTTTAATACCTTAATCCAATACCTTTGTCTAAAATGTGATGTTTAGGCTACTTAAAGGTCACATAAAGATAATTGGAATCAGACGTTTAGTATTAGATAGATCGATAGACAGATAAAGCGAACACAGACCCTACATTATCATTTTACTGTAGGAATTCATGCAGAACCTTTCTTGCATTCTTTTGGTCAGCGCATTATAGGGCCACATGTATTCAATTCAAGTATACCATGATTAGTGAGGAAAAATTCGTTCCAAAACTTCCTGTATTGCTCAAAACTGCACCATTCAAAGTCTCATTATAATTTAATGTGCTTTTATCAGCACATACTAGTTACATTGATCTTTAGAACGAAACATACATTTTCCAACAGAGTCCGCGCTAAGCAAAATCGTGCTAATCAAGGTGTTCTTTTACATCAGGTTACAAGACAATGGTTCGGCTACTTAGTGGTTAATATGGATAAACAAAATTAGACTTTCGGAATCATTGAGATAGATTGGATGGAAATCAGACCATTGTTATAAGATCGAATCTTCAATTTAAACAGAATCAACGATGGAAAATGTTCTTTTCTCTTTGGAGGATCCATATGGAATAATCTATTATGCAGTGTTGGAACCAGAACAAACTGTTACTGCAACGACGCTACGGTTTTTCAACTTGATCCCGAGAGCTGCTAACGCCAAACTATCACTTGTTTTATTTCTTGTCTGGTCAGTGGTTCCAACAATTTGGAAATATCGAATATCTATTCGAGGAATTCATCATATCCAAAGAAGAATCGTTCTTTTCTGAGAGACTTTCTTTGGAAGGGTTGTTTGAATATGAGACATTTGTCGAGTTCACTATATCATCATTTAAACATCCGGAAAACAGTGTATAATCCTACCCCACCAGTGTGAATAATTGGTACAATCTGATGGGGTAAGACACTTCTTTTGTACTGGTGTGATTAGTATATTGTTATGATTGAAAAGTATACAATTTTAAACCAGAGAGAATAACGTATTTGAGTAAAAAGAGAAATTTTAGGAATATAATCATCACCTGGATCATATGTGAGGGGATCTCTATGATGTATAGTAATAAGTTAGAAGATGGAAAATTACAAGAAAAGAATGACGACACCAATAACTTGTTAGAAATTAGTTCTGTTATCTTGTGGGCTTTTAGCTTTTCCTCTGCCTCAATCGCATACAATTACAGCGTACAAAGTAGCCCAGCTTACAATGTACCAACCAGGCCTAAACACGTATTTTTTTACACTCTATTACAAGGAAAAGTTCTAGCAGAGGCTGCTTCAAATGAAGTGTATATACTGTTTATTGCCACGTCGTATAAACATACAATATGCCATCATCAACCCCACAATACAGCATGAACTAAGCACTCGTCGTTTGTCAAAGTGAAAAAGTAACTAACAAGGGTGAAAAAACGATTTTCACGCAAAACGTGATCCAAACTTAGTTGGAAATGGTCATCATTTTTCATTCCAAAATGAGGCTAACAGTGGCGCCATCAAGTGGTGGAAATAGAAATTAAAGCAACCTGCCCCTCTAGCTCCGATCTCCCTTAGGTGTTTAAATTTTCAGACCTCAAGCACTGTCGGTATGGCCTGTACCCGTAAAAAATACATAGCCAACCAGCGAATAAGCCAGAACCCCCACACCAAATTGAAAACAAAAGAAACCTATATTGATGTTGATGTTGACAGTTGGGGGGGGGGCAGGGGGTTGACGAATTCTAATTCACCTGAAAGGTGGCGTAAACTCAGGGTCAAGAAAAACGCTTTGGTGATTCGACAATGACGCCATGAATTTATATGAATAAAGATATTCTCGAGAAAAAAAAGTGCTGAAAAATTTCACTTCATCTTTCACCATAAGGTGGCTTTCGGCTTTATTTAATTGATAAATGTGGTATATTTTTGAGGCATGCTTTGATTTTTCATCAGCTGTTGCTACTTTATATTACTCTCTCGAAATGATCTTGTAACACTAAAGCTGTTCATTATAATTATTTTGTTAGAGTTAACTGTTTTTTGAATATTTACTGTACAGGTGGGCGGTGGAAAAAAATTTTCATACGAAAGTGATCGATGACGCCAGAAACGTGGAGAAATAGTGCTGTAAATGAAGCAAATCAGGTTAACATCGACAACGACCAAAACCCAGTTTGTTAGCTCAACCGTGACAAGGGAAGTTAGCCTGTTCGGTCAGATCCGAACCAATAATATATGATGTTCATGAGATCCTACGAATTTAAGGATCGAGGATTCATATTAAATATTTGTTGGGCTTTGCCTCGCGACTGTGATTTGCTGCATATTTTCCACCGGCGCCACTAGTCGGCGTGCGGGTGCAGGTAGTCAGAATTTTGAATGCCGATATCAAAGGAAGTTTTTTTCAGAAAATTTGCGCAACATGATCTTCTTACTCCTTCACCTACCCCATCCACAATATTTTGACCTTGTGTTGCATTAATTGTATCTTGGTAAATATGAAGACCAGGTTTCTTGTCCCACAATCACTGAACATATCTCGTGGCACACTAGAATTATATAATTACAAAATTTAGTATTTGCAGTCTAAGATTAATGCTTTTCTCATCATTAGGCAGTGGACTTATTAATGTATATTGTGTGTATGTATATATATATATATATATATATATGTGTGTGTGTATGTGTGTGTGTGTGATTATTGTAGAGACATTTTTATTTGGAAACATATGTCGTCCAACACTGCTGTTAACCAGTAGCAAATCGAACAGCCGACGACTGTTTACTGCCGGTGCCAGACGAAATACCTTTCCTGATAAAAAATCTCAACAATTATCACATTCTGTCGGGTATTTATATATATATATATATATAATATATATATATATATATATATATATATATATATATATATATATATATATATATATATATATATATGTATATGGCTTGGCCTCGAAAATGGAGATTCAGTGGGGTTTTCCACGACTTTGGAGGTCCTAGGTCGGCGGGGCCAGCGAATGAATAGCCCAAAGGCCTGCACAATGGAGATGAAGCGTGATATGCATGTGTGTATATACGTATGTGTGCGTGTGTGTATGTACACCTACCAACTCAATAAACAAATAGAAAAATATTTAGTAAGTTTTGTTATTTTTCACATCTCCTGTATATATTTTGGCGTCTTACTTGTTCCGAAATTCTTCAAGAACATTCTTCAAATTATTTTGGTCACCCGATTTTCCTGCGTTCCCAAGATGTAGCGAATTCCTAATCCTTCATGTCAAGAGAAAAAAAAGCTTTGGAACACCAGTCGTTGAACGTGACTAATTCAAAGAAAGAATCAGTGATCCAATCGAATGATTAGTAGGGAGATAGATGCAAAAAATGTAAGATATAAAAGAATTTTGAAAATGAAACACAGAGCCGGAAAAGAAAAAAAACTGACTAGACGAAATTATGTAGATAGATAGACAAACTGAGATATCTATGGATTGATAAAAAGGTAATCATCTAAATATCACAGTATGAATGGAGCCAGACATATATGGGCAGATTTAGATTGATAGATACGCGAAGCTGATAGAGGTAAAACAATATACTCTATTGGCCTGTACGCGTAATAAATACACAGCCAATCTATATATGACAGAATTAGATAGATATGGATAAATTTAGATAGATAGATAGATTGATAGATAGATAGATAGATATGGACGGACAGAAGTAGATAGATGGATATGTATTAAGAAATAGATACATACGATCCGACAGAATTAATTATAAATTGCGTTATATTACATAGGCACTTATTTGAAATGATCTCCCGTCATTACACGGTTAATGTATTTCTCACCTTAGATAACGTATATAGAATAAACAATTAAAGTTTCTTTAATTGTTTATTCTGTTTACGTTGTCTAAATTGAGTGATATATTAACTGTATAATGACGGAAGATCATTTCAAATAAGTGTCTATATAATATAACGCAATTTATAATTCATAGATAGATGTAAAAGACTGATAGAGGTAACCATGATGAGATTAAGCTAAATGACACAATATACTGGAATTGATAGGACGGAGCCAGGTAGATATGAACAAATTTAGATAGATAGATAGATAGATAGATAGATAGACATGAACGGATGAATAGATAGAAATAGATGGGTATATAGATAGTTAGGAATCGGTTGAATGAGAGCAATAAAGAGACGAATAAATATGAGCACACGGATATACACATATACATAGAAAGAGGAATACGCTGAGACAGATATGAAAAGACCGATTGGGTACTCCATCGATTCAATAATATATATATATATATATATATATATATATATATATATATATATATATATATATATATATATATAATACATGAATCTATAATTAGATATATATATATATATTTGATTATAGATTGTGTTATATAGGAACTTATTTGAAATGCTCTCTCGTCTTTACAACGATTGATATATATGTATATGTGAGTGTGTGTGTGAATGTAGCGAATCCACAATCTACTATTTATTTCCAGTTCTACTCTCAAACAACTTAACTTCAATAGTAAAAAGTTGTATGTATTGAGCACTCTATGAAATAAGTCCATTACATATCAGAAGTAGCTATGTATTATTAATATATTATACTGCTAACCTGATATGTACCATATATATATATATACACACACACACATATATATATATATATATATATATATATATATATATATATATATATATATGTTGGTTACTCTCTTTTTTGAAGTACATGAATGTTCTACCAGATATCAACAAATCTCGATGACTTGTACTTAGTTAGTCACATGATTTGCGACGTGTCGTGACTCATGTCATGTTACGAAATATGGTAATCGTGTCTTTTGATCCCACCAGCCATGTCCTTCTTTGAACACGCCACATCGCTGACTTGAGCCAGCTTCCTACATTCACTGATGGCTGGGCTTCTCGTACTTTTTCTATCAGAGTACCCCACCGTCATGTCTGATAGTGTTGGCGTACCCCTTGTGTAAAATATGGTGTAGGATGTAAAGATAACAAGCAGCACACAGCAGGCATGTGGTATTAGTTAGTTATTTCATCACCAAATCGATCTAGGCACATTTTGATACGAAATTGCATACGTACATCTTTAAGAGATTTAATCTTTTTCCATAGTTCTATGATTAATCAACACATCATTTACTACCAATAAGAAAAAACTGTCAATATATTAACTCTATCAACAAATACTACTGACTTTTTTTATGAATTCAGAAGAACTGCTTTAGTCGCTCTCTACAAGACCTGCAATTAGGAGTGCACTGTAATATGCTGTTGCATTTATTTGGCAAGACGAGTAGGTTATCCTAGCACAGGGGCCCAGTGGGGGCAATTGGCCCAATTGACTTGATGCCGACCCTCGTGGTAATGATAGTTTCAAGTTTAATTATTCTCATTCAAATTTGGAGATTAAAGAGTAGACGCCATATTGTCGTCGATCAGGTGAAGACATTCCATACATCTATCGTAAAGAACCTTGATGAAAAAGTGCCTCGTTTTTCATTTGTTTCTTCTTTCTTCCTGCGATTCCACAAGCAATTTCACAACAAAAAGTCTCCGAACTATTGCATAGCAGTCTTCTAAAATACATTATTCGTATTAAACATTATAGATACAGGTCTGGTCAATCACTTTCTAGAAACCGCCATGTGACCAACGTCTTTTGGCTGCTTGCCTTGCTGGGCGGCTCAATTAAAAAAAATGAAAAGGAGTGATTAATGAAGTTGTTACTGCTCTCAGCTTTTGTTAGATACTAAGGGATCAACTTAGATTAAACCTATATTGCAAATTGAACCCTGACTCCCGAAAAAAATCTACGGAGAAAATATTTAAAGAAAAAAAAGGTCTTTTCTAGATATAAAAAAAGGTAAATATTTAAATTTTCAACTCCCTGGCTCCATTGATGTTGCCTGTACGCGTAATACATGAATAGCCTGTTAACCATCCAACCAACCAGACCAACTTAAAAACTGAAGAAACCAATGTTGATAATTTGGGTGGCAGTTTTGGTTGACGGTTTCTAATATCAAATTTATCAATCTGTCTACGATCGATATGTTCATATCCATTTATTTATCTGGAAAGTTGTGAATACAAGACGAAAAATACACGATGAGGCCGCATTTTCATCTGGCATTCTCACACCGTGACAGAAAACCAACAAATTCCGATGTTATCGTTAAGATACTGCTGGGATGCCCTGGGTTTGTGGTAATGACGCTTCAGCACTGAAATCATGTCTGACCCTAAGGTCACCATCTGATAGAATCTTTGTTGGCGAGGCAGATTCCGTTTTCGCAGATGTGTTTGATATCATGTGTATGAATATGTATATGTTTGTTTGTGTGTGTGTGTGTGTGCGTGTGTGTGTGTGTGTGTGCTTGCGTGTGTATATGTATGAATACACGCTGTATAACTTGTGAATTGGTGTACCAAAACCACTTCTTTTTTTCAAGTTATTCTTCTTCTAAACCAATCATAGAACTTAATTATATCTAACGGAACATTAACAATCAAAACGGACATTATCAGGTACTTTATATAATTAAACTTTACAGAATTGAAACTGTTACTAAAAAATTTTTGTAGGGATGTATTTTTCTTTTGGTGGCTTTGTATTCATTAAAAAAAATGACAGGCTGCACACATTTATGGGAGACACTGTATGCGCTAAACAGAGAGAGAAAGACAAAGAGACCGGCAGTTAAAAAGTGGCCATTCAAGTGATTAAAATACTTATGTATTTCTCAACGGTGGTAAAGTCCAAAAAAAAGTTTCAAATGCTGATTTCATAGACAGGAGGGCTGGTAAGTGAATAGGTTTATAAAGTTGGGGTAATACAATCGCCTCAATTCACTTTCCTGTATCGAGCCTAATGTTGTACAAAGCTTATCGACTCTCTCTCTCTCTCCCTCTCTCTCTCTCTCTCTCTCTCTCTCCCTCCCTCCCTATTTCTCTCTCTCTTCATATCGATTTATCTCGGTCTGTTCATACCTTCTTATCTCAGCTTATCTATCTTGTCGATATCCCAGTCTGTCTAGCTAACCCCAACCTGTCAATATATATCTATATATCTATCCCAGTTCATATCAATCACTCTATTAGCCTTTTTTATGTAAAAGCTGACAATGGATCTGTTGCCTTTTCTACTGATATGAGGTGTAATCAAAGAAATAAAATATAGATTAGTCAAACACTTATTCCCCTGCTTCTTCCACTTCATACTACAGGAGCCTAGCAGTAATATATATATATATATATATATATATATATATATGTATAAAATGAGTCAAGATTTGTTCAGTGGTTCATTGTAGACTGTACATTCTGTTTCACTTTAAATTGATTTTAAAATGAATCAGTTGAAGATCTCTCTTAAGTGAAACAGAACGTACGATCTGTAATGAACCATTGAAAAAATCTTCACTCATTTCATAACCACTCTACTGCTCATTTTTTTCTTAATAAAGATATACTTCATACACACACACTTGTATATTCATTATTGTTCTCTCTCATATATATATATATATATATATAGTAGAATGTGGATTCGCTACACAAACTAGCTCATGTTTCTGCCCTCTCCGGGCCCCATCAGGTAAATTCGCCGATGAGGCCCGAATAGGGCAGAAACATGAATTAATCTGTGTAGCGAATCCACATTCTACTATTCATCTCCAGCTCTACTGTAAAACAACTTGACTTCAAGAGTAAAAAGTTGTATGCATCGAGCACTCTATGAAATAAATCCATTACATTTCAGAAGTGACTTTATATGATTGATATATTATTATATCATGTTATACGGCTAGCCTGATTTGTACCACATATGCTATTTGATATACATATATATATATATATATATATACTCATAACGCCCACGAAAACCCTGTAAGGCACCCTGATCGGTTTAAGAGACAATCCTCATAATAAACAAGTCAAATAATATTTTACGCCACACCAGGTGACCGAAGCCTCTGCTAATACCAGAAACCTGGTGTTTTCTAAAAGTAATCAAACCTTAACAGAGGATTAACGCTCCTCTTGATATTCAATAAAAGAAAAGCCAATCCAGGGGATGATTATTTTCACAAAAAGGTTCTAGCAATTGAACAGTTACTGCTCGTTTTATATTGTAACCATTCTGCTTTCACTTCAGATGAATAAAATAAGG
This sequence comes from Thysanoteuthis rhombus, assembly GCA_963457665.1. Classification (NCBI taxonomy): domain Eukaryota; kingdom Metazoa; phylum Mollusca; class Cephalopoda; order Oegopsida; family Thysanoteuthidae; genus Thysanoteuthis; species Thysanoteuthis major. The sequence continues at coordinate 44,719,002 of OY735223.1, forward strand.
AAGAAAAATATAATCTTGATTAAAACCCCTTAAAGAAGGAACCAGTTCCTCATTAAGACCGTTGTCTTCTGTTTTATTACCTTTTAGGCTATTATTTTTAGGGCTTCAAGGATCGAAAAAATGCGTACTTTGGGGGTTTCACAAATCTTTCTTCCGGGAGTTTAATTGAATGTCCTTTTCTCGAAGTCAGATGGTAATTTAGCATAATTTGATTTCCGAAATGTTACGCATCGCTTTGTTTTCACTATTTTCTCTTCGGCTTTGTTCTGTTTGTTTGTTTGTTTGTTTACTTGTTTGGGGAGGAGTAGAGTTTCTATGTTGAGAAGACAACTCATTCTATCGGTAATAAATATGCAGAGATTGGCAGGGAGGTAGTTGCTCTGAGATAGATAGATAGATAGATAGATAGATAGATAGATAGATAGATAGATACTAAAAGAAGGAATCGATGGATGAATACATACATACATACATACATACATACATACATACAATAAGTGATAGCAAGAAAGATGTATTTGATTTTGAATGGAATTATTGATAGATAGATAGATAGATAGTAAGTAAGTGAGTGAGTGAGTATTCAAAGGAAGAGAATCTCATAAACTGCAGAAATGGATTTTTTGTGTTTTGCTTATCACCCGTTCCCAACCCATCATTCCAACAAGTCGAAAGGCATTCAGTACTTGTAAATATTTTCGGTGCATCGTTTTGGGTCTTGGGCAATGTCAGCCATATTATATTATTATTATCATTAATATAGCATAGTACCCATGGGCGTCCGCTACCGCTTAACCAGGGGATGGGAGCAAAAGGATATATTTCCGGGGGGTGCGAAAGGATATATTCAGGATATATATTAGTGGCAACCCTGTTACCAGCGAATAATAATAATAATAATACAGTCTTTTATATGGGAACATTATTTCGTACTGCACTATTATCTTTTATTGACTATAACGCTCAAACTTTCAAACACCCTCGGTTAGAAGGTCTGACCCGCAGGAAGGTAAAATGCTCTGCGTTCTCCGGTCAGCGGACGTCAATGATAGTAACCGTCTTAAGTGACGGGACCTGTCATTTTTCGACAGGTTCTATCTTAGTTTTTATTGATATTTGGAGTCCTGTTGGTATTCTCTTCTGAAGCCATCATCGCGTTATTAGTGAATAGAAGGGAACGGAACCAGGGCGCATCTAAACGAATGTGACTCTCACCTCTGTATCGCATATGTATCGATGTCACTACACCCCAACTACTCTTCTGTCCCTATAATGCTCATTCATCACTCTCTACTCTAACTCCCCCGGAGAGGCCCTGGTATTTTCCCCACAGATTGATTGCGTGAAGATCACGTCCTGTACTTGGGCGGGAGGGCGTTGGCTACAATACGGGAGATATTTGAGGCCCTAAAATAAAACGGGCACCAAATCTGTCAACATAGGTTTCTTCAGTTTTTGAGCTGATCTGGCTGTTTATGTGTGTATGTATGTACCGTGCATATAGGCAGTACTGATACAGCAAGGGGTCTAGAAATCTAAACATTTACTTCCTATTATGTCCATACAAAACTGGGGGGGGGAATTTGCAATGTATATTTATGCTAAATTGGTCCCTTTCTTTGTATTCGGCAGCATTCGTGTCTGCTTTTTGAAAATGTGGCTTTTTTTCCCTAAGTAATTATGGCCGAACAGGCGAGATAAGTAATTTATTTATCCGTTTTTGCAATTTTTTGACTGATCACCCTCAGCACGATATGTGACGGTTTCTACTTAATGACTAACCAAATCTCTGGTTGTATGTGTTTGATGACAGAGGGAGATGGAAGATGTATGGTTTGATAGAAGCCGAAAAGGTGAGGTAAGGGTTGGGAAAAGGGATTTATTGATCGGATGTATTGATTTTTGCGGTAATCATCGCCCAGTTCCCCCACACACAAGGGAGTGTAGTAGAGCTTTAACGATAAATTAGATGTTGGCGAGGTTGAAAATAGTGTGGGGTTTAACAAAACCCTCGGGTTAAATATAAATGTGAAGTTTGGGAGAGTGGAGATGCTGCGTGGTGGTGGATTCTTGAAGGTCTTGGGTGTGGCGTGCATAGGCTGGAGATACAGAGCAAAACATTTAGGGAGAGTTTAGAGCAGTTTTCCTGAAATTACATTTCTCTGCCACACTCTCGTGAAGGCAGGTCCGTGGCCCTAGAGGAAATCTTGATTCGGAGAGAATTAAAATACCTTTGTGGGTAAAAGGAGGGTCGACATCGGAAACATGTGGATTTAGGGGATAGTTTTACTATTGTTTTAATTCTATTCTGCGGCTCGGGGGAAAAAAAAGTATAGGGTGTAGAACGAGGATTGATTTCTTTCACTTTGGAATTTACGGAAGGAGATAGGCCCAGGATGAACAGTTTGATGAAACTGCAGAATAAAAATACATCGGTCGGTAACGGATGAAATATCAATGTGGGCGATGCTGGTAGTATTAGCCATCGTCTTACTAATTGTCACTCCGTTCTTTTCATCATTCCTTACTTCCCCACTCTTGCCCTCTTTCTCTATCGTGTTTTCCCTCGCTTTTTCTTTTCTTTATTTATTTTTTTTCAGTAAAAGGATGCAATCCCCATTCTACGCTCCAAACCCCTTTTTCCGAGCCACAGAATAGAATATATATATATATATATATATATATATATATATATATATATATATATATATATATATATATATACATGTATACATACTAACGATGTGTATCCTCAGATATATATATATATATATATATATATATATATATATATATATATATATAGAGAGAGAGAGAGAGAGAGAGAGAGAGAGAGAGAGATAGAGAGAGAGATTTCATCACTGACCTAACTAAGTCCCACACAACAGGATGATCCTTGCAGATGGGATCCAATTTTTTGATCACAAAGCAAAGCTCATGATAGTAGACTTATGTTCCACAGCAAACTTATAACACACACACACACACACACACACACACACACACACACAGCACACACTACTGAAGATGGGAATACCTCCCGAAACATATCTAGACCATCAATGAAAACATTTACGGATAAATAAACCAAGTTTCCATACACTTTCACTCCTGAGTCTGTATCACTTCCTATAGTTCAAATTATATATATATATATATATATATATATATATATATGTGTGTGTGTGTATGTGTGTGTGTGTGTGTGTGCACGCGCGCGCACGTATGTTTTTACTCCAAATTCTCATCTCGTTTATTCTCAGTCTATATCTGCTCTATTCGTTTCTTTCAACGCGACAATTATGTGTTGAGAAATGGATACATATGATCCGACAGGATGATTATAAATTGCATTATATCAAATGGAAACTCTTATTTGAAATGATCTCCCGTAATTTCACGGTCAATGTATCAGTTGGCTTAGACAACCTAAATAGATTAAACAATTGAAAAAATGGGTCTGCAGCAGGAATCTAACCTACGACTAATAGCGTTGCTCTTACCGCTGAGCTAAATAGCCACCGGTAATGCAAAGGCATAACTAACTGTTTTCGCTCCAAGTTCTCATCTTGTTTATTCTCGGTAACAATCCGCTCTATTCGTTTCTTTCAACGCGACAGTTATATATTGAGAAATGGATGTATATGATCCGACAGAATGATTATAAATTGCGTTTTATCATGTACAAACTCTTATCTGAAATGATCTACCGTCATTACGCGGTTAATATATATATTACAATTGGCATTATTGGCTCATTACGGCGTGGACTGCTCCGTTTCACTTAGTGGAGATCATCCAAAGCACTGGGTTAAAGTTTCCTCTCTTTTTATATAGCGGTGATAAGGTGGTTTCCTCTTCCTAAAATATAAATAGTTTACTGATGAATTTAAATAATTGGGGTGTAATGGGTTATTTCCCTTACTATCTCATAGACAATTCTTCCCTTTGTCAGTCTGTTACAGCTGCTGTAAATTAGAGTGAAACAGAGCGACCCACACTGTAATGAGCCATTAACTTCGATATAATATCTATTTAATTGCTCTACTTCTAGGTTTTGAGCGTTTTAAAATAGAGGAATTACGAAATTTCTGGTCGCAGATGACGCAGCCCTCGTCGTTCATTCAGAAGAAGTCCTTCAGCGGGTAATTTCCTGGTTTACGAAAACCACAGAAATCTTCGGATTGTACCAAAACAGGAATATTACCCAACTTCCATCCCCATCAACCCATTCAAACTGCTCAGGACTTCACCTATTCAAGTTGCATCATATCCACCGACGCCAAGCTGGGGGAAAATACTGACAACAAAGGTATGCCAAGCTTTCAATAGACTCCACAAATGTATATGGAAAAATAAGAAACCCTGGAAAGACACAAAAACGAGTCAACGAAGCAATGGAGCTGCATATCCTTTAAAAAAGAGTTGAATCTTGGGTCATCTACGGACGTGCAAACGCTTCATCAGTGTTATTGCTGCTAGAAAAGTATCAGTTTGCTTTATGTCTGATAGTCACCTAATTCCCACTTGCGTTCTAACCAAGGTTAAAAGCCAGGATTTCTAATTTGCTTTGTAACACGTACGCTTTATAACTAAATTGAAAGAATGGTACAACACAATCTAATTAACCCTTCCCATTTGGTCTTACGCTAGACTAAGCTAAGCTTGGTAGGTGTGTGACTTGGTTCCGAGCTCTCCTCAACTTCAGTAATTTATCCGTTGGGATTTCCTGTGGAATTCTTACTTACTTGTTTGGTAAGGTAATGCTATAAATAAACCTTGGAACAATTCAACCAGATCGGATGGTATTTTTTTTTTCACTTCGGACTCTTGGAAAGACCAGAATGACTGGTGAAATTTACATAGGGTCCGAAGCCCGGTAAAAAATTTGATCCGATTAGGTTGGGTCGTTCCCGGGATTTATTCATGTCTCAGTAAGAATCCACTCAGAACTAATTGTTGTAAAATCTTCGAGTGCCCTTTTGGACACACACCAGCTTCATCTGTTCACATGGAAACACAAGTAGTTCTTTGTTATCCTGATTGTAGCTTTAAATAATTCCGTACGATTTCGCGACTCATTAAATCGTTCCTCGTCGCTGCATGAGTGATTCGCTTCGCTAATGCCAGTCTTTGTTCTCGCGGGTTCATTACGTTCAAATCAGTTTATTCTTCTCTTTTTTGTATGCATATTCATATAGATAATTCATGCTAATTTGCGGACGGAAAGTTTCATTAGTTTATTGACAGACTAGCTGAACCTTTTGAAATTCCACGGGTGTTGACAAGTAGGATCATCTATTATCTCATCGCCTTGCTCTTCTATCAGCCTTTGCTTGTACCTTTCTCATTCTCTTCTACACTTCATCGTCTCTAATCTGCGTTGACCGTCCAATTGCTTTTGTGTTAATGTTGTAAAAATATTGATTGGTTTCATACGCGAAGATCTTGCGACGCCTTCAGTTAACTCCTTCTCTTTCCTCATCCCTCTCTTCCTTATACTCTTATTGAATTACCTGACTTTCTTTTCTGTCTTCTCTGTCCTCACCCCCTCATTGAACTGTCTTTTTTCTCTATAATCTCTTCCTACACTCTTATAAAACTACCTAACTTTTTCTACCCCTCTTTCTCTCTCTGTCACTGTCTGTCTGTCTGTCTGTCTCTGTCTGTCAGTCTGTCTCTCTCTCTCTCTCTCTCTCTCTCTCTCTCTCTCTCTCTCTCTCTCTCTCTCTCTCTCTCTACGCTGTTAATAAAGTATCTTACTTTATGCTGTCAACCCCCCCTCTCTCTCAAGGACCAATTTAGCACAAAATTACTTTGTAAACTGAGCAGCACCCCTGATGGCCTCTTTTCTGGCGCGGGGGGTATTTTGAAAGAATGAAAAGGTCGTTTTCACTTGACGTAATAAGTGATAAATCTTCTAACTTGGAGATCTCTAGCTCCAATAGTGCGGTCTGGGCACATGGCCCACATAGATAGCCAGCCAGACAGAATCATTTAAAAACTGAAGAAACCTATGTCCATGAGGACAATTTTGTCAACAGTTTCCAATTATACGCACAAAAACAAGGACGATACTTTGCAGAGTCGTGCTTAACAAGATAGTTTGGCATATCATTACGAGTGTCGTAAGCTAAGCTTCGTAAATACTTAGGAATACTCACCGAGGAGCAATGGTTAGCAAGCTTATCTTACTGTACTACGGTACAGCAGTTCCAAACCTAAGATCCATGCTCTCTTGCCCCCTCCAGGGTCCACAAAGGTATTATTATGGTTCTATGAGATAGTTAAATATGTAGATCTTTTCAAAAGCATGGGATCCGTGGGAAAATTTAAATACAAAAGGTCCTTGGTAATAAAATGGTTGGGGACCACTGTTGTAGTGAGTTCGGTTCTCTCTAAGTATCCCAACACTTAAGGCCTTGTGTCGTACGAAGCTTTTCTAAGGAATATCAATAATCATAGAGTGAGGGGACCCCCCGTAGAGTAATCCTGGATATCTTTACTTCTGTAGTAACCTCGATCTTCATCGGGTGTTCCACACTTGTGAGCTTGTATCGTACTAAGCTAAACTTAGTGAATACAGATTGAGTTGTAACAAATTGCCAGACCCTTTTTATCCTTTCAAAGGTCAACTAATGGGGTTGAAGTGTTCTGTGGGACGTGATCCCAGTTTTTAGGTCTTCATGAAAAACAAAAATTAACAACAACAAAAAAAAATATATATATCCCAAGAGAGGTATTCGGAAGCAGAAGATGAGGTCATCTGTAGCTGAAAAGTTTTGCAGGCGATTTGAAAGTAAGACGCCAGAAACGAGAGATAAAAACTCGCGGTTTGCCAGGACCTGGGTCGTGGGAAATTTGCTGACGGGAGATATTTACACCAATTCCTCCATTAACGCCGTTTGCAACATTTGTACACCACAATAATTAAATGAAATCAACTCTTATTTATGTTGTTGGGTCTACGGCGAAATCGGTTTCATTTAACGTTGTTTCAACTGAAGTCCTGGTTTTCAGGAAGATGCTAATGGGAGGTGGTGTACTCTCCTCATAAAAAAAAACTAATTCGCCTAATCTCTCTATCGTGGGCGGTCACGTCGCCAATACCTCCTGAACCTATCAAAACCGCCATGCCATTTTATTTTCTGCCAGCTACAATTTCGTATATGATCTCTGGAGATCTACGTTGTAAGTCATGAGATCCAGCGATTGTCTGACATTCTTGTAACATAGCCTTCCTATTGAGTTTTCAAATACATTTTATGTTATTTCCACGTCCTGTTTTTCTCCACTGTGCTGATGGATAATCATGGTAATTTCAGACAAAATATTTATTTTCTTTGTAAGAGAGAGACGCGAATCAAATAAACTTTTTAGTTGACCCCATCATCAACCTTGAGTTTCGTAAAAAAAATCTGTCAGTTGAGAGCTACATGATAAACAGTGATCTTGCTTTTGTTTTTTCCACATCTACAACATTATTCTACTTGTTTTATTGTACGACCGCTAACCTTTCCTACCAAGAATCAGAGTGTAGTATCTGACCGGTCCCCGGCCCTTCTGGACCTGGAAGCAGTTGCTCTCCCCGATCAAGGGACCTGCGTAATAGTATAAAGCAGGAAGAGATTGAGAAAAGAGAAGGAGAGGAAGGGAAGAATGCGTGTAAGGAGGAAAAATTGGAGGTAAGAAGGTTAGAGAAAAATCAAATATAAAGTTGAAGGAATGTGTGTGTGTGAGTGTGTGGAGAGAGAGAGAGAGAGAGAGGATGAGGAGGTATAGAGAAAAAAGGAGAAATTGACAGACAGACTTGCTAACTGAAGATCAAGAGAGATTGAAAAGCAGTTAAGGTTAGAAAGGTGTAAAAACATTCTTCATTGAGAGATAGAGCGAAACAGAATATGCACTAAAAGATATTTATGCATTTCTCATTCTAAAAGATAGTTATGCATTCCTTATTCTTTTTTTCGCAGATGAAACTAATCCGTGTTTGTATAATATGCAGATAAAAATGTGGACGAGCAACACATTGGAAGAGAAGAGAGTGAAAACCAGAATATACAGAAAGTGTGGGAAGAGCATGAATATAAGATCACGGATAATTTTAGTTGTCAACACCCATGGAATTTACACGGGTCAAACAAGTTTACATAAATATTTGGGAGGCTTCAGATATTCTCTCTATATTTCTGTAATCAGTGTGCTCAAAAATATCATGCCGAGCAATTTTTCCCTGTTACAAAAGTATGTGTGCGCTTCTGAATTCGATATAGTAAAGCAAATATATTTTCAATAAAAGCTCAGTAATTCTACAGAATTCGAAGTCTGGTGTGCACACATTAACTTCCTTCGTGTCTTGATTGTAAAACGTGTGTTTGCACAGCTCAGAGGAATCAAGGTTCCGAAAACGTGAACATTCAGAATATGACCATCCATGACAGAAGCAGGGTTATTCCAACTGCAAACGAACAATCTTCAAAGTTTGACTTTCTGATTTGTTGATGGACGTGGAAAATTTTGAGTGAATAGGAAAGTTGAAGTAATCGAGGTTTTCGGGATAAAAACATCTTTACTCTTGTTACATCCAGAAAGTATTGGAGCTTATATGGATATTGTTCCATTGTATAGACGTGACAGGTATAAGTTTTAGAATACCATGATCATTGCTCCTACTTTTAAACTGAGACTATGCAATGTTCCCGCTCATAGTCTGGATGTTCAAGTGAATGTAAAAACTCAACGGAATAGGTGCTGTCAAATCACGATGGGCATACCGGTTTTAGTAAGATCACTTCAGTTAAGCAATGTCGAGCCTGGTCGGTACCTAGATGGGAGACCCTCTGGGAATACCAGGTGCAGTAAATCGGGAATTATCTCCCACTGCCAAGACGTCATGGGCTAGCGTGGTAGGGAAATCCCCTCATGTTACGACCCGGGAATTGGCAATGTCCAAATAGTTAATCCGACCAAGGACAGTAGTCTTGAACGGCAAGGAAGATCTGACTTCGAAAGGGCCCCTGCAAACGTGAGTGGCACGTGTTAAGGGCACACCAGGATGCATAGAAAAACGGGGACTAGCAAACTTAAATGGGATATGGGTCCTACCAAATCACATCACATCGTTAGACACAGTAAATAACTACTGTGTCATCCTCTGTCGAGAAAGAGGAAGAAGAAGAAAAAAATCGTTGAACACCTGATTTTGACCAGGCATTGAGTTGACTGCCTTATAGCTCTTTATCATATTGCTATGTATCTGCTACTGCTGCAACAGCTGATATTCTGTTTCCCATTACCTGCTGAGTGCCTGTCTGGAGGCTTGTGTACTGATGCGAGATTGATTCTCCACAGTTGTCTCTCAATCCCTTCTTTCCCGAAATCTGCGAGATTTTGAAGAGCTTTTGCCAGTGTTGGTTTTTTTTTATTAGTCCCATCTTGAAGTGGAATTTTTCTATAATACTGGTGTATAAGCTATAGCTGTTGAATGACGAGACGAGGCTTATATCAGTCGAACGTACGCGTGGACCACGTGGTATGCATTAACCAATATGCTTCCCTGGCTTTAAATCAGCTTTGGCAAACAAACAAAAAAAGAAAAGAAAAACGGTCCTCATCTAATCGAACTTAATCAGTACTTAAATGAGTGAGTGCTAAGGGAAGTTATTTACTATAAGTAGCCTGTGGCCTTGTGTCGGCGTAAACTTTGTAATTATCGAATATCTTATCAATTTACAAATAGTAAGCTAGATACTTTCTTAGAAATTACACAGCCAATTGATGGATTTTATTTAAGGTAAATTTTTTAACAGTGGATCATCACAGCAATAGTCGTTGCTGTTTTGAAAAAGGATCACGAAAAATACTTCTGCGAATTTTTACTCATATTCGTTTTTCGTTGATCATAACACCCGTTCCGCTCTTTTTTACTCTTTAGCTATTGGGGTCTACTTCTTGATCCAGGTACCTGATCGAACCACAGAGATGGTTCATCTGCTTTCAAAGAGTACGTCGCTGAAGGGCCCACAATCTATTCAAATTGTTGGTGGGTTTACTCCAACGAGGTATAGAATGCGGCTGGTTTTCATCACTTTGCGATGAGACATCGATATAATTTCGACGACTTTGATTCAGGGGTTAACACACAAAAAGTGGAGCAGATGTGAGAAAAACGAATATGCGTGGGATACTGATAACAAAAAAGTGTCCAGACTTTGCCTGTTTCTTTTGAATTGGACTTTCAATAAAGATTCCTCACCAGGTATATAAAGGATCTAAAATACTGCAAGATGTGTGCGAGGTTAGTCCAGAAAGTAAGTATTCAGCCATTTAACATTAAAAAAATAGTCTATTTAAGGCAATGACGCTTTAATCCACTACAAAACACTTCCTTTAGAACCTCACACACTGCTTGCACTTTCCAAAACAGTCTGCAAAGTTACCTTCAGGGATCACAGTCAGCTGCTTGGCCACGGGTCCCTTAATCTCGTCCACGATCCGAATTCTATCAAAAGTCGCAGGAAAGAAAATCTGGACGCTACATGGGCTGCTAGACTTGGGTGGTGAGATGTTCTGTCATCAAACCCTGCACGAGGCAAGAGGTGAAGAACGGGCAGGCACAGTCATCCTGAATGCAACTGTTGCCCAGTATGCAAGCCAAATGAATGGCATCTCACTGCCGACTGAAAAATTCCACGGTAGAAAGTCTGTTCATTCATGCACTATTGGTTACCGAGTAGTACCAATGCCACTTAACCGGTTCTTGAGATATTCAAACTGGTTAGATACTTTCCGGACAAACATCATGTAATCGGATAGTTCGTCATTTTAAAATTGATAAAATTATTCCGAACTACTAAACGAGGATTGTAGCTTTTCCCATTGTCGAGAAAATCCATATCCAGGGAACAATGCACGTTTTGTTCTTTGAGTTTTTTCGTCTTTGTTTTTCGTTTTGTTTTTTGTTTTTGTGTGAGTTTTTTCAAATTAATCCCAATGAAAGAAGACAGCCTAATAATAACCGATTCCGACCCCTTTGTCATGAAAGGGACAACCCACAACCTGATACCAGTCAGACTGGGGTTTGTTAGTCGGAACCAACCTTCTTTGGGTACAGAAAAACCTGTAATACGACATAATCCTTTTTCAGTCCGGCCTCTTCCTTAGAGCGTTATCCGCGTTTTCCAATCGGGTGCGTCTCCAGGCAACAGACTAGCAGTTAATGCCCCCTAATTATAGTAACAATCGCCAGAGGGTGCTGCTGTAGAGGGTAACCAGGTGGGATAGTGAGAGCGGTTAGTATGGTTTCAGAGGATAAAGTAGACAGGTGGCCAGCGTTGGATAGAACGTAAGATAGGACTAGAAAATAAGACCTTGTTAAGAGTGATTTTTTTTTTCTTCTCGAGTGCCGGCGGCAAAAGCTTTTGTTGATGGATATGTTACAGCAAGATTGTGAAACTAGTGATTTCATGAAATTACTGAAACGTTCTGCCCTGATTCGAAATCCACTATTAAAAATTTATCCATTTCAAATTGCTGAAAGTACCAATAACCAAGAAAATCTGACCCTCATCTACCATTACTTCTGATCCCAACCCAAACAAAACAATAAATCATGGACACTATTTAAATCCGATACTCCACAATGATGTGCGAACCACTAACGCCAAAAATGTTCTCATGAATTTCAAGTTTTGATAAGAAAAATAATTTTAAGGTTTTAAGCGGGGCAAATTAGGCCTGCTTGTGAGTGCATGCTGACCTGCACGAGTCTGCCTAAGAGTGTGTGCGAGCACGACTGGGGGTATGCGCTGCGTTTATCACATGGATTATTGTGAAGATGTAGCCAGGAAAATATTGTGGAATAAGGAAGATTTCCACTGAACTTTTCAATGCAGCTTGCTTAGATACCCAACAAGAGGAGCTGGCTAATCCAAGAAAATCAATGCCAGGAAAAAGAAAAAAACTTTGGTATCAGCCAATGGCTGGTTGACCAATTTTTGATTTGTCATAATATTCATGATTATATATATATATATATATATATATATATATATATATATATATATATATTCTAGAAAACTTTATAGTTTTAATCATTAAACACTAAAAAACATTTTCAGGAATAATTTCTGTGTTACTTTAGTTATTTATTTCCCCAATATCTGTCAATGCAATTAATGTCATTTTCTTCGAGTGTTCTAACCCTGTTTCACATATTCCCGAAACAGGTCCACGTTAAAACTGTTGATGATTCCCTCAATCGAATTAAGCTTATGAGTTTAGGATCCAAATTTAATGATGGCAATAAAATTGAATTATATATATATATATATATATATATATATATATATATAGCCTATATTTTTACACGATAATTCACTTAATTTAGTATTGAATATCAATAAAATAGGTCGTATATCATACAATGAGATTCACAGATCAAAACTCAGGTTAAAAACTATGTGTCAAGCTGTGCACATATCAATCCATCCTCATATATATATATATGTGTGTGTGTGTGTGTGTGTGTGTGTGAATGGTGAAGAGTGAACCTTAAGAAAGCGGAGGATATCTATACATAAAAAGAGAGAAATAAAACTCGACTCCTGTAGACGCCACAGAACCTTTATGAACTGGTCACATGCAAAGTTCGGCTCGAAATATCTGCATTAGAAGAAATTGAATATTTCTACAAGACAAGCTGGTTACTAAATGATTTCAAAAGAGAAATATCAATGCTCTGCCATGGCAATCGCAATCATCTGATCTAAATCATATTGACAATTTCTGGTGTTGATTAGAAATGAGTGTTAGGAAAATGAATACCAAGAACACATCGGAATTAAATGGGTATAAAATTTCCGTCGAAACTTGCCAAAAATATTCGGGTTACTATTTGTGATATGTTGTTACCGTACCAGTTCCGTGTGTTTTGTTTTTCTTTTCAAATATTCTTTCATACATATTTCTACAATGAACATATTTGATTCATATTTTACGCGTATCATTGCCAATTTTGCATCTCAGTTGTGGCTTAATTTGAACTCAGCCACAACTGTGCGCGTAAGAAGAAAGATGAAACGTTCAATTTTTCATACTGCTCGAATACTAATTGCCACCACTGTATTCTATTGAAACAGAGGAAACTTTTAAAGTAAAAAGTTTTAGGATTTGGGGGGAAAATAAAGATTAGGGTGGGGTCTGCGTTCGCGCTCACCTCGATAATAATGATCTGTTTTCCACCCATTTCTAAAAGTATGATTCTGTTTGAAGGAAGCTTTTAAGCACGTACTCCTGAATACAAACATATAAATTTGCTTATACAAGAACCTGTGCGAATAGCACGTATGTATATTCAAAAAAAAACAAAAAACGAAGTAAACACTATTATCTCAGACGTCAGCCATTGGTTTGAAGGTAGTCTCCAAATCAATAATCCCATCACAAGAGCTCAGTGATAATTTCTCTGCGTAAATGGATTCGATCAATTATCGACGCTGGTGATGTCTCCATTTATGAGAAATTGATCATAAAAGATGATCGGACGGCAGATTTTATGCCCCAAGCCGGCGTTGCGCAGCGAAACAGTAGATTGTTACCTGGTTCAACACGTATGATTATTAGAAACCATCAATCAAAACCGTCAACATAAACATAATCATCAACATAGGTCTCTTCAGTTTTTTTAGTTGTGCTGCTTGGCTGTATCACACGAAGAGGCAGCGCCAATGTAGGTAGAAGACTGAAACTTTCATCATTTACTCCTTATTGTGTCTAGAAAAACTTTTTTTTTTTTGTTCTTTAAACCCCTGGCTTCTAGTGGAAGGTTCAGTTTGCAATGTGAATTTATGCTAAATTGCCCTTATTTTGTATCCGGCTGCATTCATGCTTGTTTTGTTTTTATTCACACTTCCAGAGATCACTGTCCAACAAAAAGCGAGATATATAAATTATTTTCCAATTTTGTATTTGATCACACCTAACACGGTGGTCACGTTACGGTTTTTATTCAGTAACTAGCCAGACCTGTTTATTTGAGTTTAGCTTGGCCTTACTCCCATCAGCGAATTGGTTTGTGAGACCACTTTGCTTTCCAACACGTTATAGCAGGAGTCCTAATTATTTATCAAGCGTATAGTCCAGAAGAATTGGGAAAAGACCTTGGACAAAGGTGCATTAAGATGAAAATCATTTTATAGTTAAAGGAAATAGTAAAAAAAGAACAAATGAAAATCAGAGAATAGGTTTTCAATAAAAACGACCTAACGTGATTAATATAATAGTGGCGATCATAAGGGATCGAGCACAGCACGCAGCAGAGATACAAAGCCTGTATACGGGAGCGTAGTAGGAGATTAGGGTGGTTATGACCAGGCTCCTTGTGGGCTGCTTCCAACGTTTAATTTAAAGGTTCCCAACCTGGGAGGACTCTTGACAGTTGTAAAATATATTGTTGAAATTCACTCCGAAAACTCTATTGTTGGCCCAGGTGTGAATTTGAAATCCTTTCCTCACCCCTTACTAGAGATATCAACCGAGATCTCCTGTTTTGTTCTATTTTAATGTTCGTTAATGTATTTACAATTTATGAGTTAAAGGATATCTTATTCGTTGTCCTCTGTTATAACATTTGCATGGACATGGTTTTTCTCTCGCTCATTGATATCATCCTTGTCGACTGCAACACTTTCATCACTCTTGATTTTGCTTGTTGGAATCCAATACCCATTGCTTGTTTATGCAGATCTGTCCTAAGCAGAATCTGCCCAGGGTACGGCAATTCATAGGAATATTTCTGCAGACACAGCTTACCTTCCATCCGATCTGAGATCATGAGATCATATTCAACAGTATACCTGGTGCAGGAGGCTTCGTTGTCATGACAGGACACAGGTAACTCTCCATCCTCACCCAAACACAATGAGTGGGATCGAGATCCGTACTAAGGCACTACTACTGTGTGATACGCCCGGTAATAGCGTTGAGCAGCTGCTTCTGATATTGGAGGAAGGGCTTCCAGCTGAAATGTCGATGTCAGAATTAATTTGGCGATACGCTGGTGTTACCTCAAGAAATGTTGTTCATTAAACGTTGAAGTGACAGGACATCCATATAACAAGAAGTCTGTAGCGATCTTTATTTGAGGGTGGCTGGAATTTTCGTCATGAATACCTGAAGTTCTTGAAGCTCGTGCACTTTCATCTTCTTGAGAAGTTTCCAGACAGTTATTTCTTCCTTTATTGGAGGGAGAGAGCAAGTATCGCCGTCCGTGAGACAACGGATAACATACAGAACCATGCGTTGAGAAGTCGTTACATTTTCCTGAGCATCCCTGACCATTTAAATTTCTATGGGATCGCCAGAGTCCAGCTGAATGTAGAAATTGCTTGACTCATACCTCTAAACAAATATACTCTGAACTCACGACAACAATGGGGACAAAATCCTGAGCTGCATATTCTAATGCTATCGATGCAATGAAGAAATATGCATTTCCTTCTGCTCGCTTCACTTGAACACTCTCATCAACGAAGAACATGTACCGATAACGCACGCCTTGTTAGATTCGCTTCCTAAAAAAATCGTCTCGTTCAGTTATAGCTTTCATACAAGGCTGATTCCTTCTGTGGCAAACTTACAAGCACGTATCTTACAAGTTCTCAATTTCAGTATAGCTTACATGGTTTGGGAACGGTCCTGAAAAAGGCCATATTTTTTTTTTAATTCCTCATTTTAGCTAACAGCGCACCGGGACCTCCAGCTGCACTAGTTCACTTCGCTCATCTCCAGTGGGCCCCTCTGTGATGAAAAAAAAAAACTAGATACAGCTATACCGTATGATTATTTCCCCAAAGTCCATTTCCATTACAAAACAACAAGTGAAGGGTATCCAGCGAGGATCTGACTAACTACGATGATTTGAGAGACTAGTTTGCTAACCGTTGCTCTACATCAATGTTCTATGAGTTTAATGGGTCATCAAATGGGTTATTGTGACGGAGCAGCCAAGAGAAAACCACTTCTTAAACCAGTCAACATTCAGCAGAGAAAGCAGTGCGCAATATCCATTGTAAGTATGACTGACGGATCGTTTTGAAATTGGCCTCAAAACAGCACTACAGTATCTTCATCAACTGGGTCATTTCACCAAAGAAAAGCTGTGTTGCAAATTATTCAACATTCAACAAAAAGAAATATTGGCAATTGAGATTATTAAATGGACAGCACGTTTGACAAAATGTCATCTTTTCAGATGACACTTTATCGTCTCAGTTTTCAAACAGCTGATAATCATGGGTTTGGAGTATAATTTTTAAATTGCTGGCAATCTGCTATCAAATACGGTGAATTGTTACGATTTGGGGAAGAATTTGTTGCAATGTAAGGATTATTCGAAGTTCAGTTAAATACATAATTATATAGCAGGGACTTTGCCCCGCATCATAAAAACACGTCTCTCTTCATAGGGGATAGAGGTCTATGCCGTATAGCCAAATCGCGTTGGATATACCGGTTCTCGTATGATTGCCGGAGTTGGGCAACGTTTAAACCTTACTGACCTGCATGCGAGCGGCAAGAAATGAATGAAAGCCAAAAGACTCGAGGATGACATGTCCAAAAAGGTATACAGTGACTTCCCTGACAAAGTCGATCTTCTGTCTTGTACTATTGAATACAAGGTTTGCCCGGAGAGTATCCAGCCATTTAACATTAACAGAAGGAATAGCCTACTTGGGGAAAATGGTGCCTTATTTTCATTCAAAGTACTCCCTTTGAACGTACTCAAACTTTTCAAAACGATCTGCAAAGTCCTCTTTCGGGATCACTATCAATCTTGACTATGAGGAGCTGACAGACCAAGGTGATGTTATATTTTATAATTAAAAAAAAGAGAGACGTGAAATATTGCCAAATATTCGTGACATTGAGAATGAGACGGTCACACAATCAAAACGTTCACTCAATGGCATCAAATAGCCAACTGAATAATCCTATTCGTGCATACGCAGCAAGGTCTCCATTGATTAGTTGCCAAGCTACAAGACTACGCAACCAGTTCTTGAAATATTTAAAATGATTGGATACTTCCCGGTTAGACCATGTGTGCATATAGGTCGTCAAATAAGAAAAGATGTCCATAAAACTTTCAGCGAAAGAAGAATCGCTTTGTGTTTTCAATGCAACCCGACTGAATATCCAATAAGAGAAGTTGGCAAAACTGGCAAATTCGATGCACGAAAGCATAAAATTTTAAAACAGTGGTCGTTCGACAGTTCTTACAAGAGGGAAAATTTAATGTTAAGACCAATTTTCAAATCGGTTCATAGCGTTTGTAATGAAGTAAGAGACCCGAATAGAGAGTGGTTAAAAAGAGATGGCTTTTATTTCTTCTAATCGGTTCATAGCGTTGGTAAAGATAGAAACATAGGAAATAAAGACTGGTCAAAGGAAGAGAATTTTTTTCCTTTTTTATGTCACCCTACGTCATATCATTCCTTTTTTTTAGATCAATTCTCGGGATAAAAAATAAAAGTACACGAAAGAAAGAAAATGAAAATAGAAGGAGGGAAGACAGACTATACAATGTTTACAACTAATCTATACACTCCATACATATATTCATAAATCCTTTTTTAGATCAATTCTCGAGATAAAAAAATAGAAAGTACAAGAAAGGAAGAAAAGGAAAATAGAAAAAAAAAGGAAGGCAGACTACACAGTGTTTATAAATAATGTATACACTCCTTACATATTTTTATAACTTTTTCATTTGCTAATGAATCATATCGCATTTTGGACAATATTTTTCATTTTTATTTTGATGCAATTATTATTCTTGTTTTAAATGTTTTAATGGGGATTAGCTTAGAAACTCAATTGGGAAAAAATAGATTTATTACCGATACAAATGTAGAAAGAATGCTGTCAAAATATATTCACAACGTCTCAGTTTTTGAATGGAATCAGTTCTTTTTTCTTGTCTTCGAATGAAATCTCTTATTTGTTAAAACATAGGTGTCGTTTAACTTTTGTCGTTACTTGTAAATGCAGGTGATTGCTCAAACTACGCAATAACAATCCATTGCATTCATTATCTATTTATAAATATATATCCCTGTTTGCAAGTATTGCTATCATGCACGAATGCACGTTACATACATAAACACACATATAAATACACACACACACACACACACACACACATATATATATATATATATATATAAGTGTGTGTGTGTGTATACTTTTAATTCAGAAGCATACAATACATGTAAGTTTGATATATATATATATATATATATGTATATATATATATATATATATATATATATATATATCAAACTTACATGTTTCTATAGATATGAATGTTTGATAGAGGTTTATACCTGCACGCAAATTCCATACCCCACTTCAAGATAATCTTACTTGAAACGCGTTAACAATTATCATCCATTACTTTCCATTACGTAACATCAATAAAATGCAAGACAAGAATAGAATGAAATTCGCGGGAAAAGAGCGAAGGAAAAGAAAACATTTCTTGACCAAACACGATCGGTGACTAGATATCAAAAACGTTAAGAGAAGAAAAAAAAGGATTGTGGCTAACACGGCCAAAAATATCGACACTGAAAACATTAAAGAAAGTAATGGCGAAGGCATATCATGCTGGACCGGTTATTTCACTTCCGGTCCGCGTATGAAAAGAAAATGTCTACCATTGACGTCAAGCCTAGATTGGCCAATCAAAAACGACTTGTGCAATATCGCTGCAGCTGCAGAAAACCTAATCTACTCAAAGTTGGAGAGAATATTTGTTGTAAGGAATACACTTGTCGCACTAAAGAAATGGATTGAGGACTGTGTATGAAACTATGAGTAGCATTTTTTGCTTAAAATTAGGAGAATCATCGACTGTTACAGATTGAATATTGTGAGGTCATCTGCTACATTCCCGACACAAAAGAAGACTGACACAGCGCGGTTTGACATAGATAAATCTCTCACTAGAAAATGTGATTGCAGTGTTTTCGGTTTTTCTCTAGTCAGGCTCAGTGATCGATACCTGCAGATAAATCTGACTACAGAATGTTTGGCCATTCTCAAGTCTAGATGAAAAGGGCATTATATGTATGTGTGTGTGTGTGTGTGTTGAGAATAGATGTAGATTCGATGGAGTGATGTTGCTAGTTGACAATGTGGAAAGGAAAAAGGCTTCATGCTAATTAGTTCACTTGATCTTTTTTTTTTTTCAGAATGTAATTGCATCAGTTTCGTGTGGGAATATTGGGCTTCTCCAGAACATTGGAGCAAAAGAAACGGTTAGTGAGCTCGCACAAAAGTATCCGGATGATAGGGGGTAAAGAAAACGTTGTGTTGGGGAATGAATAGAATGGGATTTTTATTACTATATATCAAGGAGTGGGTCTGGTAGAGAATACGTTCCGTTTAATCGATGAGGCTGTCTGGGTGTATCTATGAGAACGTCTGGAGAAATAAAACAAGAGCGGCGTGGCGAAGCGGTTGGTGTTGGTTTGGGATGGTTCAGGGAAAATAGGAAGATGGTGTAATGTTAAAGGGGTCCATAAAAAATATGTGTATGAAAGAGAAAGTCGATTTAGATTCATATCTGTGGAGTATGTTTAACCTATGAAGCCTTTTAACCAGCATCAAATATGCTGCCGTTATTTATGTGAGGTGTTATTCTATGTTGATTTAGTATTAATTATGCTAATGGTGGGACCAATTGAAAGCTACCTGGACGCTTAATAATCGTACTGCAGATTGAGATGAGGGTGTACTCAATGCATATACGTTCCCAGGAGTTATGTCCGTTTAATTATTTGTGCTTTCAGCTGTTTTTATCTGAGGATCCTCAGAAACTGCACCCCCACATACATAGAAAATGATGAGGAATACTGTAACGAAACGTATGGCCAGTTTCTTGTTATGAGCAATAAAACGCACGACTTGTGTAACCTAATCTTAGGCTTTATTTCTCTAACGGTAAGTACATTCAAAAAGAGAGGTATTTATAGAAGTCGCTTTGATACAGTCCATTACTTCATTACGAAAAGGGGTTTTAGTTAATACAAATACATTGAGAAAGCTTTAAGATCTCTTCAGAGGAGAGCTCGAAACGTTTTTCAACAAAGTGAAGGATGACAGTGATGACATTGGGATGGAGTTTTAGAATAGAAAAATGTGCACAAATGGTAATGCACAGAGAAAGGATCACAGCAGCAGAAGGAATCGAACTCCCGGACAGTGAGAAGATTAGAGCATAGATCACAAAAGACCGATACAAATACCTGGGATTTCTAGAATATGACACGATAAAACGGGAAGAAATGAAGGAGAAAATAAGAAGATAATAACTTAGGAAGATGATGAAATATTAGAGATCATACTAAACAACAGGAATCTGATAAAAGGAATGAACACATGGGCTGTATTAGTAGAGTAATACACAGGGCCAGGGATGGACAAAGCAAGAACTCCCGTCAATGGACCAGCGAACAAGAAAGCTTATGACAATGCACAAGGCCTTACAACCCAGAGATGATACGACGGACTGTACTTGAAGAGAAAAGAAGACAGAGGTGGACTCATCAGCATTGAAGACTGTGTCCAAAGGGTAAGAACAGGTCTAGAGAAGTATGTGCAGGCAAACAGTGAAGACATCATAAAGAGCACCCGAAGCTACGCACTGAACAATAAAAAAGTAGAAAACGATGGAACAGCACAGAAAGCAAGGAAAGGAAAATAGGAACAGAAGAAGCTATACGGAGAATTTAAAAGATAGAAACAGGATGTTGCAGATGAGAGATCATGGACATGGCTACAGAAAGGAAACCTGAAGAGAGAAACAGAATCACTCATCATGGCAGCACCAAACAAATACACCAGGACAAACTATATTAAAGCAAAAGTCGACAGGACACAGACAAACATTTGGAGAAAGGGATGAGAACGTAAACCACGTAACTAGTGAATGTAGTCAACTACCCCAGAAGGAGTATAAACAAAGACACGATAGAGAAGCAACAGTTATACACAGGGAACTGAATAAACAGATGGGATTTAACCATGCGGAAACGTGGTACGAGCACAAACAGGTGAGAATGGAAATTGCAAATTACTTTGAGATTTTAACATCTATACTAACCACCCCAATCAAAGCGAGAAGACCAGACTTAGTAATCGTGGACAAGAAGAGGAGAACCTACTAAATAATAGACGTCGCCGTGCCTGTGGACCACAGAATAGATAGGAAAGAGAGTGAAAAGCTGGAAAAATACAAGGGCCTAGCAAGGGAACTGAAGAAGGTATGGAACATAAGGGTCTGGGTGGCACCAGTAATAATGGTGCTCTCTAAACTGTACCAAAGATACTGAAGGCGAGATTGGAGGAACTAAGGGTCGAGACTAAGAAAGGGTTTAATCTGAGCAGACCACAGCACTGCTAGGGACTGCACGAATACTGAGGAAAGGACCAGAAATATGAGATCTACGACACCAGCAGTGGCCTAATAGAAAGAAGAGGAGAGGAGAAACAATACAGTGCTAGGAGAGGGAGAGTTGAGAGGAGGGCTGGAGACCTGAAGAGACTTACTGTCACTCAGCCTTCAGTGACAACCGCCGGGTAACTGGTGTAGAACTGTTAACCACAGCACTGAGAGTGAAGAGGAGGGCTGGAGACCTAGGGAGACTTGCTGTCACTCAGTCTCCATCTGTGACCACTAAGAGTGAATTTTTATTATTATTATTATTATTATTATTATTATTATTATTATTATTATTATTATTATTATTATTATTATTATTATTATCAAATAACACTAAATAGGGCAGACGTGTTGAATAAAGTACTTTTTGAAGAAGACAAACTACTTATATTTCTCCGTCAACGGTCAAATGTTGACTGCCTATCGTGTTACAGGATTGCCACTACCATATATTCCAAGTGTACCGTTTTGCCTCTGCTACCCTCGAAATATATGCTTTTGCCCCCCGTCTCCTTGGAAAATGACAGTGGACGCCCATTTGTGTGTATGTGCGCGCGTGTGTGTGACGGCCTCTTGGAAATTTAGTGTAAATTCCTGAAAATCTTATACAAAGGTTACATACCTTGTTCGATTAAGATCATGTAACTTCATTTCATGGTTAAAATACAAAGCAATACATATTACGTGTAAATTTGAAAGGTTAATAACCAAGAACTCGTTTGGAAAGTGTCAAGTTGCTCTTTTAGAGTCTTCTAACAAGGAATAGGAGAATTAGTTTCCCAGTGGAATTATGCCAGAATAAATTATGATGACTATGTTCTTCATGAATGAATTCGAGTATTTGAGATTTGGACGGTTTTGCTGACTCAGCTATATAGCTAGTGCCCTTACGCTGATTACGGCATCAACCTTCTCAGCCCTGGCTTCCTCCGTTACAAGTTTCTCTTGTCTCGGCTTGCTATATGTGAAATAGACTTGGAAGCGATAAGCCCTCGAAGCGGTGGCACTAATTTTGCCATTCTCCTTTACAGAACCTGGTATTCCCAAGAGGTAATTAATCTAGGCGATAATCAGGCTTGACGATGCTAAACTTCGGTGAAGAAGAAATCAAGCGAATAATCACTCTAGGATGGCAAGCCTTTGGCACAGCAAGCTCAACCTTCAAGAACAAAAAAAATCCCTTTAGTCCTAAAAAACGGAAAGAATATACAACTTATGTATCCTCCCGATAGTCGCCTATGGAGCTGAACCAAACCAAGAGACTGACCCTAAAACAAAAAAGCATGCAACGTGTGCATGAGAAATTCACGCTCAACCTCACATGGAGAGATCACAGGACAGCACAATATATCAGGGGGGAAAACAGGAGTCTAAGACATCATAGAATCCATTAGAAAACTCAAATGGTAATGGGCTGGTTATGTGGCAAGAATAGCAGACAACCGATGGACATCATCACGACTCACAACATGGATTCCCTGAGATCACATGCATACCCAAAGCCGGCAGAATACATGATGGAGAAAGTATTAGCTTCGCTATGCCTATGATAGAGAGGTCTGGCAAATCCTGGGTAAGGTCTATGCCCAAAAACGGACGATAAAAGACTGATGAGTTAGGATACTCGTTGCCTGGGGAAAATAACTTCAAAACAACACAGTAGAAAATATAATCTTCATTATATTTCTTCTCATACGACGCAACAATTTTAAAAAGATTCTTTACATCAACAGTTTATTCTTAACATCTTATCAGCGCTCATTATTCACAGTCGTAGATTGATGGCTACGGTTAGGAAGTGAAGGAAAAAAGATTACTTTTATCAGTGGAAGTCGAAAACTGTAACAAAAAAATATCCGAAGAATATTTTCATACCTCAGATAAATAAGACCCCCGTCTGTTACCTTTTCAATTCATTAAGGAGTGGGGGGTCCAATCAACAATATGAATATAATGCTGAACTGGACCCTAATATTATGTCCGTCGTACGAAACTACTGCTTTGAATTATTTCGTTTACATCAATTAGGAAGAATAAATATTTCATTTTTAATTATGCACAAATAAATTTTCGTGTTTTGAAAAAACGATTTCGGACGATTGTACTACGGACGGAAATTAATGATCCAAGTCAGCATTATTTGATGATCAAATGTTGCTTTCGAGAGTGACCCTTATCTTAAGGTAAAAGAGGTCGTATTCATTGAGAGCACAAGAAGGATGTTTGCGGCCTTTACAGGGAAAACGAATCATTAAAAAAATCTAAAAGATCAAGGTGGCCGTAAAGAGTAGTCAAGTATCTAAAATAGAAGTTTACAATACATCATCTAACAGAAAATGAATAATAAAATACATATGGCTCCCGACATACGATAGGATTTGGGGTCATAAATGAGAGCGTAAGTAGAAAGATAGAAACTCAAATATGTTGTAAATTTACATGTAGCCAGACATAGACTACCGTTGTTTTAATATTTTCATTGGCAATTTAAAAGGAAAAAAATTATCTTAACTTCGAAGTATCGTAAGTTGGAAAATTGTAATTTAGGGAGTATCTATATCTTTAATTGCTCTCAACAAAATGACCTGTATCTTATTTAGCCTGCTTGTTCCGTTTAGAAAAGAGGGAGAAATCAAAGGCTTTCACAGAGAAATAAAAAAAAAGTGTTTTTACTTCTGTTTCTCTTCTCATTCATTGACGCTTATTTTGGTCAATGCGTAACGAAGAAACATTCAAAACTTGTATAAATTTCTTTGTAAGATATCTTGTTACCCAATCATAGGAATAACAGCTAAAGAAAATTTTAACCCTAAAAATTACTTGATTCAAATGTTTCAGGTCAGGGTAATGACCTCTGGTGACCTCAAATGACCTCCAAGGTCGAGCTCACTTAAATAATACAAACTTAGATATGAACAATCAAGGCACTATAAGTTTTCACGCCAATTCTCCCTCTTCAATCTATAGTGGGTAGACACAATGAATAACAATTCAACAATTCAATATAAATAGATTTTTCACTCAATTGTCTTTGCCTTGGTTGTTGTTGTTTTTTGGAGGGTTTTTTCACACAACGTTTTGGCTGTTGTACCCTTCAGGTCAGTGTGGTAAGTGGAGAGAGGGGATGATTCGCCCCGGAAGCTGTGCACCAATGCGGACAGGGTCAAAACATGTTTTCCCGTAGTTTGTCGATTCCTGTGACGCCAGTATTTAGCGTAATTGAATAATTTCCCTGCCGGATTGTTGGCAACGTTGTGTGAGTGGATTCTAATGGTACTTATTTTGACCAATAAAGTCAAGTTCTAGACGGGTTTTAAAGCTTGTGGTTCAAAACAATCATTTTTTTCCAATTGGCCTCAATTTTGCTCCTAGGGTGCGGAAATTTTGCATAGGGGTGATATTTTCACACGGCAGAGGTTATAGACAATGTGAGGTTGACATTGGAGGTTAATTCAAAGGGAGAAACACTTATTTAATGTATACAGAAGACCTATCAAAGCAAGCAACAATATCATTTGGTTCTTTTTTCATGCATCGGAATATTTCTTGCGTCGCTTCTACTTTTTCATGTGTTCATAGCGTAAATAATCGCATTTTATTTGTGTTGTGTAAGAAGACATATATCAGAGAACATATTTTCCTGTTTGGTTATATTTTAAGTTATCCCCCCGGGCAACGCCAGGATGATATTTATGAGCATGGATAATGTTATATATATATATATATATATATATATATATATATATATATATATCAGAAATGGACACATGTTGTCCAACAGAATGATTATAAATTGTGTTGTATTATATTGAAACTTATTTGAGAGGGCAAACGATACCTTAACTGTGTAATGACAAGTAATCATCTCAAATAGTGTTCTACATAATATAACACAATCTATAATCATATATATATATATGTATATATATATATACATATATATATATATATATATATATATATATATATATATATATATATATATATATATATATATATATATATATATATATATATGTATGTATATATATATATAGGGAGACCAAACCAGAGAAAAACAAACGAGTATGTATTTTAAGCCTTTTTTCATCCAACCCTGCTCTAAAATGAAAACAAATTATTTCAACTTGGAAAATAAAGCGTTAATGCCGTTACTAAAAAACTATAATGAAAATAACGCTAAATCATATTATACGTTCTTACTCAGTGCATTTACATTGGCTACGGATTCAGCCGTCTATGTCCGGGTTTCACATACCACAAACGCAATGTGTTTCAGACTTAGAAATTACAAGCACCTAAAGTGGCGTCACTCACTTCACCTTCTGCTATTATATCGATAGCTGTAGCGAGGATAGATTAATGACTTTCCCAAGGGCATTAGTGCGAAGTGAACGCAAACTGTCTTAGCTGGAGTTTGAACTCGATTACCTGAGTGCAGTCTACGGGCCGCTGATCGTTCGGCTACCCTGCACTTCCTACGGGTTGCTTTGTTCGCCGGGTGCATTTTTGTGTGATACAGACGACGCAAGTGCATACGTCGGCCATTTTGTCTGCAGAGAAACGATGACGCTGCCAGAAATAATCCTCTTTCCCGCCAAAGCATCCGTGGCTGACGCCATTATCATCAGAGAGAAAATAAGGCATCGCCCGGGATACCCCGCCCCCAACCACTTTGTTTATTTGTTTGTTTGTTTTCGGGGTTTTTTGTTGTTGTTTTTTCAAATATAATCAGATTTGAACTAGACCTCATTTTCAGCCAATCAGAACGAAGCGCTCACCTGCCCCTTCTTTGAACTACCTCATCGCATCGTTACCCAACGCAATATCGTAATCCTACATTGGTCTCTCGGTCAAACTCTTTATTTCTCTCTTTCTTTTACTGCTCTCTCTCTCTCTCTCTCTCTGTCTGTCTGTCTGTCTCTCTCTCTCTCTCTCTGATCGTTATATCAATATATCTATCTCTGCGTTTTTATATCAATATTTTTCTCTTTTTCAGAATGAAGCGCTCATCTCTCTCTTCTTTGAACTCCATCCCCACACCGCTACCCCACGTGATATCGTGATCCTTAATCAGCCTTTCGGTCAAACTCTCTCTCTCTCTCTCTCTCTCTCTCTCTCTCTCTCTCTCTCTCTCTCTCTCTCTCTCTCTACGTGGTACCTCAAATAATTATCTCCATCTATCCATACGTTTCTCCGTTTTTTGTTATCACCCATTTTCTTCTGTTCATTTTTTTTTCTCCCTCTGGTTGTTAATATCTCTACCGTATTTTAGTCCCGTCTGTCCCCACCTAATTTCTCTCTACTTCTCTCTTTCAATCTCTCTCTCTCTCTCTCTCTCTCTCTCTCTCTCTCTCTCTCTCTCTCTCTCTCTTATCACCCTTTCTTCCTTTACTTAATTTCACGTTCTTCTCCAATATCCTTCTGCGTTCTCATTCACTCCTCATTCTCTCCTGAGAATTGTTTCCTTTCTGCACACTTTTGCTCTTTCAGTTACTGTCTATCTATCTTATTATGTTCATAACTCTTTATCTACCCAACAAGCTACCTCAGTCTCTTTGTATCACTTCAACTTATTCTATCCATCTCGGTTTTCATCTACCAAACAATTTGACTGTCCATATCTATTAAAAACCGCCAACCAAAACGTTTCCTCAGTTTTACAGCAAATGTATTGAACAGTATGGGGTTGGCCTCAAAGGTCATTCTAGATCATCAGAGGTCATTTTACTTTGCTATAAAAAATGTGCGCCTATGTCGGATTTCAGCTTCTTGGGGCCAAATTATAGACTACAAATGCTTCAATTGGCTAGATGTTACCAACGTACGTTTCCGAAATTGTCACCGACGTACGTCTCTTCAGTTTTTAAGTTGGCTGTCTGGGTATGTATTACGCCAACCGGCCACACCTATGGAGCGCGAGGGCTGAAAATTTCAACATTTATTCCTTATTATGTGTTGTAAGAACAGTTTTTTTTTAATCACCCCAAAACGTTTTTTTTTTTTTTTTAGTGGGGGGGTTCAGTTTATACTGAATTGATCCCTGATTTTATGGAAGTTCGGATTTTTTAACAAAAGGCGAAAGAAATAACACTCATTGGTCACCTCAACATGGCATGTTGGCAAAAGATTTTGGTCACGTGACGATTTCTGTTGAGTGACTAAGCTGACCTATTATAACAGCACTTAGATAATTGTTTAACCGTCTACCTTTCTCAGTCTGTTCGGATCTCTCTCTGTCCTTCTCTCTCTCTCTCTCTCTCTCTCTCTATATATATATATATATATATATATATATATATATATATATATGTATGTATATATATGTATATATATATATATATATATATATATATATATATATAGCTCCTGATGGTGGACTCATGTTCCACATCAAAGTTATAACCTCGAAAGATACACACACAGCAGACACTGCTGAAGATGGAAATACATCCCGAAATATGTCTAGACCATTAGTGAAAACATTAACAGATAAATAAAACTTCCATACACTTTCACTCCAGAGTCTGTCTCACTCTCTATAGTTCAAATTATATATATATATATATATATATATATATATATATATATATATATATATATGTCTGGGGGAAAATAACTTCAAATATAACAACATAGGAAAACAAGTTATATCTCGTAAATTTTTCATAAAATTGAATATTCATTCTAGTCGATTATTTACCCACACTCTGATGTCAAGTCAAGCACTGTAGTTATAGTGTAAATAGTGTCACCCTCCTAAAAAAGATTGCTTTTTCTCAAGAGTGAATAAATTACAGGAAACAACGGTCGAATGGGTTAAAAGCATAAAAATTACTCTAAATTGTTAAAATTATTCAAATTATTTTATCTCAAGCTTTTTTCAAATATTCGACTTTGAACGAATATTTGCGCATGGGTCGGCCTGGGAATGTGTATGGATCCGTCCAGCGTGCACGACACCCGATACGAGAGAAAAATATGCTTAAGTACCATAATATCATCCGAAATATCCACATTCCCACTTAGTCAAATTGGTTTTTAGGCTCGGTTGTTTGTGATGCGTAAGAAGAAATATATTAAAGGACATATTTCTTAACTATGTTATCAAATTGCCGGGATTATAAAGTGAAATATTGGTAATAGAATGTACGGGTACATTATCGGAAAATATTGAAACGGTTCTTTTAAAAAGTAAATATTAAAACAAAATTTATCAAACGAAAATGTTAAAAATGATTAAAAGCTTATTGGGTACTATGTATATTTATCAGTTAAAAGTCTTTTGAAACATAAATGTCAGCATTTTCTGGTGAAATTTTTGGTAATTTATCTTATTGAAATTATGACCTCTGGTGACCCGGAATGACCTCAGAAGTCAGCCCCACATAGCTCATTACGTTTGCTGCAAAAAGATGTACGCCAAATATCAGCTTCCTAAGTGAAAAGTTGTGTTTTAAAATTGCTCCGATGACCCCTGTTGGCCTCGAATGACCCCTGAGTTCAACTTCACGTTGCCAACAAATGCTTTAATTGGCTAGAAGTGACCACTAATAACCTTTGATGATCGTGAATGACCTCTGTGGTCAACTTGACATAAACCATGTCATCCGTTGTGAAAGGATATACCCCTCGGCCAAATTTACGTCGGACGAGTCAGCATTATAATTACATTGTAAATAAATATCTATTGTAAAACCTTTAAAGCATCACTCCTCCTTTGTCCTCCTCTGTAAAAAAATGTTCCGTTTTGCAAAATTTCAGCTCCCTACACGCAAAATTGTGGTCTACAAATTGGAACAGAGAGACAGATTTCAAGTCTATGTATATGTTCATCGACCAATTCATCTGTCTCTATATATCTATCTATATATTTTTCTTTTTCATTCTTTCATCTATCTATCTATCTATCTATCTATCTGTTTATCTATCTACTTATCTGTCTGTTTATATCAGCCTGTCTATCTTCTTTTGTAGCGATATCAGGAACAAACTGGCTCCTTCCTGAAGCATTTGTACCTGGTCCTGTCTATCTCGCTTCGTAATCATCATCATCATCATCATCAGTCTTTTAATGTCTGTCGTTGGACATAGACCTTCCCCAGGATTCGTCACATTTCTCTATGATGAGCGTCGCTGAGCCAGTATTTTCTGAATTTGTTTAGTCCATCTCTCCTTTTGTCGGCCCCGGTTTCCCATGTGGTCTCTGGGGATCAATGTTGTAAATAGTGATGTCCATCAGTTGTCTTCCAAACTCGCATTGCCATTTGAGTTTTCTAATAGATTCTTCAATGTCTCGGACACCCGTTTTCTTCCTGATATACTTTGTTGTCTTGTGATCTCCCCATGTGAGGTTGAGCATGATTCTCTCATGCACACGCTGCAAGCTTCTCAGTTTATGGGTTTGTCTCTTGATTGGGTTCCATGTTTCAGCTCCATAAGTGACTATCGAAAGGATGAATTGGTTGTATACTCTTCTTTTTAGGATTATTGGGATCGTCTGGTTTTTGAAGGTTGGGCTAGAAAACTGACGGCCCATTGACGAAATCCCACAATGCATTGTGACTAACGGATCAGTAGAAAAAAGTCGGCACTTGTTTAAAATGTCACCGGACAAAAGCTTGAGAATAAGCCGGCTGAAATGTTGTGATAGAAAATAGCAACAATGATAAGGATGTGTACGAATTTCTGAGATAAAGCATTTTCCTTATTTATTGAACAACCGTAGACACCAAAGGTGGCGAAGGGTTATATCCCTTTTTTTTCTATGTGCACGTGTTTCTGTGTTCAAGGGCTCTTGGTCATACTGTTTAGTCTTCAGACTCGAAAATTGGAAGCAGTATTCCTCTAAACTTCTGAAAATGTTGAGGTTTTTTTTTGTTTTTTTTGTAAAAAAAAAAAGAAGCTATTTTGACATTTTGGGGTCTTATTCTGGCGGAATTCTAGATTCTCTGTGTTCACTCCATTTAGATGTTTTCGCGTGGAAAACAACAGTGATATCATAAATAGAATTCATCTGACCATGTTTATTCCACGATGGATTTTTTTTTACGTTACTTGAAAATAATAATGATAATAATAATAATAATAATAATAATAATAATAATAATAATAATAATAGTTATTATTATCATTATCATTATTATTATTATTATTATTATTATGATTATTATTATTATTATCCAATAGAGTTTATGCTAACTTCATTTTTTTAATCATTATTTATTTTCATTTTAATTGCTCTTGTTTTTTTATCGCAACCAACCAAATTCAAAATGAATATGGGCAGTGAAAAAAAAAGTAATAATGATTTACAATACTCAATCTAATGGAATAAATAAGAATAAACGGTCACACTATAAGCGAGCCCCC
The DNA here is from genome assembly GCA_963457665.1 of Thysanoteuthis rhombus. Classification (NCBI taxonomy): domain Eukaryota; kingdom Metazoa; phylum Mollusca; class Cephalopoda; order Oegopsida; family Thysanoteuthidae; genus Thysanoteuthis; species Thysanoteuthis major. The sequence goes on from OY735223.1 coordinate 44,749,882, forward strand.
GCGTCCGAAGTTCAATTCTCACCTGGAACTCATTTTTCATTCCGATCTGCGGTGTTGATTTATTTATTCACTGCTAAAGGGAACCCAGTCTGAGTTTAGTTACGATGAAAAGCAACAACAATTAAGATGAAGGTAAATAGTAGTAAAAAATCAGTGATGATAATTCACAAAATTTTATTTAATAAGATCAAATTAAATTCATTTTTGTTGTTATTTATATCACAGTATATCGTCAGGTCCAGTCACCAGTCTTATCAATTATCTGAAAAATGATCCAGCTTAAATATTTCGAAAGCAAAAGTAGCAGCAAAAATACGGATATTCGAAAGAAAATCATTGAATTTACATCTTATCTGTGCGATGATTAAGCGTTAGTCATGGATTTACTCCGAACAAAATTGGTCGGCACCAATTAAATGTCAGTTTCAACAAAAAAATGGTAGTTTTTCGGAACGAGGCCTGGGCGCCATATCATAGTTGCCATATAACTTTGCTGAACAAAACCAAATTTATACAGTCTTGAGACCCGTGTTGCCAACTCAAAGAAAAAATTTGCGCTAAATCGACCTCGAAAAAATTTTCACAAAACGCCAAGACGAGCTATGAAACACTGTTAGCCCTTTTGGGGGGTATTTACCAGCTAAAAACAGATTTGTCCGTATTAGCAAGAGAATAACTGAAAGTTGGCAAGAGTTCATGTAAAAATAGCGCTAAAAATAGCTCTAAAAATAGCGCTTGATATTGAATTTTCGAGTTGCTAAAAGAAGAAGGGCGCTAGATTTAGATGGATAGTCAAATAGATTGAAATCATCACCAGAATAAGCTTGCAGAAAAAAAGAATAAAAATACAGGAATACCTTGATTAGTACAGTTAATCACTTCCAAATTGTCCGCCATATTTTGATTTCATGTGCTTTTTGATCAACTTATACTACATTACATTAATTCAATCAGTAATGCCTTAAGTATACGACATCGAAACCTGCACTGATCAAAACCTCACTATATAAGGTATTCTTTTACATAATCTTTATTTATTGTTTGTGTGTATTTATGCCGAACCATATCATTCTCATCACTGTGTAAGGGATTGTTATATTTTGTCGTACCATATCTTTCTTTCCAGAACCAAAATAGGTTTGTTTGGTACCAAATTTGCCTATTTGGTAAGAATGTGTTAAGTAATCCAATTAACGAGATTTTAAGAATACAAATCGACATTTGTAAAAACCTGCATTGATAATGTTGATCATAAGAATCTATGTATTGATCTTAAGTTTTGGGAAATATAAATATATATAGGCTTTCGTTCCATCTATCTATCGATGTATTTCACCCAATCTACTAAAATCGGTCTATCAATTCATTCAAAAATTACATTTATTTTTATTTCTTTGTTCTCTCACTCTCTCTTTATCTATCAATCTCTCTCTCTCTCTCTCTCTCTCTCTATATATATATATATATATATATATATATATATATATAAATAATATATATATATATATATATATATATATATATATATATATATATATATATATATATATATATATATATATATATATATATATAATACCCAAAACACTTACATGTACTATAATAACAAAGAATACGTGGAACAGGGGAAAAACACTGGAGAAAATTATATAAATTGCCTTGACAGATATTTGGAAATCAGCGACTGAAGTGACACAATGACATTTTTGAAAAAGTTTTCTAATGTTTAGTGTTTGAAATTGAAAAGCTTTGTAGAGTATACATATATACATATATAGTTTAGAAAGCTGTATAGCTTTAAATACATCTAAATAGGAAAACACATTCAAAAATATTTTTTGTGTCATTTAAGACAATTATTTCCCAGTATCTGTTGATGTAATTTAAGTAATTTTCTATAGTGTTTTTTTGTATGTTTCAGACATACTTCGATATCAAGGTATTTTGTGTACATTTTCTCTTGTTGAGATTATCAGTTGTCATGTAACTGTTTCGGGGATTTAAAAACAAAACATTTTTTCTAACATGGCACCATTTAGGTTTCAAAGGACTTTCAGCTATGATTTTGATATATACGTTATGTCATAGTACATGCAGCTTGTTATTTTACATAGGGGATTATGATAATGTATTGGATATGTATGTTATTTTATACTATACATCATTTAACATTATTTAACGATGAGGGATCAGTAAACATAGCAACAGACGTGATTCGTTGTTCGTGTCATTTCTATTGCATGCTCACCTATGTGAATATTAAATCCTTTGTGTCGGGTTAAATCTCAGACTGCGTGCAAACCAACTAATGATATCATCTTCAAGAATAATAACTCCACTGACATATTTCTTTGGGTTGTTTTTCTACCAACATACTCAAGCGAAGAATTTGACAATACTTTTCACTAATAGATGTTATTTTAAACTACAATATATATATCATGAAAATTATAGACAATAAGGAACATTACATTGGAATAATCCTCCATCTTCTGTGTGATCAGAAAAAGAAGACAGAAGGACTTTCCGGTGGTAGAGTCATATTTGCTGTAAGTGGTTGAATGTTTTGATATCTGTCATCGACCATTCATGTTGGATAGGGATTGATACGTGTGTGAGAGTGGGTAGAGTGTGTCCCTGCTGCTTCTCTATGTGAGAGGAATCTGTGACGTCAGTGGGGATGGGTATGATTTTTGTGTATGCATGTCTATTTCGTGTTATTGGTTGTTATGCATTGCCATAAAATGAGCGCGTCCTCGGACCTACAGTATGCATTTGTTCCAGAGTACACATTACTGATTCAATATGTATATACATACATCCGTTCTTGCACACATGCAATTCTGCACGCACCTACACATACATAAGTGCATTATATATGTTCATTTTAACACATACGTGACAGCTTAAAAGTACATATCCGAGCCCAGACGCTTGTATACCCACTGCACGCACATATCGTCAGTCTTAATTGTCTGTCGGTGGACATATACCTTCCCCAGGATTCGCCACATCTCTCTATCGTGGGCGTCCTGGAGCCAATATTTTATGAATCTGTCGAGTTCGTCTTGCCATCTCATATTCTGCCAGCCTCAGTTCAGCATTAGATCCCTGGGGATCCATGTTGTGAGTTATTTAGTCCATCGATTGTCTGCCATTCTTGCTACATGGCTAGCCCATTGCCATTTGAGTTTCCTAATGGTTTTTATATCTCGGATTCCTTGTTGGTCAATCTCTTGGTTTGGTTCCATGTCCCAGCTCCATAGGTGACTATCGGGAGTATTCATTGATTGTATACTATTCTTTTTTAGGACTCAAAAATATACATATAGGTATTATCAGATCAGTCATCATATCCATACAGTGTATGATTACACAAACAATATACAGCTACACATACATGTCGGACTTCACTGCATATACATATGTATTTGCTTTTTGATATTGTCCGCTTCCTTGTCGATGCATTCAACCCAACACTTCAACAGTTTCACCGAGCATGGTGTGTGAAACTCCAGATTACCTTCAGAAATACAAATAAGTGTGTCAGTATTATCAGAATTATCGATCTATCTCCATTTTGTAAAGGATCAAGCGAGGCTCGAGCGCTTAACACTATTATTGATTACATTGTTATTGACCTTGGCAAGGTTGTCAACAAATACACCACGGCAAGGTATCAATTCATATCGATCAATCTTTATCTATCTCAGTTCATTCCTCTCTCTCTCTCTCTCTCTCTCTCTCTCTCTCTCTCTATCTATCTATCTATCTATCTATCTATCTATCTATCTGCCTGCCTATCTATCTATGATTTAGTTCAATTTATTGATATATATCTACTAACAGGACTGACGCTTGCCACTGAGTTCCAATAAATCTGTGATAAGTATGGTCGCACATTAAGCGAATCATCCCCCGGGATAATCATATTCATATTTTTTTAAAATTAGTAATTGTTATGTGTTTTCAATGAATAAGGTCTATACTTCGTATCTCCCAGAAATCAGTCAGTTTTGAAGTTTTAGGAAGTGGTTTCTATTCGAAATGTAACTATAATACTAAATTGGATCCTTACTTGGATTTCTCCCCTAAATCAACTGAAGATAGTTATTGTTACGGAGGGAAAATAAAGTCAACACCAACATGGGCTGGAGTTTGATAAGAAAAGGTCATTTTTATAACACCTTATGAATTATAAATGAAAAAGCCTAGTATGTAATCAACTTAAATCATAAATGTTCATATATTTGTACAATAACCTGATGGTCCGCTATTTAGAAAGAAATTATTCATTTATGCCTGAAGTCAGTCCGAATTTGACTCATGCAATAAAAGCCAATAAAAGCGACAGTAATTAAATCTCTTCGTTTGGTACTTGGTAGAAATGAGCGTGAGTGTGGATGAATGTAAGTAGTGGAGAGATAGAGAAAGAAGAAGAAAGAGGGACTGAGCGAAAGTGAGAGAGAGAGAGAGAAACACATGCAATGTCTGCGTTGTTAGAGGTTAACAAGACGAAAATTGTCAAGAGTTTTCGTGACCAGGTTAGCCATTTAGTACTTCTCAAAACCAAAATTGGACAAATTTGGTTCTGAACAAACTTGTTTGGTTACGAAAATAAAGATGATACTGAAGTGAAAGGAAAATTTACAAAAGATATCACTCCCTTGAACACGACATATGAGGTTGTCCAGAAAGTAATGGCGTCTGTTTTTGTTTTTTTGTTTGTTTTTTTCCTTACCTTGACATTAGTTAACGAACAAGACGATTTGAGTAATACAAATAGAGCATAAAAGACCAGCTGTTAAGGCTGATGAATTGTTGGAATCATGAAAAATGTGACAAAATTAAGAAAACTTCTGCCAATGAATCATTTTATGTGAAAATCAAAATAAGATAAGATTTGATCTGGTACATTTCTCCTCTATTTAGTCCGACTGTTAAGGGTCACTAATTGTAAGAGAATCATGCAAAATACGAAAAAATTATGGACATTTTAAAAGCCAATGAACTGTGGTATGTAGTGACCAAAATAAGATAAGGTCTTCATTGGTCTGATGCGTTCTCCACCAAAAACGAATTGGAGTGATGAAAAAATCTCAATCACGACTTTAATCTCTAAATGCTGATTGTTCCCTCGTTTTCAGGACTGTACGTATCTTGTCAGATCCGAATAGAATATTTTGAAAAATTAATCCGTCATGAAAATCAGCCGGGAATAAACTTAACCTCGTGGGAACCTTGAATAAGATTTAGAGCAAGTACAGACTGATTTTATTTGTGATTCATTCTGTACAAAGTTGACCGTGTGCTACAAAAGACGTCTGGCAACCCTGATTCTAACTTGAAAAAGTCTTGATGCTGGCCCAACTTGAATCAGATATCAACATTGCATGCGCGTGTATCCGAACTTGCGTGTGTTTATGTCAAGAGGCAAGACCGGACCTACTTCCTGGTGCCCCGGGCAATCGGTATTCTATGCCCTTTGAAGTATAGCATTACCATATTTTTCATGTCTTGCAGTAAGATATATATATATATATATATATATATATATATATATATATATATATATATATATATATATATATATATATATATATATATATATATATATATATATATATATATATATACATATAATTTGCTTTGCCAATCGTTTCTCTCAGTTTTACCTCAATGCAAAGTATTGAACTCTCAGAGATTCCTGAAAATTGGACTTCACCCCAGGGAATTTTTATTCATTTTCCTATTTTTCCATTTGCATTTGAAAAGTTCTACCGTCTCAGACACAGACGCCTCATCGCATTTGGCATCCCAGGAGACTGCCCATGTTGCCAGTACCTAGGGCGCCTCCTGTTTTCGGAGCGCAGCTGTGAGTGCATCGGGAATATCCTTGGTCGGTTTGCAGTGGTTAGCTGACGAAAAAGGCTTATTGTAATCTGGCATCATCTTGTTTAGCGTTAAGAGTGGCCGTGTTAATGGAACCTTCTTGATTGCTGCCATACAATACGGGTATGATGGCTCTTGGGAGAGTACACTGCCATGTGTCTTCAACGGAACAGCGTGTGCGTGGCCCCATGCTCTGTTAATCAGCGGGAGAGCATAGGCTAAGACTGTCGCAGAGCAATCTTGTTGCTGTACACGCCACCTGGTATTCCCAGACGGTCATCCATCTGGGTAACAACCAGGCTTGACGTCGCTTAACTCCGGTGATCTTCACGAGAACCTAGTATCCAATGCAATTTAGAAGATAAGTTCTGCAAACTCATTAAATAACGTTACTGAATAAAGAATGCTGCTGTAATAGCAGAATACATGTTAAGTGCTTTATTGACGTCCTTGAATTTAGTTGTTTATATCCATTGATAATATCTTCTCAGAGAGTTAATTCCTAAGTAGGCTATATCTATACTTACTCTGAGGTCATTTGCGGTCATGAGAGGTAATTTCTAATCAACTTTCAGAGTTGAGGGCCACAATTTCTGTATTAAGGATGCAGAAATCTAGCACATGGGCACATCTTCACACGACATAGGTCTGAATCTGTGTGACTTTTGTGGTCATTTAAAGTCGTAAGAGGTCATTTCTGGTCATTTTTGTTCCAATTTCGCACCTTTGAAACTAAATCTATTCACTGAGAAGGCCTTATGCGATAGGAAATTAACCTTTGTGGCTATTCAAGGCCACCAAAGGTCATCTCCACCTGATTTTCATAGATGTTAGCCACAATTTCGAAACTATAAACTAAAATTTAGCTTAGGAGTGAATCTTTTCCCTACGAACTCAATAGGCAATGTGAAGTTCACCTCAGGGGGTCATTTGAGATCACCAGAGGTCTTTCTAGCCGAATTCCAAATTTGTGGTCGACAATTTTCTCTCACGAATGATGAAATCGAGTATATAGGTACGGTCAATTCTGGTCATTTTTACCCGATTATTAAAGTTTGGAACAGTAATTTCGCTACTATAGAACTGAAACTTGGCATAGGAGTAAGTCTGTTCTTGGCCAAGGTAATAGGCAAAGTAAGACTGACCTCAGAAGTCATTTAAAATCACCTGAGGTAATTTCTGGTCATTTTTAACAAAGTTCCCAAGTTGTTAGCCAAAGCATTGCACCTATGAAACTGAAATATATCATAGA